>CM069137.1:35248029-35620529 GCA_035221665.1 Okamejei kenojei
AGCTAAAGGTGTCTTGAGGATTGTTAAAACATCGAAAATTACCGTTGGAAAGTCGAATACGCAATCTAGCTGGGTATAATAAAACTGGCCGTAGCTTTCTCTTATACAAATCAGACATGAGATTATAAAAGGACTTTCTTATTTTCAAAAGCTCGTAATTATAATCAGGGACACACCAAAACTTGCCTCCTTCATGTTCAACCACACCCAACTTTTTTGCTCCCTGGAGAATATTCTCCTTAATTTGCCAAAAATGAAACCGAATAATCAAATGTCTCGGTTTATTACCGGATTTCTTCCCAATCCTGTGAGCATTATCCAAAAATGGAAGGTTTTCATTGTGCTCAATGTTAAAAGTTTCCTTTATCATTTGAGAAGCATATTTTATAACGTTATCTTCTTCTTGACCTTCCGGCAAACCAACAATTCGTAAATTCAAACAACGGCTTCTGTTTTCTAGATCCATATTTTTAGTCTTGTATTGCTGAAGTGCTCGAGTGTTTTCATTCTTTCTCTGTTCCAGTTTTTCAATCTTCAAATCTCTCTCCCGTCCCAGGGTTCGCAAGATATCAATTTCATAGTTTGTTCACAAAGTTCATCTTGTAACAAAGACAGTCTTCCTTGGACTTCCTTCAATTTTGTCGAAACACCTTTCACCTTTTCTTCCAAACTGCCAAATCTTATTTTCATTTCATTTTTCAATTCATCGTTCATTTTCGACATTGCTTCTATGATACTGGAATCAGAAACTGCAGCTGCGGTTGTGACTTTCCCCTCTTCCTTCCTTGGGGAGCCTCCCTTTCTTCTTGTCTCCATCCTTTGAAAGAGTGGTGAGTGGAAGTTAAAAGTTAAGGGAGCAAACGAATTTGGAACCTTTACAGCATGCTGCCACTAGGAGAGTGATCAGCTCCCTGCTAATCACCGGCCCCTCACACTCACCCCCTACGATATGCATGTAGCACTGAGCAGGATTAATGCACATAAGGCTGCTGGCCCTGACGGCATCCCTGGGCGCGACCTCAGGACCTGTGCTGCGCAGCTGACAGACGTCTGGATTGAAATCTTCAACCTGTCACTTGCCCAAGCAGTTGTCCCCATGTGCCTTAAAACCACCTCCATCATGCCGGTGCCAAAACTGCGGCGAGCCTCAACGACTTCCGCCCAGTTGAACTTACTCCCATCATCACCAAAGGCTGCCTACCTCCCACACTGGACCCCTATCAGTTTGCCTACCGCAAGAACAGGAGTACGGAGGATGCCATCTCAAAGGCACTCCACTCCACCCTCTCCCACCTCAACAACAGAGACACCTACGTGAGAATGCTGTTCATCGACTATAGCTCAGCATTTAACACCATTATCCCCTCAAAACTGATCACCAAACTCAGCGACCTGGGCATCAACCCCTCCCTCTGCAACTGGTTACTGGTCTTTCTAAGTAACAGACCCCAGTCTGTTAGGTTGGACAACCACACCGCTTCAACCCTCACCCTGAACATCGGCGTTCCACAGGGCTGTGCACTGAGCCCCCTCCACTACACCCTCTTCACCCACGACTGCACACCTGTACATGGTTCTAACACCATCATCAAGTATGCAGATGATACAACGGTGATTGGCCTCATCAGCAACAACGATGAGTCGGCCTATAGGGAGGAGGTTCAGCTCCTAGCAGCATGGTGCGCTGACAACAACCTGGCCCTTAACACCATCACCAAGATAACAAAGGAGCTCATTGTGCACTACAGAAGGTCTAGGGGCTGCACACACACCCCCATCCATATTAACAGGACGGAGGTGGAACGAGTTTCCAGCTTCAGGTTTCTGGGGGTCAACATCTCTGATGACCTCTCTTGGACCCACAATACTTCAACACTGGTCAAGAAGGCTCACCAGTGTCTCTTCTTCCTGAGGAGATGAAAGAAGGTCCATCTGTCTCCTCAGATTCTGGTGAGCTTCTACCGCTGCACCATCGAGAGCATCCTTACCAACTGTATTACAGTTTGGTATGGCAACTGCTCTGTCTCCGACCAGAAAGCACTGCAGAGGGTGGTGAAAACCGGCCAACGCATAACCGGTTCCTCACTCCCCTCCATTGAGTCGGTCCAAAGCAAGCGGTGTCTGCGAAGGGCACGCAGCATCGTCAAGGACTGCTCTCACCCCAGCCACAGACTGTTTACCCTCCTCCCATCCGCTACAGGTCCCTCCGTTGCCAGATCAGCAGGTTCATGAACAGCTTCTTCCCTGCGGCTGTTACACTACTTAACTCTGCACCTCAGTGATTGCCAGTCACACCGCGCCCCCCCCCCCCCAGTAAAATTGCACTACTGATACTGTTGTTCATATATATATATATATATATATACACACACACACACACATATATATACACACACACACACACATATATACACACACACACATATACACACACACATATATATATATATATACATACACACGCATACACATATATACATATATAATATAAAAACTGTTCATTATTCTATGTTCGCTCTTCTGGGTGAGATGCTAACTGCATTTCGTTGTCTCTGTACTGTACACTGCACAATGACAATTAAAGATTGAATTGAAAGTAACCTTTATGCAAGTGAGGAATTTTATTGCAACACGGTGTATATGACAATATACTAATCTGTATCTAAATCATTGTTACACTAGGATAGGCAGCTTTGCTTGGCAAAACTTGTCCTCGTTCTAGACCAATTTTTCCTTTAATACAACACCTTCACCAAATAAAAGTATTCACCGTTAGAACCTATATCAATCTTAGACAAGTCTGCCATTTCAGGTTTTGTGCAGAACATTCTTTGCTTCTGCTGTGCTCACGACTCCTATATTTTTTGATCCAATGATGGTAGAACATTGTTACATCAGCAAATGTTTCCATCTCACATACTGATGAAGTGGTGCAAGCATATACCCTCATAACATTTTGAAAGAATCTAGCGAAACATTTGATTCACTAAGGCAAATAAGGTAACGGGTAAAAGGGAAAATAATTAATAAGTACAATGGTTGGCGTGGTCATGGTGGAGCAAAAGGCCTATTTCTGTGTTGTTTGACTTTAAGACTGTGACTTTATATTCTAATGGGAATCTACAAGCTGCATACAGGAAGAGTGTAAATGGAGTGATTCTATATCAATTGTAACTTACAAAATTTAAGAACATTTAAGAAATTTAAGAAATTTAAGTTGGTTGTATTTAAAACTGTCAAAAGCAGGGAGACTGCTGTAATGTAAAATTTCCTTGCAATTGAGGGCTAAGTGACAATAGTATTAAGTAACCACATCATGTTAATGTCACAAAAGCTACTTTGAAGGTTTGTGGATATTGAATTACCATAAAGAGACTTATTTTCAGGTCCAGAGGGATTTTCGTCTAACAATAAGCCGAACGATTGGCAGCTTCGCCAACAGTCTCTGTTTGAGTAAATGTTCTCCAGTTTGTTTTATGTTGCGGGGGGGGGGGGGGGGGAATTTTGTTTTCAGTTTCTTACCTTGCTGGAGATGCGGTTGTTTTCCGGGTCACATCTCTTGTCACTCGGCCGCATACGATCGATGGAGCTGGAGGCATCCTGGGACTGAGTTGAGCTCCACCACGGGGCGTGGACTTAACATCGGAGCTGATCCCTTGGCTGGGATCGCTCCAACCGCGGCCTGCGGACTTACTATCAAGACCTCGCAGTCTCGGGAGAGGCCGAGTCGGGAAGCTCCAACGATGCAGAGGCTCGACCAGCCCCAACCCAGGGTTCGATCGCCGGCGTGGGGGACCTGACATCCCCCCCGATGCAGGAGCTGATCGCCACGATGTGGAGGGCCCAAATGCCGCCGGCTACGGGAATCAAGATCGTCCTGTCAATGGAGGGCTCGAGGCCCCCGACTGCGGGAGAGCATAGAAGGAAGAGATTTTAACTTTTTTTCACATCCCATCACAGTGAGGAATGTGGAGGAGTCACTGTGATGGATGTTTATGTTAAAATGTATTTTGTGCGCTCCATTGCTTTTTATTTGTATGACTGAATTGGCAAATGAAATTCCTCGTATGTTGCAAAACATACTTGGCTAATAAAGTATTATTGTGATAGTAATTTGATTGTGATACAACACAAATAGCTTCACATCTGGGAATGTACCATTGTGGGAAATCAAGCTTAAGTCGATGAGTGATAGATTTGAAGAATCATGACAGATTTTATTGTTCACCTTTCTTGTTATGGTATATACTATTATTCCAATTCATTTATTGAGCAAATTGTCTTTCTATACAATTAGTCAGCAGCTGAGCTATGCATCTTAAAAGCTTATTATTGTTAAGTCTATAAATGAATCCATGGTAATGCAAAAGTGTATGTTTTGTATAATGGAAGTCAGAAGTAATAAATTTTATACGCTCTCAGGGAGGTATGATTCCAAGCACCCTGCAGGGCCTTTGTAATAAAATGCAGAAGCATTTTATAAAGCAATAAATTAAAAAAAACTGTAAATTGGATCAACAGATTATGTACAATGTTGCCTGTGCTTCAAATTTGCTTCCTATGGTCACATCTGTTTTATTAGAGCTATGCAGTTCCCAACATACTTGAGGCCTTGCTGCAATGCCTATTTCTTATATACGACAGTGCATAGTTTTCAAGGTGTGAGGGGGAAAGGTTAAAGGTGATTAGCAAGGCTTTTTTTTTAAACAGAGAATGAAAGATGCTGCCGGGGAGGTGAGGAAAGTAGATGTGACAGCAAAAAAAGAGCAATTAGACAAATTAACAGACAGGGGCTGGAGGGTTATAGACCATAGGATTAGCTTAAATTAGATGATTGTCAGTACAGACATTGTGGGTTGAAGGACCTGTTCATTTGCTGTATTGTTCTATATTCAATGTGCTGATAACAAAGTTTTAAAAATATCATTACGTATACTTACTTTTTCCACATAGTTTGACAACCGCTTTCAAATGAATTATGCCATTGAGAATTGGCTCCTCAGGCACTCAAGCCGGATGTGCTGGCAGCTCACTCACGGCTGGTGGACTGGCAGTTGACTCACTGCTATTCCTTGAAATTCCACTTCAAGCAGGATGCAAGGCCACCAAATTCAAGTGCAGTTTCATACCATTTCAAGCAGGGTGCAAGGCCACCAAATTCAAATGCAGTTTCATACCATTTCACGCAGGGTGCAAGGCCACCAAATTCAAGTGCAGTTTCCGACCACTTCAAGCAGGGTGCAAGGCCACCAAATTCAAGTGCAGTTTCATACCACTTCAAGCAGGGTGCAAGGCCACCAAATTCAAGTGCAGTTTCATATCATTTCAAGCAGGGTGCAAGGCCACCAAATTCAAGTGCAGTTTCATATCATTTCAAGCAGGGTGCAAGGCCACCAAATTCAAGTGCAGTTTCATACCACTTCAAGCAGGGTGCAAGGCCACCAAATTCAAATGCAGTTTCATACCATTTCAAGCAGGGTGCAAGGCCACCAAATTCAAGTGCAGTTTCCGACCACTTCAAGCAGGGTGCAAGGCCACCAAATTCAAGTGCAGTTTCATACCACTTCAAGCAGGGTGCAAGGCCACCAAATTCAAGTGCAGTTTCATATCATTTCAAGCAGGGTGCAAGGCCACCAAATTCAAGTGCAGTTTCATACCACTTCAAGCAGGGTGCAAGGCCACCAAATTCAAATGCAGTTTCATACCATTTCAAGCAGGGTGCAAGGCCACCAAATTCAAGTGCAGTTTCCGACCACTTCAAGCAGGGTGCAAGGCCACCAAATTCAAGTGCAGTTTCATACCACTTCAAGCAGGGTGCAAGGCCACCAAATTCAAGTGCAGTTTCATATCATTTCAAGCAGGGTGCAAGGCCACCAAATTCAAATGCAGTTTCATACCATTTCATGCAGGGTGCAAGGCCATAACATTCAAATGCAGTTTCATACCATTTCAAGAAGGGTGAAACACCATAAAACCATACAAAACAGCACATAAACACCACACTCACAGTTCAGCAGACATTCAGTGTGTTCAGTTGATTCACAGCTCAGACAGAGTCGTGACCTCTCCCTCAGCCATCTTGCAGAGACTGAGCTGAACCCACACTTCCGGGTTTCATAATCCCTCCCCCTCCCACTGGAAGGGGCGTGGCCTTCATGGCATGATTGACAGGAGAGAGATTCTCAACATTTTGTAAACACTAATAACACTTTTATTTTTCATTGATGGGAAGAATGCTCTGCACCTGATGAGTGTAGGGGGGACTGAATAAGATGGCCATAAAGCACAGTCGTAAGTGGTAGCGTTTTATCTAAAATCAATATACAGTGCAAACAGGAAATTGTCAAGTTTAGACTTTTAATTATGCTTTATTTCAAACCAACCACACCAACAATTTGCTGCGCTTTAGTTCAAACCAACCACCACACCAACAATTTGCTGTACTTTAGTTCAAACCAACCACCACACCAACCATT
Organism: Okamejei kenojei; assembly: GCA_035221665.1. Taxonomy (NCBI): domain Eukaryota; kingdom Metazoa; phylum Chordata; class Chondrichthyes; order Rajiformes; family Rajidae; genus Okamejei; species Okamejei kenojei. Next base: position 35,254,506 of record CM069137.1, read on the forward strand.
TGCTGTGCTTGAGTTCAAACCAACCACATTTTCATTTTCATTTTCAAACCACTTTAAGGGCACTCAAGGTCAGTAAAACCACACTCACAGTTTAGTTGACATGGGTTCAGTGTTATTCACAGCTCAGACTGAGAGAAGTGACCCTCTCACCTCCCCCCAACTTAAACACTGACTCAGGCACTCAATACTTCCGGGTTTTATAGTCCCTCCGGAAGGGGCGTGGCCTTCAGGAGAGAGAATCTCAACATTTATTTAACACTAATAACTTTTTTATTTTTGGTCAATGGGAAAAATCCTCTTGTCCTGCGCAGCAGAGGGGAACTCTGAGTAAGATGGCCAAAAGTCACAGCCATAAGTGGCAGCGTTTTTTCTAAAATCAATATACAGAATAGGAAGTGGTCAAGATCAGATTTTTAGTAATATAGATTAAGGGATTGGATGCACCAGAGGCAGGAAACATGTTCCTGATGTTGGGAGTGTCCAGAACCAGGGACCACAGTATTAGAATAAGGGGTAAGCCATTTAGAACGGAGACGAGGAAACACTTTTTCTCACAGAAAGTTGTGAGTCTGTGGAATTCTCTGCCTCAAGAAGGTTGTGGCCAGTTCTCTGGATACTTTCAGGAGATAGATAGGGCTCTTAAAGCTAGCAGTTAGGGGATATGGTGAGAAGGCAGGAACGGGGTACTGATTGGGGATGATCACTTTGAATGGCGGTGCTGGCTTGAAGGGCCGAATGGGCTACTCCTGCATGCATTGTCTATTTTCTATTGTTCCTTCGAACTGTCTGTCAATTTAACTTAACTTTTAGGTCTATAAGATTAGCTTGAACAAAATCTTTCCCGAAGCTGTAAAAATATATTCAAAATTGCACCAAATGTTTGAACATTGCAATAATCATTAATACATTTTTATAGATATTTTCAAACCAATAAATTATTGAGATAATGTGCCTCAAGTTTATGGGGCTTGACATATTAAATGGAAGAAATGAATGTTGCATTGTTGTCTTTCTCGTACAAGCATAATGTACAAGCACAAGAGAGCAAGATAGAGCTCCTAAAAATAGCAGCATCAGGGGATATGTGGAGAAGGCAGGAACAGGGCACTGATTGGGAATGATCAGCCATGATCACATTGAATGGCGGTGCTGGCTCGAAGGGCCGAATGGCCTACTCCTGCACCTACTGTCTATTGCATTGTCTGTCACCTCAGAACTTCCAATTAATGCTGCAAACGTGATAACTCATCCCATATTTGAATAGATCTGAAAACAAATCAGAACTGAAATTCTACCATACTAAGTTAAATGCACCTCTAAGATTCCCTGTTTGGGGTGAAATGAAAAGTTTTGGTAAAACATTGACAAGATCATTTATGGATGAAACTGCTACAATTACATTTTATATAGGAACTTAAATACATTACTTTGTTCACTAGCATCATAGTACTATTTCAGAATGTTAGGTAAATGTTCAACTCTTCCATTTAAATAAAATATTAAATTTACCTGAACACAATCTTCCCCGACCAGTGCTGGGCCATACAGTGCATTCAGAAAGTATTCATATTCATTTGTCCCTCTCCGCCCATCGGCTGATTGCTTTTATCACATTAATCGCCAGAAAATCTATTTTATTTAAATGGAAAGACTCCAATCCTCCGACCACACTCCCGTGGTATTCTGAAACAATATCATGTTTAAATTTAGAAACAATTAGGAGTGACATTGTTGAACCCTTGGTGTTAAATTTGATAAGACTTGGGGAAAATTTATTGAACACTTTCATACAATATAAATTGCTCCCTCTTTAACCGTTATAAAAACTATTTTACCTCTATATAGTGGAATGGACATGATTTGGTAAGGCACACACCTGTCTATGTAAGGTCCCACAGTTAACAATGCATGTCAGAGAAAAAACCAAGCCACGAAGACGAAGGAAATGTCCGTACACCTCCGAGACAGGAATGTGTCAAAACACAGATCTGGGGAAGGGTATAAAACAATTTCTGCAGCATTGCAGATCCCGAAGAGCTGCGTGGCCTCCGTCATTCTTAAATGGACGAACTTTGGAACCACCATAGGACTCTTCATAGAACTAAACTGAGCCTGGCCAAACTGAGCAGGGCCATGGTCAGGGAGGTGACTAAGATGGTCACTCCAACAGAGCTCCAGAGTTCCTCTGTGGAGATGGGAGAACCTTCCAGAAGGACTACTATATCTGCAGAACTCCACCAATCAGGCCTTTATAGTAGTGGCCGGACAGAAGCCACTCCTCAGTAAAAGGCACATGACAGCCCGCTTGAAGTTTGCCAAAAGGCATGAGAAACAAGATTCTTTGGTCTGATGATACCAAGATTGAACTCTTTGGCCTGAATGCCAAGCGTCACATCTGGAGGAAACCAGGCATCGCTCATCACCTGGCCAATACCATACCTACAGTAATGCATGGTGGTGGCAGTATCATGCTGTGGGGATGTTTTTCAGTGGCAGGAACTGGGAGACTAGTCAGGATCAAGGGAAAGAGGAATGACAATAGACAATAGGTGCAGGAGTAGGCCACTCGGCCCTTCGAGCCAGCACCGCCATTCAATGTGATCATGGCTGATCATCCCCACTCAGTACCCCATTCCTGCCATCTCCCCATATCCCCTGATTCCGCATTTTTAAGAGCCCTATCTAGCTCTCTGTTGAAAGCATCCAAAGAACCGGCCTCCACAGCCCTCTGAGGCAGAGGATTCCATCTCTGTTTCCATCTAATAGGCCTTGATGGACTGAGCACAAATGTTCGATAAAATGGTTGCTGAGTCTATGCTTAATGTTGCAGAAGTTCAGCTGGCCACAATGGGAACATTGCTTGCATCTGTGAGAAAAAGTGTTTCCTCGTCTCCGTTCTAAATGGCTTACTCCTTATTCTTAAACTGTGGGCCCTGGTTCTGGACTCCCCCAACATTGGGAACATGTTTCCTGCCTCTAGCGTGTCCAAACCCTTAACAATCTTATATGTTTCAATCAGATCCCCTCTCATCCTTCTAAACACCAGAGTGTAAAAGCTCAGCTGCTCCATTCTCTCAGCATATGACGGTCCCGCAATCCGGGAATTAACCTTGTAAACCTACGCTGCACTCCCTCAATAGTAAGAATGTCCTTTCTGAAATTAGCGGACCAAAACTGCACACAATACTCCAGGTGTGGTCTCACTCGAGCCCTATACAACTGCAGAAGGACCTCTTTGCTCCTATATCCGATTCCTCTTGTAATAAAGACCAACATGCCATTCGCTTTCTTCACTGCCTTCTGTACCTGCATGCTTACTTTCATAGACTGATGTACAAGGTCCCCCAGATCCCATTGTACTTCCCCTTTTCCCAACTTGACACCATTTAGATAGTAATATGCCTTCCTGTTTTTGCTACCAAATGGAGCAAAGTACAGAGAGATCCTTGATGAAAATCTGCTCCAGAGTGTTCTGGACCTCAGACTGGGGCAGAGGTTCACCATCTAACAGGACATTGATTCCATCCTAAACCGCCCTTGTCCAGTCCCTTGCTACCTTCATCCGAAACACCTCACACGTGCTTCAAATCTTCAATAACTTTCCTACCCAAACTACCTCCTCCCCAGGTATATTTCCCTGCAACCACAGGAGATGCAACATCTGTCCTTATACGTCCTCCCTTGAATCCATCCAGAGACCACAGCCATCTTTCCGGTGAGACAGAGGTACACGTGCACCTCCTCTAACCTCATTTGCTGCAAGCAATGTTCCCATTGTGGCCAGCTGAACTTCTGCAACATTAAGCATAGACTCAGCAACCATTTTATCTAACATTTGTGCTCAGTCCATCAAGGCCTATCAGTCTGAAGAAGGGTCTCGACCCGAAACGTCGCCTATCTCCTTCGCTCCTTAGATGCTGCTGCACCCGCTGAGTTTCTCCAGCTTTTTGTGTACCCTCGATTCTCCAGCATCTGCAGTTCCTTCTTTTAAAAAAAAAGGCCTATTAGATCTCCTGCTTGCTAACCATTTTTATTGGCCTCCCTATTCCCACACGGACCTTTCTGTCCTAGGCCTCCTCCATTGCTAAAGTGAGGCCACACATAGAAACAATCACCTCATATTCCACTTGAGTAGCTTACAACCTAATGGTATCAACATTGATATCTCCAATTTAAGTTAACCTCTCAACCACTTTTTCACCACCACCCCCCCCCTCTTTATCCACCCCCTTTTCTCTCCCCTGTGCCCCACCTGGGCACTCTCTTATTTCTCCTCTGCACCCTCCACCACCCTCTCCACTACTTTCCATCTCCAGGCCTCAATTTGCAACTCTTCAAACCTGTCTCACGTCTATTGTTCTTATCACTGACTTTTGTTCCAACCATCCAACTCAAAAATTCCCCATTGCCTGTGTCAACTGACTGCCTGCCATGTTTGCCCTGCCTTTCCCTTTTTCCTGATTTTTTTCTCCCTCTCTACAATGTCTGAAGAAGTGGCTTGACCCAAAAATCACCTATTCATGTTCTCAAGAGATGTTGCCTGACCTGATGAATTTCTCCAGCACTTTGTGTCCTTGTGTATGAGCCCGCCTTTACAGTTATTTATTTCGACAAAAAAATGGTTCAATGGTATTTTATTGCCACATGTACATTTACATTTAAATCGCTTTTTTTAACATACAATTCAATAAAAATCATAATATACATGGAAGAAAATATTAATAACCTTTCTTACTTAATTTTGATTGGAATTGAACAAGGTAACGAACGGGTGTTTGGATGTGACAATTGACCTCTCTCGTTGACCAGGTGTAGAAAAGGTTTGTGGGTATTGGCAAAATAAGATTAGATGTATTACCTCTTGATTTGGAATTTGTTGAAGGGTGGATGGTAAATGTAAACATGAAATAATAGATGGAGATAAGGAAGCTTGTTTCTCTCAACAGTGTGTTACAGTAGACCACCCCCGCTCCCCTACTGCTAGTAGAATAGATACGTTGCAGTAAATGGGGGGTTGTGATTGGCTCTGAGAGGAGATGGTGGCGCGGTCTGCCTAAACAGTGTGATAGAATAATGTCAAGAGGCCCTTGTATTGTGTTTGACTTGTATTAACCATCTGTTGTTGAATAAGATTAACATAAACAAAAAGTATGTTGTGACTAATGAAATAATTGGTACGCATAGAAACATAGAAAAAAGGTGCAGGAGGAGGCCATTCGGCCCTTTGAGCCAGCACCGCCATTTATTGCGATCATGGCTGATCGTCCCCTATCAATAACCCGTGCCCGATATCCCTTGATTCTCCCCATATCCCTTGATTCCACTAGCCCCTAGAGCTCTATCTAACTCTCTCTTAAATCCTTCCAGTAATTTGGCCTCCACTGCCCTCTGTGGCAGGGAATTCCATAAATTTTGTACTCCTGTACCTATTTTCTATGTTTCTAAACCTGCAAAGTCTCTTCTTTTCATTTCCCTCTAAATTAATTTCTTCCACGATACATTAGTACAATCATACTAAAATTCAAGAGTGCAAAAAAAGACATGTGTAATAAGAAAAATGACCATAAATATATTTTCTATAGCTTCTAATCCAAATATATATATAATGTAGCAAAAGTGCTGCTCTATTTTTATTTTTGTAAAAAAGTAAGACAAAGCATTAACTCCCCAAAATCTTACTTACTGTATGGACCGACTGCTGAGGGAAAAACAATGTTCACTTTTTTTCCAATTGATGACCAGGTTGTTTCCAGTTGCGCTGGCATCACTTCTCATTCACTCCCACTCTGACTTTGGCGTCTTATACTATTTCTATAAAGTCAAATATGAGCCAAGGAACAACGTCTCATCTTTGACTAGGCACATCGCAGCCCTCAGCACTTAACACTGAATTCAGCAATTTCAGACAACTAGCAGTTATTATATATATATTAATTAAGTGAGAAAAACTGAGTTAATTTGCAGCTTGATGACATTTCAGTAGAACTGGCAGTTCCGATTATAAAGTAAACTGCTAGTTGTCTGAAATTGCTGAATATATATTTTAATTCTTATAAAATATATATTTTAATTCTTTGATTTTGATTTCCTTTTTTTTGTAATTTTTTTTTATTAGAAATACACAATAAAAACCATTTTGTTTGTAGTAGTCATACATTTTTCAATATTGTCTATTTTATCAATTGTATAATAATTGTACTATATATATTTTTTATTGTTATATAGATAGAAAACAATAGAAAGGGAGAAGGTAAAATAAAAGAGAATGGAATAATTAGCTAATTATACATCATTGGAGATATGTCCGTGAGTTATAAAATAGTAAGATTAAATGAGAACTTACCAGTTTGAAGTTTGATCTTTATTTTATGAGGAGTTACGATGAGGAACTACGTGAAGAACCCCGTACAGCCGTTTGTGAGTCAATCTTCTAAGCAATGGTGTGAAATTACAGATAATAGTGACTGAAGTATAATAGTAAGAACAAAAAACTAGAACTACCAGATGATATTTATGAGGGTTGGAGCAGAGGGCACGTAGTCCCTCATCGTAACTCCTCATAAAATAAAGATCAAACTTCAAACTGGTAAGTTCTCATTTAATCTTACTATTTTACTTCGGAGTCACGTGAGTGACTATGTGAAGACTTCAAACAATAATATTTCCATCGCTCACCCAGATGGAAAATATAACCAGAACATAAATAGAGTTAACAAATACCCCTGGTTCAGCAATGGGTCATTACAGATGTTTGGAGATTCATTCGTTGGACCATGCTGCAGCCGTAACAATGCGACCCAGAGGGACATAAATACCCTTGCTGCTGATGTTGTAGCAGCCCTGGTGGAATGAGATCTGGAATCAGAATCCATTCGTACATAACCCAACTCCGTTTTTATCATCTGGAATGGCCTGAACAATAAGTTCTCCCAAATCTTTTGTGACTAACAACATTGCTAGTCCAGAACTCCAAGGCTCTTGGTGACCTTGACATATTGTTGTATAGATGTGTGCTTACCTTATCAAAGGTCCCCTGGTATGCCCGTGACTATTTTGAGACCTGACCCCCTTCTGCTCTGCTCAAGTATTTATAACATAATATTATATTATAATTTACAGACGTTATCCTGTACCATCACAATTATGTAGCGACTGATCCTGCTGAACTAAACCAGTGCCAGAAGGATAACTACCTAATAAATTCCAGCCAAATTTAAGGATATAGCTGCAGCCTCCTGGTGAAATAGTGTTCACAAATGTCAACATTGCATATGGCATTGTACTGGTCCTGGGACCTATGTTGAAGATATCCTACGCCTTGATAACCGGTGTGGACCTGACAGAGTGAGTCTTGTTTGCTACAGCCAACTCAATGAGGAAGCTCATTGACCCAATTAATGGCCGTATAACTCCATAATTAACAAACGATCATTTAGCATGAACTCGAAACATTAGCAATCAATACCATTTTCTATGGAACATGAGCATAACAAACTCTTTCATCTCCTGGAAAAGAAAATTCTGTGGTTTGGTGCTATGCAAACACTTTGAACACATATAAGGATAGATGTAACAACCCAAACCTTAGGGCAGTTTATTAAACCTGCAGAACATAATTTGAGTTTATCATGCAACAACTGATTTCCCAAGCCTCAGGCTGAACCAGCAAATTATGTTTAAAATAACCAAATAAGGTTATATTATTCGCGACAAATCAGGAATCAATTTGCATAATCACACAATAGGAACCTTAAGCGGCCTCTTAATTACTTTATTTGAAGCCTCAATTGATAAACAAAATGGAGGGAGCCATAAAAGCTGCGAAACATACATTTTAGTGAAAATGTATGTTTCGCCACTGTAATGCCACATATAATAAAAGGGAGCCATAAAAGTGGCGAAACATACATTTTAGCGAAAATGTATGTTTCGCCACTGTAATGCCACATATTTTGCAACCAGTGAAATAAACATGAAACCAATATATATATTAGGTGTTCCATTTAACCAGAATATCATAATACAGTGTGATTCAACACCAATTCTGTGTTGCCATTAACCTATACTTGATGATTCTCCTGTGACAACAAGAAATGTAACCATTCCAGGGGTCTTTAACTGATTGCACCCTCGTGACTAACATATGCCATCATCATAATGTATCAACCTGAGAATCACAATATACACATTTGTCCAATCACTCTTTAATCCATACAATGCCCGTAGGGTCTATAGATAGTTGATACCCATAACAGACATTTTTTGCAAGTCATGCTAATCTACTCCACCTCCAAACTCGAGATGATATTTGCAACTTGGTATCTGTCCTAAACAGCAACTGTGGCCCGATTTCCGAACCAGTCTTGGAAGACAATCTTGGTCCTTCTACTGAACCTGCGCAATTCTAACCTGCTTGAAAAGCTAGAACAGTCCATTTTACATGGTTAGACCCCTCAAATTAGCTGATAATGTCTCAATCATTTGCAATGTATAACTAAGTGTACACCTTACCAAGCTGTAAGTGGTCCCTTAAGTGTAGGGTAGTACAGGTACATTGCGTGGAACCTCTGGCCAGCTTTCATGCTGCCACCAACTTCAGTGAACCGCTTACTGCCAATAAAGACGTGGGGTGTGTTGTCGCCAAAACTATGAAACCTTGCTCGTTCCAATAGCTTGTGCTTTGTCCTCCAGGTTTCGCCTATGGAAAGGTCTTACCTGAATAGAAGATTTGGCGGCCAACTGTAATGTCCCCCTGAGAGCGGTATTCACTGCATATGTGTTTGGGATGGTAACTTTCTTGCCAGGCATAGACCTCTGACACATGCCCTGTATCCCTTGGACATGCTCTATAGCTGTATCCTCAGACTCGGCATTAGACTATACCAATCCCACATGCTCTCCTCTTACATGAGGGAGCCATTAAGCAGCCCTGTTACAAGGTGCTGCTGGTGCAGCTTCAGCAATACACCGACTTTGCCATGGCCCCAGCGTCAGACTAATACTGACGCAGCATGCTCTCTACTTCTTCTTCTTGTAGGATTCCTGGCAGTGTAGACGCTTCTAAGCGTATTACTGCCCTCCACAGGTCAAAGTTTGAACTAGATTCTGACATACAGTCCTGTAACATGCAGGAATTGAAGAACGGCCCTGGATATCAGTTGATGTTTCTCACTGTGTCCAAACAAAGATAAAACAGAAAAAGCCTCAACAAGTCCTGTCAGTCTAACAAACAATATCTTTCTTTCTACCCTATACTTTTTACATTCTAGGAAAACATGCTTAACTGTCCCATTACTCCCACATTCACACAAGCCAGAAACATGTTTCCCTACAATGCACAAATAGTAATTTAACCCACAGTGCCCCAACCTCAATCTACACAGTTTTACTGAGTCCCTACGGGACAGAGATGTACAGAAACATATTTTCCTAACTTTAGATTGTATAGAAGAGTAGTGTCTACCCCTGACTTCCTTTTCCCATCCTCTCTGCCATTCTTTTGTTAAGCCCTCTTTAATTATTTCTCTCAGTTCCACTCTCCCCAATGATACATGGATATCTATTTCTCTTCTTAAACTCTCCTTTGCTATGAGGTCCACCTGCTCATTCCCCCTTACTCCAGCATGCCCGGGAACCCAGCAAAAAGTGACATTACACGCAAACCCAATTCTAGAAAACACACTCAAGATTTCATTTAGAATGTCAGGACGAGCTTTAGATTTCCCTACTCTTAAAGTTTCAAGAGCAGCTGCAGAATCAGAACAGATAATGACTTCTCTAAAACTGGCTTCCTCAATCCACCATAGAGCCCATTGAATTGCCATTAATTCAGTCGTGGGAACAGAGCTTCCATCAGAAATGCGTTGGCCAATCCTCAACCCAAGCTGCTCCACATACACTCCAAACCCAGCTCTCCCACTAACTGGATCTTCAGATCCATGTGTAAAAACAATCAAAGTGCTCTCACTGATTGAATTAAGATATTCCACTATTCTTAGAGTCACCTCACAATTATCTTTTTCTGGAAGAAAAGCAAGCTCAATAAACAGTTCATGAAGAACCCAATAGGGCACATATTGTATGCTCTATAATACCCCCTTGTTCCAAACCCAGCTTCCTAGCCCACTGATTTATAATGACAAAAAATGTGTTATATTTGTTACCATCATCAACCTCTTGCAACAAACACCTTGCTGGGAAGGTATCATTACACCCACAAAGTTTAGCCCAGTAAAGTAACCCTAGTTTAATGCGCCTTAACCATAAGGGCATTTCTCCCATTTCAACAATCAGGGCAGGGACTGGGGAAGTTCTGAAGGCTCCACAGCAAAGCCTCAAAGCCTTTGCCTGCAACACATCTAGCCTAGCCAGAACAGTTTTAGACGCAGACCCATACACAAAATACCCATAGTCAAGAAAAGATCTGATCATGGCCTGATAAATTAACATTATTGTGTCCCTGTTGGACCCCCCACTCACACCCAACCAGACTTCTCATGACATTCAGAACTTTTTCACATTTCAACACAATTTTACCTACATGTACAGCCCAAGTCATACGCTCTTCAAACCAAACACCCAAAAGCTTAAAAACCTTTACCTTCTCCAATAGGGACCCATACATATACAGCCCTAACTTAGGTAACTTTCTTTTAAAACCAAATAACATATATTTAGTCTTAGAGGCAGAGATTTTAAAGCCCCATGTGTTCCCCCATTCCTCTACAGACACTAACACTCTTTGAATCTGTTTTAAAACAAACCCTACATTACAACCTCTTTTCCAGATGGCCCCGTCATCTGCAAACAAAGGCAGACCAAATCCTCTCTCTAATTTACAAAATATGTAATTTATCATGATATCAAATAAAACTGGACTGATAACACTTCGCTGCGGGGTTCCATTCTCTATTTCTACAGTCTCTGAACTGACACTACCAACCATTACTTGTATTGCTCTATTCAATAAAATATCCTTAATCCAGTTAAACATTCGTCCCCTATCTCCCAAGTCAAAAATTTAATCATTAATCCCTCCTTCCACAAAGAATCATATGCCTTCTCAATATCAAGGAATACACTCACTACTGTTTCCTTGCTTCTAAATGCCCTTTTAATATCCTGATCCAAAACTGATACAGACTCCATTGTAGACCTTCCATTCCTAAAGCCATTCCGTACATCAACAAATAGTCCTCTGGTTTCTAAAAAATAAACTAGTCTGTTGGTTACCATCCTCTCCATGATTTTAAAGAGCACTGCTGTGAGCGCTATACGGCGATATGAACTAGGGTCAGATACCTCTTTGCCCTGTTTTAAAATAGGGACCACAACTGCATGTTTCCATTCCTTTGGTAAATAACCCTCTATCCACACAGTATTAAACAAAGCTAAGATTTCATCAAGTACAGTATCATCCAGATGTTTAAATAACTCATACGACAACCTGACACCTGGCAGGTGGGCTACTCATTTATGTGAATTTAATCCCATTTCTTGGGGACTACTGCAGTCTGGGAACCGCATACACTTAAGTTTCCTCTCCACCGGGAACCCAGGCTGACCGTTCAGGTTAGTTAAGCCCTATCCCCTAGGGACTACTGCGGTCTAGAACCGCACTATTCTTGGGCATCCCCTCCCCGGGAACCCAACGTGTGGAGTCACTGACCGCGTTATCAGTGACTCCGATTGCTAACCCGACATTCTCCAGCTCTCCGCTTCCGCGGTCGGGCCAGGGTATTCCCCAAAACCCTAGGCTGGTTCACTCCCTCGGAGGTTCTTGCAGGAAACCTAGAACAGGTAAGATATAGCACTTACCTGAAACATTTTTATACTTACCGTTGGAGGAGCTGCGCTGCTCCACAGTCTGCACTAAAGCATCTGACGCAATGACGCATGAACGGCTGTACGGGGTTCTTCATGTAGTCACTCCGAAGTAAAATGTAACTCTTCATCTAATCCTTGATTCGGGTTTCAGTCAGGTTCTCGTGCCGAACCGGTTTGCCCCTTCAAATAGTCAATGAATGGAGACCATATTCTGGATTTCCATCAACTGCTGTATTTTGAATTTCACAATTCTAGTACTTTTATTTCCTAGTTCCTATTAATCTCCATTATTTTCAGCTTCCCCAGAGAGATTATTGTGATGATAGATCCTTACCTCATCCTACACCACCAAGCACATGTATCATTCAGTCTCTCTTATTTCCCTTCTATCACAGACATTCTGTTTGTCCCCTTCCCCTTCTCATAGTCATAGTCATACAGCACAGAAACAGGCCCTTTGGCTCAACTTGTCCAAGCTAACAGAGATGCCCCGTCTATATTGGTCCCACCTGGTTGCATTTAGCCCATATCCCTCTAAACCTTTACGATCCATGTACCTGTTTAAATGTATTTTAAATGTTGCATAAAATATGTTTGAATTCTAAGATTTCCTAATTCTGGTGAAGATCATTGATCAGAGATGTTTGCTTCTCTTTCCAGAGATCCTTCCTGACATTCATGTTTCACTTCAGACTACCAGCAACATTGAGTTTTTTTTGCTCTTTGTTTAGTATTTGCTATATCTCTTATGTATTTCTTTCAAAGTTAAGGTGATTATATTGTTTAAGGCTCCAAATCTAAAGGGATTTAAAGGAACTAACTGCACACGCGCTCTGAAAGTTAAATTTAAAATAACTTGTGTTTATTTTGTATAAGAAATTATGGAAATTGTAAATGTATTTTATCATGATAATTCATCTCAGGAGGAGTGTCATGGAAAAATGAAGATAATGGAAATACACTAAATTGACAAAGTCTATCTATTCCTATCTGTTTTTTTTAATCTACGACCATCATTTTCTAATCTGCAATCAACAACATCAGAATATAAAGTAGCATTAATGTAGCAGAATTAATGTTTTCGAAAAACCTATTGTTACGTTTCCACAAAAATTAACAAAATTTTGTTTTGTCAGGAAACAAATTAGTGGGAGCTATTTGAAAGCTGATGAACCAGACCCAAGTGAATGAACCCACCTCCACTTTTTAATAGTGGTTTAACATTTATCTCTGCTGCAATATGGAGCACTTTTAGATTTTATCACTAGTCAAATCCATAAGGAGCACTGACATTTCAGAAAGAACAGGAACATAAAGAAGAGGCAAGTTATTATGTGTAACATCACTTGTTGTGGTTGGAAACTGAGAGCATAACATCAACAATAACTCCCATTTATATAACACCTTTGGTCTTTCAAGGACCATTTTCAAGCAAAACAAAATAATGATGGGACAGGTAAGGAATGTAGCCGTAAGTTTGGAGAAATTACATATCGTCGGAGGATATAGAAATGAAAGAAATTACAAAGATAAAAGTGGGGAAGAGGGTAAGGCCATGGGGTGCTTTGAAAAACAATAGTCACAATTTGTAAACGGAGGCACTGGTTTACTGAGATGATGTAGGTAATTGAACCCCAATCACCGGGTGGTGCCATCAATGGTTGCCTCGCCAAAAGTCTGTCTATCTTTTCCTTTACTGTGTCTGTTTTGTATGTATTATATGTTTATTTTTTAGTATTCTTTAGCTTGTTTTATGTGGGGGGTGGGGTGGGGGGAGGGGGTGGGGGGAGTTGGGAGAAACTTTCTCTAATCTCTTATCTCGATGGAGATGCGATTTTTTCCATATCGTATCTCCGTCTGCACTGCGACCTAACGTCAAGGAGTTGGCGACCTTTGCTGGAGATCGACCGGAAGCTCGATCGCGGGAGCCTGTGGGACTTTAACAACACGCAGTTCGCGATCCTTGTTGGGGATCGTCTTTGGGGCTCTAACCGTGGGAGCCTGCGGACCTTAACATCGCGGAGCCCACGGTCTCCGGTTAGAGGGGACTCCATGCCGCAGGAGCTCCGACCGGCCCGACGCGGGAGTTTCGATCTCCCCGACATGGGAGTTTCAATCGCCCTGACGAAAGGGGCTTTGACCACTGGCTACGGGAGCTTCGATCCCCCCCGACTGTGGATGCTTCGACTGACCCGACCGCGGGACAATAAAGAGGAAGGAGATTGGACTTTATTGCTTTCAATCACGGTGAGGAACGTGGGAAATCTGCTGTGGTGGATGTTTAGTTAACTTTAATGTAGTTGTGTGTCTTGTTGCTTTTAGTATGGCTGTATGGTAATTTGAATTTCACTGTACCTTAATTGGTACATGTGACAATAAACTGACCTTGAAACCTTGAATATGAGGGTTTTTGGTGAATGGACAGTGTGAGCTATTTTATGGGCAGCATAAGCATACGAAGGGTTGAACAAGGAAGACTTGCTGGGAGTCCATTAAATGGATTCTAAAGGTATAACCAGCTGATGGGAGCAGATGTAAAGATGTGTAAATGAAGATTGATGCTTGGATGTGGCACAGTTATTCAATTTGAAACTTGATTAAAAAGAATGCTGGTTGAATATTACAATTCTGAGATGTGACATGAGCCTTGAACAGAGTAAGTTTTAGGTGAGGCTGCAACACTTGCGAGCCTACCAGGCTGCTCAATCTTTCTCAATAATCCTTGAATTTATTAGTGCCACCAAGTTTCTTAAGATATTTCATAGGGCCACAGAAAATGTCTTAATCTTGAACCTTGAATCTTGAATATAGTGACTAGAATGTGTGGAACATATTCAAGTAAAGGCATAACTAACATTGTGTGCATAAGTTCATAAGTTGTAGGAGAAGAATTAGGCTATTCGGCTCATCAAGTCTCTGCCATTCAATCATACATTTACCTTTCACTCTCAATCCCATTCTCCTGTCTTCTCCCCATAACCCCAGACACCCATCCTAATGAAGAATCTATCAATGCCCTCCTTAAAAATATTCATTGACTTGGCCTCCACAGCTTTCTGTGGCAGAATTCCATGGATTCAGCACTCTACTAACCTCTGCAACCTGCACATCATCCTTTGTCATTTCCACCACCAACAACAGTGTCCTACCACCAGCCACATCTTTGTCTCTCCATCCCTTTCCACATTCTACAGGGAGCACTGTCCATGTGTCATAGAGCTTTACAGCTTGGACATTTCAGCCCAACTTGTCCATGTTGGCCAAGTTGACTCCCAGGTCTGCTCATCTCTCCCCATGCACCCCTCCCTGACCCCAGTACTTTCCCCTGTACCTCAGGAGGTGCAACACTTGTTCTCATTCCTCCATCACCATCTCCTTTCAGGAACTCAAATAGCCCTTCCAGATGAGACAAAGAATCACATGTGTCTCCTCAACCTAAATCACTGCATTTGGTGACCAATTTGTTGTAGACTAGGCGACTGATTTGCAGAGTACCTCAGATGCCTGAAAAATTGCCTAATGGCCCTGTCTCACAGTGCGAGTTGACCCATGAGTGACCCCGAGTGAAAGAGAAAATCAGACTTGTGGTTGTGTACGAGATTCCAAGTTTATGTTCAAGAGTTTAACCGAGTTCCCACAGGTATATCTAAGTTTGCCGTTTACTTCTCATTTCTGCGATGTATCAAGTTCCTCTCCCGAGTTACTCTTGATCCAACAACGACTCCCGACGTGTGGTAAAATCATCACATGGATAAAAATGTCATGCAGTTTTTTTTTACTATAAAAAGCCTCCCATGACCATGGACAGAACTGCCCCGATGATCAGCTTCTCCGTGTCTCTTATGTAGCTACATGCTTCTCTTGTCAAGTAATTAGTCGCTTTTATCAAATCGTTGCCTATCATTGCTACAATACAATAAATGGCATTTATAGTACGTGGCTGTCAAAAAAAGCGCTAAACGTAAATGTGTTTAAGAAACAGACTGGAGGGAGAACTTCAAAGCTTTTGTAAATTGATTAAATTCAGGTAGAAGTTGCTCAAGATTTAAATCCCCTGAAAGTTAGGTTTCTTAACACTAGATACCGTTTCCCGTTTTCCTCCGTTTCTTGCATGACTTTGGCTTGCCAGCTTTATTTTACACTCTGTGATCTGTGTAATGTATATAAGTGTAAAATAATAAACTGACCAAGAAGGTCCAGTGTTCTCCCCTGTTAGTTTAGTTTAGTGATACAGAGTGGAAACAGGCTCCGTGCCGACCAGCGATCCCTGCACATTATCACCATCCTACACCCACTATGGACATTTTTACATTCACCAAGCCAATTAACTTACAAACCTGTACGTCTTTGGAGGATGGGGGGATCTTGGAGAAAACCCACTCAGGTCACAGGGAGAACTTACAATCTCAGTACAGACAGCACCCATAGTCGGGATCGAACCCGGGTCTCCGACGCTGCATTCGCTGTCAGGCAGCTGCACCACCGTGAATGAAGGCCTGTTTTAAGTATCAAATAGAGGAGCAAGAAAGTGATCAAGGCGGAGAAAGTTTAGAGGCCAATGCCCAGGTAGTCCAACTCGCAGGAGTGCAGGTCCACCATGACGACGCCATGGCCACGGTGGGCTTTAGGGGAGGCGCAGGTGACATCAGTGACCAGGCGAGGGATGTAGACCGTGGTCTGATTGATCCACCACAAGAACCACCTGGCGTCGCAGGTGCAGAGAAAGTGGTTGCCGCTTAGCCGCAGCTCCCAAAGGTGTTTGATGGCGCTGTCCGGAAAACTGGAGGCCTGGATGGTCTTCAGGTTGTTGTAGCTGAGATCCAGGTACTGCAGGGAGGTCACGTCCCGCAGGAAGTCCTTGGTCAGCTTGGAGATCTGGTTGCGGGTGAAGTTGAAGACGCGCAGGGTCTGGGTGCAGTTGGACAGCTTGTGAGGCACCGTGGTCAACAGATTGCTACCGATGTCCAGCAGCTCCAACTAGCCTAGCAGGTAAAACCTGCCCCAGTTGAAGCTCCGCAGCTGGTTATTGCTCAGTGCAAGCTCCTTGAGTAGCGGGGGCAGGTGGTCAAACACGTCGTGCGGCATGAACGCGAGTTTCTTCCCCTAATAATCTGCTGCTATCTGGGTTCGAGAGCAAAAACTTGCAAAGGGCACACAAGGTTCCTCGCCAGCGAAGATGGACACAGAATGCTGGAGTAACTCAGCGGGACAGGCAGCATCTCTGGAGAGAAGGAATGGATGATGTTTCGGGTCGAGACCCATTACTTCTCTCCAGAGATACGGCAACAGCACAGCACAAAACCAGTCTGAAGAAGGGTCTCGACCTGAAACGGCACCAATTCCTTTTCTCCAGAGATGCTGTCTGCCCCGCTGAGTTACTCCAGCATTTTGTGTCTATATATCATAGCTTATAATGTCACCTCACATTGTAAAAACATTATCTGAAGAAATGTCTCCTCGCTGGCTCAAACATAATCGATGTAGAACTCATGTTTCTCTCTGCTTCATATACGTGGGAATTCCCTCAGTATGGTCACTTTTCACAAATCCCGCCCGGTGTTAACCCCTTCCCATCAATGCTTGAGTCCCCATCTTCGCTCTGTACCTTCAGCTTCATCGGCGGCTTTCTCCCATCAAAAGTATCCAAGTTAATTTCAGATCCCTATCCATCCATCCATTCATTCATTTCCCATAAAATCTGACTAATCATCAACATTTCACTTCTGGCACTCAGGCCAAACCCACGGTAGACTCAAGAGTCATTTACTGGCCACTACGTTCTTACAACAAGTTTAAATGTTTCAATTTTTAACTTCAACAGTAAATTTGACTCGTGGAAAACTTTAAGCATGTTTGAATTTTTTCAAGAGTTAACAAGTTTCACGGGTACCTGCCATCAGCACCACGAGTCGCTAAGATGCGCCACGATTTCCGAAGTTCCCCCTATGTTAATTGTACGTGATTATCACGAGTGAAAACTCGGTGTCACTCGTGGGTCGACTCGCACTGTGAGACAGGGGTTTTAGTAGGACAGGCCCATTAGGGAGTTCAAAGTGCAGGCATCTGCCCTGCACAACATTTGTATAAAATGGTCTTGAAGGCAAGCAATCATGTTGACATCCCATTGGGAGAACATAGAAGAGTGAAACACGCCCTTGCGAGAAGAGCAGCTTTCACCTATATACCTTCCATGTTGTACCTCTTCTCTTCTTACCCATTTATCTCACAACTGTGTTCTTTATGTCAATCCTTTATACAGCAATCTGCTTCAGGAGCTCCAGTTTCCTCCCACACGCCAAAGATGTACAGCTTTGTGGGTTAACCGGCTTGGTAAAATAGTAAATTGTCCTATTGTCCCTAGTGTGTGTAGGATAGGGTTAGTGTGCCAGGATCGCTGGTCAGTGCGGATTTGATGGGCTGAAGGGCCTGATTCCATGCTGTATCTCTAAACTAAACTTAGCTAAACTAAATTAAACTAAACTAAACTAAACTAAAGGGGCTGTCCCACTTAGGCGACTTAATTGGCGAGTTCAGAAGAGTTTGAAAATATGACATGTTGAAGACCTCCTTCGACTATGTAGACGATCTCCTTCGATCTCCTTCAACCTCCTTTTGACTTCCCTTCGACTATAATGAAGACTAACTACAACTACCTATGACTACCTTTGATTACCTTTGACTACCCTCGATTACCTACGAATAACCTACCACGACTAAACCTACGAGTAAAAAAAGTATCGATTTTTTCCATGGCGACCTATTTTTACTCGCGGGCATTTTTTAACATATTGAAAAAAACGGCACGACCTAGCTGAGGCCTCGAGTACGCGGAGACCACTCTCGAGCATGAAGGAGAGTTATGAAGACCTCCTACAACCTTGTGTCGACCATGCTGCGCGTATGAGTCGATGGCAAACTCGTGGATTAGGTCGCCTATGTGGGACAGGCCCTTTAGATAGACACAAGATGCTGGAGTAATGCAGCAGATCATACAGCATCTTTGGAGAAAAGAAATAGTGACATTTCGGAGTCGGAACCCTTCTTTAGACTCGACCAGGTTGAGCTATTCTGAACAAGGCATCATTAGGTAACATTCCTTTATGAGAAGCCAAAGTTTAAGATGTTGCTTTAACAATAATTCATCTTTTTCTGAATAATGGAATAAGCACAAACCTCAAAGATGGACAATTCAGAGAAGACTTGAATCCATTTGAATTGCATGAGATCCAGTTAACAGAATTTTTAGAAAAGCAACTGTTACTACAGAAGCACAAAATTAGAAGCAACAGACTTAATACAAGGTGCTGCAATGAAAACCTATAGGGATTGGGCCTCGCAAAGTCAATAGACAGATTAATTGAGGCAGTCCAGTGTCTATGAGACTCAGGTTTTCAACTGAATTGCAAAATAGACTCTATCATCTACAAATTCACATGATTGTATCGAGAGAGACAACATGGCAATGTGAAAGTGATTCCAAATCCTGAAAATCCTATCAAAGGAATTGTAGCAGGCATGGATTTACCAGTCTCAGTCCAATACTGTGTAGTCAGAGTGCAGCAGAACAGATCGAAAACAATCATGTGTAAGCTGAATGCCTTGGTGACATGATATGAAAGGTCAGGCGAGCTGACTCTGTGACTCCAAAGGTGACAATACGAAGGAAGAAAGGTCCAGTGTCCACAGTGAGATGCAGTGGGGGTCAGAATACAAGGCAGTGTGAAAGTGAAGGCAGAAAGGTAGAGGTTACAATAGAGTTAATAGCATCCATCAACGTTCCAAATATAAGATATATGTGTGCCTGTGGTTAAGTTATTGATAGGAGTTATTGAACACTGAGCAAGTTTTTGTTTTGTGAGCAGTTTACTCTGCGCAGGTGTCAACAAGAAGAAGATGAGCAAGAATATGAAGTACAATGTATTAAGGATCTAGATGTCACTCATGTCGAGGTAACATGCACAATACAGGATATGAGAACAGATGTGAATGAGGAAACGTGATTCATTGGAGCTATTAATCTCTGCAAAGGCACCTTAGAGATTTCAAGAGCAACTTGGAGTGAACAGCAAAGAAGCATGGTATGAATTAATAATTGGTTAAATTAATAGCTGCATTATTAATATAAAAAACAAATCAAATGTACGACTTTGTTTGTAAACTGTTTAATTAAATATATGAGTTTGTTTAAGAAAAACAGTGCAGGATTACTGTAGATACTAAATGCTGGAGTTAGTCAGCAGGCCAGGCACCTTTGGATAGAAGGAATGAGTGACATTTCGGGTTGAGACCCTTCATTGCCTGGCCCGCTGAGTTAATGCAGCTTAAACAAGTATCTTCAGTTTAAACAAGCATCTGCAGTTCCTTCCTACACAAGATGAAGGACCTCTTTCCATGGTGTATCTATTTGACTCTCTGACTACATTGATCTGGAAGTGGTAAATACTGGAACTTGACATTTATTGAGCTTGTTTGTTTAACTTGTCAATGAGGGTGCTCCTGAAATAAATCTGCCTCCAGGCACTTTTCTCTACTTTACACTGATCGGCTTATTACTGGTGAAACAAGAATTTCAGGTTGATTTCTGAGCTATCCGCATAAAGTTCCCATCCTGCACATTTGCACTTCTGATCCATTTACTTCTAATGGGAATCAAGAGACTCATTTCCTGCTTGTTGAGATGATAAAATCTGCAATACACAACTCAACTCTAAAAGGATCGCGAAACTTCACAAAATACAAGTCTCCTGTACTCCTCTGAGACTTTTCCACATGTTTATTCATTGCTTCCCTCTGCAACAACAATCCTTTCATATATTTAAGCTCTTTTTTTAAAAAAAGAACCTATTGGCCAACAGATAGAAAATTCGCCTCAGGATTAACGGATGTACTTCCAAAACATAGCACTGCAGAATCTGATATTTGCAACCTTCTCTAATTTTTAATTTACTCAACCCATAGGTGCACCAAAAACAGTTAATTACCATTTAATTGCATTAGTCCTGATGAAATAGAATTTTTAATAGCGAGTGCAAAATGCGTGATTGTTTGCTAGAGGGAACTCAGGGGAAAGTTAGTTGAACTTGCACACAGAAATGCAGATCAGTCTTTAGCTTTCAGTCTTGTTTGAACAGAACAAAGAGGCTCATTAAATATTCATTGAATTGCGAGAAAATGTGTCTTTTAATTCCAAGAAACAGAACCAAAAACTTTTCTTGACATTCTTGTGTCGTCCTGCGGTGTATCGCAAACTTACAGGGTAACTGAGGTAACTGGGAGTGGACTGGTTTCCTGAGGTTTGCCAGGTTAATGGCATTGGGCCAAACTTGGATTTAAGAACTACAAATAATCTGTGTCCCGAGCCAAGCTGCTCACACCCAAGTCTGGAGCCCAGTGGAATTTTCACTTTTATGGATGACTACACCAAGTGGGACCCATTGGGTCCCTGTCAGATGGGAAGGCTGGTCCCCAAACACAATATTCCACAACTCACCCATAGCCCCCAACTGCGCAGGCTTGACTGATATATTTAAAAGTTTTAAATGGCAATAACTTGTAAAAAATAAGATCAATGCGAACGCATCTCACTCACCCTCTGCAGTCTCCTATTCCCCTTCTCCATTATCCTCCCTCTCCCCACAGAGAGAGGACAGAGAGAGAGGGGTCATGACTCCACCACTCACCCATAGGTCCCAATATTCACCACGCCCTAGAGAGGGGGGGGGGGGGGGGCAGAGGGGGGGAGGGGCAGAGAGGGAGGATGCGAGAACCCAACCCGAGGACTGGACCCGAGCCGAGGACCAGACCCGAGCCAAGGACCCGGACTCGACTGCTCCAGTACAGGGCACGACTTGTTCATTCTTTCTGAGGTTTTGAATAACCGGGGGGGGGTGACGTCACTCGCAACGAATGGAAGCATGGCGCGTAGAGTAGACCTATGGTGATGTCATCAGCGAAAGGCAGTCATTTTTAAATTCAACGTTTTGTCATATTTTTAAACATTTTCAGTCATGTCGAGAAATAAAGCATGATATTTTCAGATAAGTAGCTTTTGGACTCCACGGGAAAAATGTCAACCGGAATATGTAAAAATGTTATCGTTACCACGTCGTTTTCACGGAAAATATGATTATACACACACAAGATCAGATTTTAAATTGTTACTAGACCAAGTGGGACCCGTTGGTCCTGTCCCCTCAACACGCTGTTGTGGTGGGGGATGGAAAGGGGTGGGGTGCGACCTGCAGCATCACAAATACACTAACCACCCCCCTCTCACACACACACTAATAACCTCCTTTGATATTATATTAATATTATTCATTCGCTCCTTATACCGTATCCACTTCCCTATCCACTCATGCATAGCCCCGACTCCCAGGCGTGGCGAGGGAGGGAGAGAGGGAGGGAGGGAGAGAGGGGAGAGGGAGAGAGGGGGAGAGGGAGGGAGAGGGAGGGAGACGGAGAGGGGGAGGGGGAGGGGGAGGGGGAGGGGGAGGGGGAGGGGGAGGGGGAGGGGGAGGGGGAGGGGAGGGGGAGGGAGGAGAGAGGGAGGGAGAGGGAGGAGAGGAGGGGAGAGGGAGGAGAGAGGGAGGGAGAGAGGGGAGGAGAGAGGGAGGAGAGAGGGAGGAGAGAGGGAGGAGAGAGGGAGGAGAGAGGGAGGAGAGAGGGAGGAGAGAGGGAGGAGAGAGGGAGGAGAGAGGGAGGGAGAGAGGGGAGGGAGAGGGGGGAGAGAGGGGGGAGAGGGGAGAGGGAGGGGAGAGGGAGGGGAGGGAGGGGGAGGGAGGGGGAGAGGGGGAGGGAGGGGGAGGGAGGGGGAGGAGAGGGGGAGGAGAGGGGGAGGAGGGGGAGGAGAGGGGGGGAGAGGGGGGGAGAGGGAGAGAGGGGGAGAGGGAGAGAGATCTAGTAGTACATAGTTTCAAGCCTTTATATATTATGACCAATGGGAGAGTGGATGATGTGTTTTGATGTGGCATAGTTCCAACAGTTATCACAAATAAACTGTAATCAGAACTAGACTAAGTGGCACCCGTTGGGTCCCTGTCACATGGGAGGCCTGGTCCCCCATGCATTATTCCACACTTACCCGCTCCCCCAATGCAACCCGTCCCCTCCAATGCAATATGGCGTTGCACATGCATAGCCCCCAATTGCGCAGGCACAGCTCATTTCCCCTCATCCCCCAGCACTCCCTCCCCATCCTCTTCGCCTTCCCGCTTCTTTCCCCTCTCCTCCTTCCCTCCCCCAATCCCTCCCTCACCTCTCCCTCCCTCTCCTTTCCATTACTCAGTCACTTCCTCGATCCCTCCACCCTATCCCTTCTCTATCTCTTCTCTATCTCTATCTTCTCTTCTCTTACTGTACATTACTAAAACTCTGATCTTGTGCTCTTCCAGTACTCCCTACCTCCCCCACTCCTCTCCCTCTATTCTCGCTCCTCCCCAATCTCCTCACCTCCCCCACGTTCCCCCTCTCCCTCCCTACCACTTCCCCTTCCTCAATCCCCCCACCCTCCCTCCTCACCTCCCCAGAATCTTTCACGTGTTGCTGAATAATCGTTCCAACTGCCGTACTGTGAAAAAACAAATTTAAACCGCGGGACAATTTAAGCGCTGGATTAAAATTAAAATCTACTTCTAACGCCGTCAACGCCGACAACAGGACGGATCTCCCATACGGGACAAAACATAAGGTAAGTCGTCTATTTTACATATAAACTTGCTTCTTAGGATTACTTTAATCAAAATTTCATCAGCGAAAATGTGATTATTTAAATATACGAACCGGCAGTGTTTTTCCTGCCGATATGGGGTTTAAATTCACCGTAAACCGCAACGTTCCAATCGATCGCGTTCCACAAAATCTCACTCGCACGATTATTAAAATGGCCATTAATTTACGGGAATTAAACACTAAATTCCTTCCATTTGGCCTATAAATTCATGATAATGATTTTTTTAAATCATGTTATATTGTGAATTCTTATGTGAATGTTATTTGGACACTTAGGTTATTTAAAAATGTTAACCTTTTCTTAAGAAATAAATAGATGTTTAGATCTAGTAATTGCATTTTGTAATTAGCTACAATTAGGTAACTAACTAATTATATGCTTTAATTTCAGGTCATCCAAGTAAGATTGTTTCATATTTGTTTCAGAATGCTTCAATCTATAATAACTGAAAATTTCATTCAGTTCTCTTAATTATTAAGACAGTTATGTCCTTTTGACTGTCCTCGATCAGAGCTTTTGTGTTAAGTCAATGGAAAAGCAATAGGGAACAAGATGCTAATTTCAGAGTATGAAAATGGTCATAACGTTTTTATTACTGAAGATATGAAAGTGAATCAGGTGTCAAATTAAACTTCTTTTTATGCTTTATCTGATAGATAAATTGCAGACTTGATTTTAAAAATCTCAAAATTTTGTAACATTGCTAAGTGATGGAGTTGGTGTTCATCACTGTGGGCACCAGGAGTGTCGATGAGCTGGTGGAGAAGTTCTCCTCCGAGAAGGCCGTGAGGGTTAGTTACCGCAATGGCGGCAGCGGAGGAGACGGATCCGGGGGTTGGGTAGATGGGACCGCCATTACCGCAGAGGGCTGGGTGGGGGAGAGGGGTGAGTGATGAGGGAGAGAGAGACAGGATCAGGGCCTCCACTGAACACCCCCCCCCCCCCCCCCAGCGCCGGTGGTGGGACAGGCCACCGCCGGTGGCACAGGAAGGGGCGTTGCCATCCCGGCCATGGCATTGACTGACAGAAGAGACCAATCGGTGTGGCACAGACTGAAGGAATCTGCGCATGAGCGGTTTTTAACATTTCTAAACCTCGATAACTTTTACAATATACTACTGATCAGAATTAAACTTATTGCGCTTGCAGCACGGGAGAAAGGTGAGTAACCTGGCGAAAAATTGTAGCACAATCGCATACCGTTTTTGTGCAAATAGAAAAATCACGCAAATCGGAAGAGCACAAGATCAGAGTTTTTGTTTTGTAAGAGAAAAGAAGATAGAGATAGAGAAGAGATAGATAGATAGAGAGAGAGAGAGAGAGAGAGATGGAGAGAGATAGAGAGAGAGAGATAGAGAGAGAGAGAGAGAGATGAGATTGGGAGAGGAGAGATAGATGAGAGAGAGATAGAGAGAGAGAGAGAGAGAGAGAGAGAGAGAGAGAGAAAAAAAAATACATACAAAACAAAAACAGTGCAAAGCTCTTGCGACATTCTCAGCGGCTATGCACACATTCAATAACGTTATTTGATAGTGGTAACAAAACTATCATTATATAAGGCACCCATGAAACTCATGTGGCCCCCTGGGGTGTTATCCCTTCCCTTGCTTGAGGGGGCATGTCCACCAGGCCCTGTCTCCCAATGCACAGCAGTGGAAGGACTCTGGACTGTGTTTAAGAATTGTTGCCTATATCCCCCATCAGTCGACAAATCCACTCATTTAAATGTATTGGCTGTACATAAGTCAGGCATAACCTGAGGATGACCAGTACAACTTATGAACAATTTTTTAATCTGCTTTCCACTTTCAATGATTTGTGCACACACACCTCCACGTCTCTGCACCCAAATCGGATTAAATCTCTGCACGATTTAATCCATATCGCCTCTCCACATTTTTCCCACCACATTGCATTACCTTATATTTCTCTGCATTAAATTCCATCTGCAATGCAGCTAACTATTCCTTCATGCTGTTTGAAAACTGCAGCAGTCTATCACTATCTTGTTCATGGTTCACAATACCACATAGTTTTGTGTCATCCAAAACTAGCATTGTGCTAGCAAGTAGGTTAATAATTTTCAGATGGAAATTAAACAAATAAAATCTATCTGACTTTGTATGCCTGTCATTGCAACAGGGCTCTAAACATAATTTATTCAGAAATTATCTACTGAGCCTAAACCTTTCTTGCTTAAAGGCAAATAATTCACTGGAAAGTACATTGTTGCTTTCATATCCTGTGTTTATAATTATCTTATGGCATGTAAAGGAAGGAGTTGTACTTTTATAGTGCCTTACCAGACCTTAGGACATCACAAAGCTCTTTACAGAAAATGAAATGCAGTCAATGTTGTAATTTAGTGAGATGTAATGGCCAATTTATGTAGAAACACCACTGAGATAAGCTGATTTATAGAGTATGTCGGAGGGATAAATGCCTGGTCAGGATAATTCCCTTCCTCTTCTTCAAATTGCATTAGGGAGTCCTTTCAGTCACCTTCCTGATAGATAGAGCAATGCTATAATATAGGATTCAGAAGATGGCATCTCAGCCAGTGCTGCGCTTGTATGTATTGTACAGAATCAGGACAAATTATCTGAGTTTTTGCCCCTCTTCCCTTGCAGTAACAGTGGATATACACAGGAATATTTATGCTGATTAAGCCCCGCTTTTAAGAACCGAGGGATGAAACAAGAACCCACAATTTCCAGAGGCACAATCAAAATTGCTTTTGCAGAGCAAGTGTTGATATTTACCTTCTCTTATTTGATTTAGGCACATGTGCTTCACTCTAAACTATAGTGGTATCACAGCAATGCTAATTCCTGCTTTTGGTTGGTAGCTGGTTGCTATCTCACAGCTCCAGTGATCCAGGTAAAATCCTATTTGTGAAGAGTTTGTATGTTGTCTTGTGACCGCATAAATGGTTTCTTTCCACACCTCAAATAAATTCAGGTTAGTAGGTCAATTGGCTCCTATAAATTGCTCATAGGGTATAGGTAAGTGGTAGACTATTGGGGTGCTTGAAGGAGTTGGTGCAGATCCGTGGACAGAAGGGCCTCTTTTGATGGTACCTTTTTACAGGTTCCCAGAATTATTAAAACATTCTTTGTACAACTTCATTTTTTAATTTTTTTTTAGAAAGAAATGAGAAAGAAAGAAGTAGTGAAGAGTAAAGGAAAGTCTAGTGAGTGTGATGTAAAGAAAATAAATAAGTGAGAAAGTGAAGCAGAAAGGAGATTCTCCCTCGCCACAAGTCGATGCTTTTTTATATTCTTAATCATTTTTCGCCCAAACCCAGAATTTTTAATTTTACAATACTATTGCGCCACATGAATCCACAAGGTCAATAAATGGAGACCAACTCGTTAAGAATTGGTCTTTTTTTCTATTAGGAGTCTCATTTCTTCCGAATGGGCAGTTTCCAACATATTACCAATCCACATTTTGAATGTTGGTATAGTAGCCTTTTTCCAAAATTTAAGTATGAGTTTTTTCTGTTATTAAACCATAATTAAAAAATGAAATTTGGGATATATTTAATTTGTTTCCATCTCCTATTATTCCAAAGATAATCATTTCCATGCTAGGTTTCATTTTTATCTTAAATAAACTAGTGAATATATCAAATATATCACACCAAAATCCTTGACATTTTGTGCAAGAAACGAAAGAATTGGCATTTTGAGAAAGACATTTATCACAAATGGGAGAAATATTTGAATAAAATTAATTCAACCTAACTTTTGAATAATAGAATCTGTGTAATATCTTAAATTGAATTAAATTATGTCTAGCGTTAATCAAACATTTATATATATATATATATATATATATATATATATATCAAATACCTCTCCCATGTTTCTTTAGAAATTTCTGTCATTAATTCTTTTTCCCAGTCTTCTCTAATTGCCTCTGTTGATGGCAATTCTCTATTAAGAATACTATAATATAAATATGATATTAATTTTTGTGAGTCCACCTTAATATTCATTGCTTCTTCCAGTGGGTCTATCATTATGCTCTGTAGTCTTGGGGGTATATATTTTTTTATAGTCACATATCTGTAAATATTTAAAGTATTGATTATTATTCAGATTAAATTTTGATTTTAATTGTTGAAATGATGATAAATTTCCCATTTCATACGTGTCACTCAACTTTTTATTTCCCAATCTTTCCCATTGTCTATATGTTTTATCCATAAAAGATGGTTTAAATACCGGATTATTCACTATTGGTGTTAATGATGATAAGTTTCTTAACTTTAAAGTTAATTTTATTTGTTTCCAAATTCGAATTATATTGTGTATAATTGGATTCTTCTTATATAATATATTATTCAATTTTATTGGGGAGAAGAGGATCACTACTAAATTGTAAGGAAAACAACCCTCTTTCTCCATTCTTATCCATTCCATCTGTTGAGAAGGACAGTCCAACCAATAAATGATATTCTTAATATGCACTGCCCAATAATATATTAAAAAAATTAGGCAGTGCAAGTCCCCCTACAGTTACTGTATCTGTCTATGACTCTATTCTGCTAGTATTGGTTAATAATGGAAGTCGGTATTTAAAGTTGAAAGTGGTTCAAATGCCTCTTACATTATTCGTCCCATTCTCGGGCTTGATGGCTATTCACTACTTTACTGCACATTATGAACACACTTAGATTTTATCCAAACCCGATAAATTTTAGATATCTAAAATGCTTCACAGCAAATGGACTAATTTTGAAGTTTAGACAGTGTTACATCACAGGAAGCACAGCTACCTCTGGGCAGAGCAAACCTTCACACACATCATCGTGATATGACGCAGTTATGTTAAATCAATAAAAGTGCTATTTTGCCCTAATCTTGGGTCAAGGTTAAAAATAATGGGTGTAGTTTTAAAATTGATATTGGCTATCATATTTTGAGGCAGCTCCTTCTGCAGGACCCTTTGATGGTAGAGCTCAGAACCTGTGATGGATAACACAATCTCCTCTGTAGTCTCCTTCTTTCCTGGACGTTTGAGTTGCCAAACTAGGTCATGATGTAATGACAGAATGCTCTCTGCCATACAGATGTTGCGATTCAATAGACTGTTCATCAACATATTGAATCTCCTCAAACCTCTGAGAAAGTAGAGGCATTGATAATCCTTCTTTGTGATTGCATGGATGTGGGACAGATCTTCAGAGATGTGCACACCCAAGAACTTGAAGCTGTTGGCAGTCTCTACTGCTGACTCATCGATGAAGAGAGCTTCAAGGATCCCTGTCTATCTCCTCCTGGAATTAAAGTTAAAAGGCACTACTCCAAATGGTGGTTTGGGTGCTTTGGGTTGAAGTTAAGTCACTACTTGAAATGGTAGTTTGGATGCTTTGGGTTGAAGTAAAAAGGCACTACTTCAAATGGTGGTTTGGGTGCTTTGGGTTGAAGTAAAAAGGCACTACTTCAAATGGTGGTTTGGGTGCTTTGGCTTGAAGTAAAAAGACACTACTGCAAATGGTGGTTTGGGTGCTTTGGGTCGAAGTTAAAAGGCACTACTGCAAATGGTGGTTTGGGTGCTTTGGGTAATTTCCTGTTTGCACTGTATATTGATTTTAGATAAAACGCTGCCACTTATAGCTGTGATTTTTGGCCATCTTACTCAGTCCCCTCTGCTCAGCAGGTGCAGAGGTTTCTTCCCATCAATGAAAAATAAAAGTGTTATTAGTGTTTAAAAAATGTTGAGAATCTCTCTCCTGTCAATCATGCCAAGAAGGCCACGCCTTTTCCGGTGGGAGGGGGAGGGGTTATAAAACCCAGGAGTGTGGGTGTGGCTCAGTCTCTGCATGATGGGGGAGGGAGTGGTCACAACTGTCTGAGCTGTGAATCAACTGAACACACTGAATGTCTACTGAACTGTGAGTTTGGTGTTTTGTGTGGTTTTATGGTGGATTTATGGTGGTTTCACCCTGCTTGAAATGGTATGAAACTGCATTTGAATGTGGTGGCCTTGCATCCTGCATTAAATGATATGAAACTGCATTTGAATGTGGTGGCGTTGCATCCTGCATGAAATGGTAAGAAGCTGCATTTGAATTTGGTGGCCTTGCACCCTGCTTGAAATTGTATGAAACTACACTTGAATTTGGTGGCCTTGCACCCTGCTTGAAGTGGTTGGAAACTGCACTTGAATTCGGTGGCCTTGCACCCTGCTTGAAGTGGTAGGAAATTGCACTTGAATTTGGTGGTCTTGTACCCTGCTCGAAGTGGTAAGAAACTGCACTTGAATTCGGTGGCCTTGCACCCTTGTTGAAGTGGTTGGAAATTGCACTTGAATTTGGTGGCCTTGTACCCTGCTCGAAGTGGTAAGAAACTGCACTTGAATATGGTGGTCTTGCACCCTGCTTGAAATGGTAGGAAACTGGATTTGAATTTGGTGGCCTTGCACTCTGCTTGAAATGGAATTTCAAGGAATAGCCATGAGTCAACTGCCAGCCCACCAGCTGTGAGTGGGCTGCCAGCACATCAGGCCAGAGGGACTGTGCTCCAGAAAGCCCCGCACTGGCTACCAATATTGGAATTGGTGGAGAGGTGGAATATTGCATCAGGGGACCAGCCCTCCCATGTGAACATGGGACCCAACGGCTCCCACTTAGTCAAATAGGTTAATAAAATCTAAGTGAATGTAGGCATGAACAGAACATGAGACAAAGGATGATCTATCAGACACATGAATGACACATTAAATGGCACCACTGAAGTAAGAAAAAATGTACTTTACATCCAATGGTTTGATAAACCGTTCTGGAAGCTTCTGACAAGATACATTTGATGAAAGCATTGTGTCATCTATGTGTAACGTGGCAAAGTAGCAATGTTCATTCTACAACGATTGATAATTTGAAGAAAATTGTGATATAAATGTTGTGACTGTGGGCTTGATTACTACTTTTCAGATATTAATATCAGTTCAATGATATTGACTGGGCTGCCGGTCACAGTTAAGAAATTTCACGCCAAGGAAATCTCAAAAAACAAATTAATGAAACATTTTCTATCTATGAATTACCACTGTTATTTTCAAAGTCTTTTAATTTGAATTTGAGAATATTTTCCTGCTAAACCATGCATTTACCATACTTCCTTGCATTTTAAAACCCAGAAGCACCCGGTCTCGAATAATACTAAGGTAGAAATTGTTTTGTTTTTTTCACGGATTAACCTAGTTCTGTTTGTGAAAGTCATTTAAATATTGAAACCTTCCTTATGTGTTTTACTGAACAGTGTTATTCAGTTTCCTGATATAAAACTGCATAAAATTGGACAGTGTCATTTTCGGCACCTCAGTTTTTATTAAACTATCACGTGTTCACACTGCCGGCAGCACTTAGTCTAGCAAGTGTGATCTCTGCAATTATCTCCTGATGCAAGATACCATACTCTTTCAGCTTTTGAAGAAAGTTGCTGCTGAATGAATGGATGTAAAAGTGTTGGGATTGGAGCGAGAGAGTGGTTATGGAGTTGCAGAGGAAACTGGGCATGTTGGTAAAGAAATACCCTGCACAAGGCATTTTAATTTTGCATCAAAGCCATGGAGAACATTCCTGGAAGGTGCTTGCTTTGGAGGTCTTTGATAGATCCCTGCACCATTGTGGGCCTGCAGTTCTCTGCCTGGAGGAAAAGCACAGAGTTTTCGTGACGTCTCTTATGTAGCAATGGTCTCTTGAGATGCAGCAGATGCTTGGAATGGCCCTGTGGATTGGAAAAGCTGGAGTGATTGTGAGTTTACATCCATGAACAATGCAATGGCACATGTGTTGGACTGAATTTCAAGTTGCAGAAATTCGCAGATCTCAATTAGAACAAGGAGTGGAGTTTGATTGTTGGACCTACAAGTAGCACAATTTCAGGGGAAGCAGCATTAGTCAGGCCCGCAATCTTGTTTGATAGGATGGTTCATTCAATTGCCTGATAACAGCTTGGAAGAAGGTGTCACTGAATATGGAGATACGTGTTTTCACACTTCTGTACCTCTTGCCCAATGGGAGAAGGGAGTGACTGGGATGAGGATCGTCCTTGATTATGCATGTGTCCTTGTTGAGGCAGCTTGAAGTGTAGATGGAATTCAATGAAGGGAAGTTGGTTTGCGTGATAGTCTGTGCTACATCCAGAACTTTCTAGCAGTCTTGGATAGAGCTGTCCCCGAACCTTGCTGTGATGCATCCCGGTAAAATGCCTTCAACAGCGTATCTGTAGAAGTTAGTGAGAGTTGTTGGGGATATGCTGAACTTCCTAAGTGTTCTAAGGAAGTAGAGGTATTGGTGTTCTTTCTTGACAATAGCTTTGATATGGCTGGTCCAGGATACGTTGTTGGTGATATTTACTCCAAAGAACTTGTAGGTTTCCACCAACTCTATTTCGGTGCCGTCGATGTATATAGGGTACCTGTATCGAATTGCTTCCTGATGTTGATCACAATCTCCTTTATCTTGCTGACATTTGAGGGAAACGGTGTTGTCTTGCCATCAGGTTATGAGGTTCGCTATCTCCTTTCTGTACTCCATCTCGTCATTATTTGTTATTGGGCCCAATACGGTGGTGTCGTCTGTGAATTTGTAAATTGAATTGTATTTGTATTTGAGTGCACAGTTGTGTGTGTGTGTAAGGAGTAAAATAGAGGGCTGAGAACGTAATCTTGTGGAGCACCTTTGTTGAGAATTATTGTAGAGGATGATTTGTCACCTATCCTCACTGATTTTGGTCTGTTGGTCAGGAAGTCAAGGATCCAGCTGCAGAGGTGAAATTCCACAGGTTTGGAGATGAGCTTGTGATAATGGTATTGAAAGCAGAGGTGTGGTATATGAATAGAATTCTGATGTGGGTGCCTATTTTATCTAGGTGTTCCAGGGATGAGTGTAGGGAGATGGTATCAGCCATGGACCTGTTGTGGCGGTAAGTGAACTGCAGTGGATCAAGGTTGCTTGGTAGGCTGGATTTTATATGTTACATAACCAGCTTCCCAAAGCACTTCATGACTATAGATATGAAGACCACTAGGGCATGAGATCTCGCTTTTCTTGATGGTGGTCTTCTTGAAGCAGGTGGTTACCTCAGAACCGAGTAGGGACAGATTAAATATGTCTGCGAATTGTCTCGCTAATTCGTCCACAAAGTTCCTAAGGACTTCCTTCCTCCCCCTCTCTCCCCTGTGTCCCACCTGGACTCACACCTATTCTCCCTTCCCCTCTCCACTTCCACCTACATTCTTTCCTCCAGCTTCACAATTTGCTTCTATTCAATCCTTTTGACTCACACCTTCTGTCTTTTCATCTGTGACCTTTGTCCAACTATCTGCCTATAAAAAAAATACCTGCTCATCTGTATCAACCTATGAACTGCCAGGCTTTGTCCTGTCCCTCCTCTCTTCCAGCTTTCTTCTTTTCCCCACCCATCCCCCACAATCAGTCTGTAGAAGTGCCCGACCTGGAACGTCACCTATCCCTGTTCTCCAGGGATGCTGCCTGACCCGCTGAGTTACTTCAGCATTTTATGGCAATCTCGTCAGGCACCTTGTACCTCACCCATAGAAGAGTGTCATCAGCTCCCTTAGAACTCAAACACTTATCTGCGCACTGCCAAGGAAGAATAAAGTATAATGAAAAGATTGGAACAGTTTTACTCTGGAGTGAAAGGAGTGAGGGCAAACAAAAATCTCAATGAAAAGTTAGGAATAAAGTCACACAGCAGATACTAAGGCAGCAAGAGACATGTAAAAAATGTCTCTATTCTATCCACTTGAAAATCAGTTGATGTGGTACCAATTTGCAGTTCTGCAAAGAAATTCCATGACTATTTATTATCAACACACATAATTTACTATGTAAGCAAACTGATAGATATATAAAATATGCCAACATGTAATGATTAGTGATGAATATACATAGCATTGTTAATGAGCATGATGAACTAGCATCTAAAAGGCAGAAAGCAGACAACCAGATTCCAGAAGTCTTGCCTCTCCTTCCTACGACTAAGTCACAAGGGTATCATTTGTTTTTCCCCTGGTAAATATGAAAGTACACTGACAACAATGAAGAATCAGTTATTACAGCTGAAAAAACTGAAAGAACACATTTCAAATAGAATTGGATAGAATTAGAGGGGTGTGGAGACTCTGCTACCTATTGTGAAAATTGATCAACATTTTCCTCAGGCTTTCAAAGGTATGGAGAGGACTTTAGGGTCAATTTCACTGTTCAATCATTTCATACGGTTTGGTCATTAGTCACTCCAGGGACCTACTTCTAACTCCACAGGCAGGCATTTTTAAGGGTTCTGCAGATGCCATGGAAACCACTTTCACTTTAGCTTCAAGGCTGCGAGCATGTGACATTATGAAAGTTGGAGGGTTTGAGATAAACAAATGAGAGGCTCGGCAGATTCCCATGTTAATATATATTATTGGTCAAAACAAAGCTGTATTCAAATGCAACTGGTACATAGCCTTTCATTATAGTGCGAAAACATACCAGTAACTCATTCTGGGCAATTTACTTTCATTGTGATTGAGACTCAGGTAACAGTGATGAAATTCATCATGAGCCAACACTGCGATATTCATTCTCCTGCTCTGCACAGTCATTTCCAGCAAATTCACTCATTTTAATAACCTATAATAAAAACAGAGTCCATAAAACATATTATGAAACTGATTATAAATACTTAGCAATCTTCAATGCAAGGGCAAGAACTGCAGATACTGGGAATCTGAAGAAGAAAATGAAATGCTGGGACTGTTTTGTGTATGGAGATGGAGAAATAGAATAAAAATGTCAAAATAGGGATCTTTTGTCAAAACTGGAAAATTATGCAACATTAAGAGAGTACTAAGTCAGAGAGAGGATGGTGGAGTGGGAGAAGAACTAATGGCTTTCTCTGATAGGTTACAGGGTGGCACAATAGCACAGTGTAGAGTGATCGGGACTGAGAAAAATTCCTCTGAAATTTGGTGGTCTCTCTCTCAGCTTAGTCCACAATGGCATGCAAGGCATGGTAACAACTGACAGACCCACAACTTTCTAAGGGAAAATCAGTGTCAAGCAAGGCTGTGATATTGCCCCAGAGGAGGTTTACTAGAATAATCCCAGGATTAAGTAAGTTAACATATGATGAGCGTTTGACAGGACTGCCGTTTAGAAGAATGAGGGGGGGAACCTCGTTGAAACGTACAAAATAGTGAAATGCTTGGATAGAATGGATGTGGGGAGAATCTTGGACTAGAGGTCATAGCCTCAGAATTAAAGGACTTTCTTTTAGGAAGGAGATGAGGAGGAATTTAGTTAGAGAGTGGTGCAGCTGTGGAATTCTTTCCCACAGAAGGCTGCGGAGGTAAAGTCAGTGGATATATTTAAGGCAGAGATAGATAGATTTTTCATTAGTACGGGTGTCAGAGGTTATGGGGAAAAGGCAGCAGAATGGGGTTACGTAGGAGGGAGAGGTAAATCAGCCGTGATTGAATAGCAGATTAGATTTGATGGGCCGAATGGCCTAATACAGTCCTATCACTTATTAACATGATCTTATGTTCTTATGAACACAGAGACTGAAGTTTAGCAAAGACTGTCCAGGGGGAAATTCCAGGGAGAACATGGAATGTGCCTGCACGAGGCTGCGAGCTTCACACGGTGTTACTGCTTGAGATTAAATCAAGGACAAATGCATACACCACTGAAGGATCTGTTTCCATGATCTAACTTTTGCCTCATTTTATACCAGTCATATATATAAGCTACAAGCATTTGGAATATACACCACATTGGCTACTGCAAGCAGTTCCAAAACATAAATAAGGACAGACATTCCCAAAATTTCACAAGTTGGTGTTTAGCGACAAATTAGTTAGTAAAGCATATAGGATTCTGGGTTAAATCCAGCAAACTTTGCTAAGTCTGTTAAAACATGTTTAAAGTGTTTTGTCCATTTCTAGACACTGTGCTTGAGAGGGGATGTGCAGGTTTTGGAAAGGATACTAAACGGATTTTTAGCATGGTTTGCAGGACGAAGAAAACCAAGAATGATTTGGCAGCATTGCTTGCTTGGTAGCTGACATTTAAAATGTACAGCTTGAGCAGCTCTCAGCTGACGCTGGTAACCTAACTTGGGAGGTTCCCCCCCACCTCCATCCCTATCCATGATACCCACCTTTTCACTCCTCTTCTCTCCTTATCTGGCACCCTGTTGTCTCCTTTTCATTTCAATTCTTTATCGTCCCATCGGCCAAACAAATCCCCCTCACTTGTATCCACCTACCACTTCCCACTTCTTTTCCAGGTTTCTCCCCCCCACCACTACAATCAGTCTAAAGAAGGTTCATAAACCAAAACACCATCTATCAGAGATACTGGCCTGACCTGCTGAGTTACTCCAGCATCTTGTGTTTTACTCAGGTACTTCCTCTTGAATTTATTTTTTATTTACAGGCTCTCCCTTTGGTGCACAACCCCATTCCAAACCTTCATGGTACTAACCCCCATGCTTCCCGAGTCTTCACTTAATCATTCAATCCAGATCCTCTTCTCTAATCACTTGAACGCTACCGCAGTTCCTAATCACATAATCCACACCCACCACCATCCATCTCCTCTTCTTGACCACTGATGAAAGGCTCCCCACTCACTACTGCAAACCCACCATTCAGAGATCGCAGGCCCGCACCTCAATTCATTAGCATCTGGCCCTAAGCCTGGTTTGCACCTTCCCATCAATGACTCTCCCCCCTATTCCCATCATCTTTCAACCATGACCACGGCCACGCCTGCTGGACCTTGCACATTTTACATTTGCCAGTACACTAAGGAAAATCCTGTGTTTCACATGCTGACAAATGTTCAAATAGCAGATTCACCACCAAAATAGTAAGATTAAATGAGAACTTACCAGTTTGAAGTTTGATCTTTATTTTATGAGGAGTTACTGAGTGATTACGTGAAGACATCCTGCCAGTCTGCATGCACGTCAATCTTCAAAGCAGCGGCATGAAATCACAGGTAACAATAATTGAAGTAACATAGTAAGATCAGCAACGTGAGAACTACTAGGTTTCCTTTGTGAGAGAGGGTTGGGAGTGGAGGGCACGTAATCACCAACGTAACTCCTCATAAAATAAAGATCAAACTTCAAACTGATAAGTTCTCATTTAATCTTACTATTTTACTTCGGAGCCATGCGAGTGATTCCGTGAAGAGTTCAAAGCTCTGTGATTTCATGCCGCAGATTCAAATCCTGGCGTCTCACTGCATCGATTGACTCAGGATGAGTGAATAATCAACAATGCATTAACCATGACATTGATTCAAATGTATTAATGGTTTACATTAATAAAGAAAATCAATAGCATCCCCTCTATCTCAGGGGAGGCTAAAGTGGACGCAAAACAGAATGGGCAAATAGCCCGGTTCAGCAATCGACCTATGGTAAAAAAAAATTGAAAATCAATTCTGTTGACCATCCTGCGGTCGCAAGGATATGGTCGATGGGAACGTCCATTGCCCTGGCAGCTGACGTTGATGCTGCCCTGGTGGAATGAGATGTAAAATTGTCAGTATTAATACCTGCATAAACCAGAACCTGCTTCAGCCATCTTGAAATAATCTGAACCGACTTTTTCTTGTGTGGTTGTTTGTCGCTAATGAACAATGCTGATTCCACATCTCTTAGGGTTCTGGTGGCTTTGATATAATATAGCAAGCCTGCCCTCCCACATAGACGTGAGTCCGTGGAGTATGCCGAAATATGATCTTAAATCCTGCCACCCATGGTCTGCTCTGCTTGTATAGATCAGAAATGTAAAACGTAATGGCATTTGCAGCCATTTCCATCTTATCTAGCCGCAGCTTTTGCAATGTCTGCCCTCGTTGTGCTGATACTAGTGTCATGACTAAGGATGTAGCTGGAGCCCCCTGGTGATGTATTGTTAACACACTGTCAATATCCAATACTGCATATACTTGTAGTGGGAGAACTTGTGTTAAAGATATCTTTTACAAATTCGATATCCAGGGTTGAAACCCGACAAAGTGGGTCCCGTTTGCTGCAGCTAATATGATGGGAAGGCATGTTGGGCACAGTTAGTGGCCCTATAACTGAATTATTGTCAAAGACCATTTAAGAATGAACTGGAAGACGTCAGTAATCTGTATCATATTAAATGTAACATTAACATTAAACCAACCGCTTCTGATCTCCTCAATAGGAAATGTACTGCTTTTTTGGTGCTATCCCTGCACTCCGCAGTGAGCACATCCATGGATTGATGTGACAACCTGAGCCGTAAGGCAGTCCATTCAGAATGTGCAAGTCAATAATTGTTTTATTATGCAGAGGCTGGTTTCCTGAACCACAGTTTGAACCAGCAAAGTTTTTGTTTTTTACAATAACCGGTTACGGTTGTGTTATTATGCCTGAATGAAGCAGGAAGCATGGCTGCATAGCCAGTCAGACAGTATGAAAACTAAAGCGAGATCTTGCTGAGTTTATTTCAAGACCCGACTGATGAGGCAAAATGGAGGAAGACATAAAAGAACATTCCTCCTTCTTGTAGCGAGAATGGATCTCTCCCCACTGTTATGCCACATATTTTTGCAATCAGTGAATAAGCATGATACCAACATGTCGATATTCGGTGTTCCATTCATAATACTTTGTGATCCAATACCTATTCTGTGTTGTCATCGATCTGAACTTGATGATGCACCAGTGGCAAAGGAGAGTAGGTAAATTATTACAGGATACTTTTACTTGATTACCATGTGACTAACATATGCCATCACCGTAGTGCATCAACTCGAAGTTGAGTTTGTAGATTATGTCTAGCCCTTTACCCACGGGGTGCATCTTATGTATATAGTTAGTTGATACCAACAATTGAAGAATTGGCAACTCATGCAAATCTCCTCCACCTCCAAACTAGAGATGATATTCGCAATTTCCCATGTTAGAGCACTTAGCATCAGTTTGTAAATAACTGAAATTCGACTGACCAAACTACTGGAGCAATACTGAATACTGTTTGTTCATCATTGTGACTTAGGTAGCTTCAGCTGGTAATAGCATATGCTTGATAACAATGATCTACATGCCATTTGAGAGATTGCTACTTTGCACAATGTCAATTCGATGTCATATTGCCAATTACTCTTGATGAACAGAAGTCAGCTTTATAACAGGTTTCTATTAACTCCAATCTCTTGCCACAGGGCGGAGTCATAGGCTAATTAATAGTTAAAGGTAAATTCCAATGACTAACAAGTCTACTTGGTAACAACTTAAAGTTAACTGGATGGATGAGCCCAATTTCTCAAATATAGTTTGAGGCTGAAACAGATGATTTTAACAAGTGTTTTTCAATTCTGAGCCCAAACACCGATTTTATTAATTAGTTAAATAACCTGGGTAAATAGTTTATCCCATTTAGCAATGTTTTACTGTTATTAGTACAGTTATCATTGCCTTTTGATAATTTCCAATGTCTCCGATCGTCTCTGTAATGGGAACTGCATAGAATGGATCTTTGAGACGCTTATGAATCCGTTGTTTCGGAAAGTTCATATGCGAGTTAACCGACATTCTCCATTTTTCATAATGAACAGGCCACTCCTGCCATAATTCCATGGGTGCTTCGCACGATAACTGGCCTGATTTCCGAGCCTGTCTTAAAAGACAGTTGGCCATAATCCCAAACTTGCTTGGAATGCTAGTATTGTGCAGTTTTACATGGTTAAATGCCTCTAAGCAGATGCTTTTATCATTTGTGTGTTGTGCAAACAAGTGTAAATATTACCAACTTGTGAGTGGACCACTTACCCATGTTTTGGAAGTGCCAGACCCACCTTGTTGAGTAGGACTGGTAGGGCGCGTGTAACGTCTGCCCAGCTGCCATGCTGCCACCAGCTTCAGTGAACCGCTTACTGCCGATGAGCGCCTGGGGCGTGTTCTGAAACGATGAACCTTTGCCCGCAGTTGGCCTTGATTGATCTGACAGCCAGGTTTTTCCTGTTGAATAGGCCTTATCTGAATAGAAGATTCGGCGGCTGGCTCTCATATCCCCCTGTTAGCGCTGTTCACTGCCAGCACGCATGTGCTCCAGTATGTTCCACTGACATCTTTAGTATCTGGAGTCAGTTATATCTGACCTTTCGCACTCCCTTCCTCAGAGAGGGCGACTCGTAGGCAGACCTAAACAGGTGTTGCCGCAGGCCCCTGAGGATACCTGCGACGATACGGCCCCCAATGGACCTATACCAGGATGGAACATTCTGTTGGGCTGGCAAATGTTGTTGTCAGGAATGGTACCTCTGACACATGCCCTTCTTCCCTTGGGGTATGCTCCACAGCTACACCCTGAGCCTTGGTGTCAGAATTACATTGACCCGGCATGCTCTCCTCCTACAAGAGGGAGACATGATGCAGCCCTGTCCCAGGCGCTGCTGGCGTGGCCTTTTCTACAGGCCGGCACTGTCACACATTAAGCAGCCCTGTCAACAGGTGATGCTGGCGCGGGCTCTCCCGTAGGCCGGCGCTGTGACAGATTCGGTATCAGCAGTAGAGACCTGTCATGGTCTCCCCCTCCAACAGGGAGACATTAAGCAGCCCTGTCCCAGGTGCTGCTGGCGTGGCCTGCCCCATAGGCCCGCGCTGTTACAAATCCGGTGTCTGATGTGTACTGACCCAGCATGGTGTCCTTCTCCAAGCGGGGACATTAATTTTGTAGTGTGGAGCTTCACCTGTGAACGGTTAAAATGACAGCAGCATCCATGCAAATACACACTTATTACCAGAGGGGAACCCTTGCAGCCAGAGTCCAATAAGGCGGATCGATTTATCGGTGATTTCACCCCATGCCTGGGGTCCACCGTGTCTATGAGCTACTGACCCACTGACAGCGACTCTGGCGGTGATACTGCATTCCTGCTTGATTTGCCCCTCCACGGGCATCACAGCAGGCTCGAAACCACTGACCACCTTGTCAGTGGCTGGAATCGTGAACACGACATCTACCGACTATCCACTTCCGCGGTCGGATCCGGGGTCACCCCACTGCCCATAGCCGGTGCACTTGCCGGCCTTCGCCATAAATCTAGCAGGAAATATCTGTGAAGAGAGGTTTCTGCTCGAACAGCAAACCCTGGTAAGTAATACAAAACTTACCTTCTAGGTCTAAACTTACCGCTGGCAGGAGTGATGCCCTGCCAGTCCGGTGCTTCGCCATGCGAACGACGATATGACTCGCATGACTCCGAAGTAAAATTAGTTGTTGGCTTGCTGCACAGTGACCAATTAAATCAATTTCCAGGCTAAACTGTTTGTAATAGCTGAAGAGTCAATTACCAGATGGCTCATTATTGAGGTAATTACGGGAAACAAAAGGAACCCTACAAAGATCTTTTATTTTAATGTACATGGTTAAAATGTAATGCATTGATATTATGGGTATAGGTTCAGCAGCAGGGCATTGGAAAGTATTTTAAGAGGAAGCATTGAACTAGAGGAAAGAGAGAGAGTGGAATAAGACTGGACTCAAAAGATGTAACTTAAACGATGGATTTGAATGTTCACTTTGCTGTGTTTGGCAGGTAATAATATTTGGATCCATTTCCAAGAACTTCATTCCACATTGAGGGATCCAGACCTGGTTAGAAATCTGCCCTGCTTATTTTGTCAATACTTGAAACTGCTTTAATGAATTATTCAGAACAAATAATATTTACCAAGGAAAGATTACACGTGATTTTATCTTTGAATCCCACCACATTTTCTGAATTAAAGTCTTAGGTGAACACTCACTTTTATTTTTTCATTTATTATATTTCATTTTCATTGATGTAGGTAAGATGGTTCCCTGTGGCCATGTTATCTTCATTCGTAAGATCCAGTCTTCTCCAAAGGGTAGTTCAAAGGCTACTTCTGCCCTCACAATTTTGTCTCTCATTCGCCTCTTGTAATTATTTTTTATTCTAATTATATTTGGCTTCTCGGAATAAGTAGAATACGCACCTTAAAACTGGTCTTTCTCGGTGATATTGAAGGATAGTTCTTTCTCGGGGATATTGAAGAATATCCTAATCTTTGATGCCTCTGCTTAATTGCATTTTCTTATTTTTTTTAAATGCAAATCAACAGATGATACCAATGAGGTCATGATAATTGAACAATATTTACATAGGGGCAGGATGGGGGGCACTGAGAACAAAGAGGCATCTTTGGGACTACATTAAACACTTTGTAACTTTGTCGGCACCTGTTAAGTGGTGACTCTTTGAATACTTTGTGCGTGGTATGCAAAACAAAGAATTTCACTGTGATGTCACATGCGATAATAATGTATCATTTATTCATTCAATCATAAAGAAAGCCCATCAATGCATCTACCTTCTTAGAAGATTGAGGAAATTCAGTATGTCAACGAGTACTCTCTTGAACCTCTACAGTACAGTAGAAAGTATATTGACTGGTTGCATCACGGCCTGGTTCGGCAACACGAATGCCCAGGAACGGAGATTACAAAAGTGATGGATACT
This sequence comes from Okamejei kenojei, assembly GCA_035221665.1. Classification (NCBI taxonomy): domain Eukaryota; kingdom Metazoa; phylum Chordata; class Chondrichthyes; order Rajiformes; family Rajidae; genus Okamejei; species Okamejei kenojei. Next base: position 35,296,625 of record CM069137.1, read on the forward strand.
GGCAGTCCATTATGGGTACTGACCTCCCCTACATTATCAGGGATCCACACTGCCCTTAATGTTATCATTTCAATTCTGCCATCGGGCAGAAGGTGTAGGAATTTGAAAACTGTGATCTTAAAGTTCAGGAACTATAGACAATAGGTGCAGGAGTAGGGCATTCGACCCTTCGAGCCAGCATCGCCATCCAATGTGATCATGGCTGATCATCCCCAATCAGTACCCCATTCCTGCCTTCTCCCCATATTCCCTGACCACTATCTTTAAGAGCCCTATCAAGCTCTCTCTTGAAAATACCCAGAGAACCGGCCTCCACCGCCCTCTGAGGCAGAGAATTCCAGACTGACAACTCTCTGTGAGAAAAAGTGTTTCCTTGTTTCCGTTCCAAATGGCTTACCCCTTATTCTTAATCTGTGGCCCCTGGTTCTGGACTTCCCCAACATCGGGAACATGTTTCCTGCCTCTAGCATGTCCAAACCATTAATAATCTTATATGTTTCAATAAGATATCCTCTCATCCTTCTAAACTCCAGAGTATACAAGCCCAACCGCTCCATTCTCTCAGCATATGACAGTCCAGCCATCCTGGGAATTAACCTTGTAAACCTACGCTGCACTCCCTCAAGAGCAAGAATGTCCTTCCTCAATTTAGCGGACCAAAACTGCACACAATACTCCAGGTGTGGTCTCACTCGAGCCCTATACAACTGCAGAAGGACCTCTTTGCTCCTATACTCATCTCCTCTTGTTATAAAGGCCAACATGCCATTCGCTTTCTTCATTGCCTGCTGCACCTGCATGCTTACTTTCATTGGCTGATGAACAGGGACCCCCAGATCCCGTAGTACTTCCCCTTTTCCCAACTTGACGTCATTTAGATAGTAATCTGCCTTCCTGTTTTTTGCTACCAAAGTGGATAACCTCACATTTATCCACATTAAACTTCATCTGCCATGCATCTGCCCACCCACCCAACCTGTCCAAGTCACCCTGCATTCTCAGAGCATCCTCCTGACATTTCACACTGCCACCCAGCTTTGTGTCATCTACAAATTTGCTTTGAATCCCTTCATCTAAATCATTGATGTATATTGTAAATACAGTGACTCCAACTCTCCCGCTTTCGGCGGGAGATCGCCCGCTGAAAGGGCATTTTCGCAAAATCTCCCGCTCTCCCGCTTGAGATATAATTTCCGCAAAAATGCCCTTTCAGCGGGCGATCTCCCGCCGAAAGCGGGAGTTGGAGTCACTGTAAATAGCTGCTGTCCCGGCACCGAGCCTTGCGGTACGCCACTAATCACTGCCTGCCATTCTGAAAGGGACCCGTTAATCCCTACTCTTTGTTTCCTGTCTGCCAACCACTTATCTATCCATGTCAGCACTCTACCCCTAATACCATGTGCCTTAATTTTGCCCACTAATCTCCTATGTGGGACCTTAACTGAAAGTCCAGGTACACGACATTCACTGGCTCTCCCTTGTCCATTATCCTAGTTACATCTTCAAAAAATTCCAGAGGATTAGTCGAGCATGATTTCCCCTTTGTAAATCCATGCTGACTCGGACCGATCCAGTTACTGCTATCCAACTGTACCTCTATTTCATCTTTTATAATTGAATCCAGCATCTTCCCCACCACTGATGTCAGGCTAACTGGTCAATAATTCTCTGTTTTCTCTCTTCCACCTTTCTTAAAAAGTGGGTTAACATTAGCTACCCTCCAATCCATAGGAACTGATCCTGAATATATAGAACAATGGGAAATTGGGGGGTGGGGCTGGGGGAGAGGGGGGGGGGGGGAAGGGAGGGGGAGGGTGGAGGGAGGTAGGGGGAAGGGGGGGCAGAGGGGGGAGGGAGAGAGGGGGGGGGGGAGAGAGAGAGGAGGGGGAAGGAGGAAAGAGAGGAGGGGGGAGAGATGATGGGGAGAGAGGACGGGGTAGAGAGGAGGGGTGGAGAGAGGAGGAGGGAGGAGAGGGGGGTGAGAGGAGGAGGGGAGCCGGGCGGGCGAGCGAGTGGACAGCGGGGGTCATGGTGAGTGGACTGCGGGGCCCACGGCGAGTGGGGTGCAGAGAGAGAGCGTGAGGGGCATGTCCCAGGATGGAGAGCAATCTGCCTACAGACAGGAAGTGTCACAGCTGGCATCCTGGTGCCATCGTAACAACCTGGAGCTCAATGCTCTTAAGACAGTGGGATTGATTGTAGACTTTAGGAGTGCTCCCCCTCCCCTCACCCTGCTCACCATCAACAACACCACAGTCAGATCTGTGGACCAGATTTAGATGAAGAGAGGCCCTAAGCTATTTCACTTGTGAGGCCCCACCCCCTCCCAATCCCCCACCCCCACAACTAGAGGACCATGACTACCCGACAGTGACAGTGTAACACTTTTAGATCCTACTGTATGTTGTTATTAAACAGTTGGTTTTAAAATACATATTGGATTCACTGCAGAGCAGGCGATGCTTTACCTGGATCGCAGTTTGAAGCTCTGGAGTGTTGGGCTTGCTGCTTCAACATCATGGAGCTGTGGTTTGCGGAGCTCCCAGTCTCGGGCCGCGCTGATTTTAACATCGCGCAGCCCTGGGACAGACAGGATGATTAAACCACTTTGTGAAGAACAGAACGCGTAAACCACCCCTGTCCTTGAGCACCACTGATAGCATCGTACGAAAGCGGGAAGAGATAGTGGAGGCAGCTGTAACCATAAGAAACTGGCTACTAGACTAAAGGGGAATAATGAGTCATGTGGATAAATACTGCGCTTGCTTAATGAAGTAAATTTGTTTTTACAGAGGCCCAGGAGCCGTTGGTGAGGGAGGAGCGACGTCCGAGCGGTGAGTGTAAAAACCCAGCGCGGGGCTTTGTTTTTACAGAGGCCCAGGAGCCGTTGGTGAGGGAGGAGTGACGTCCAAGCGGTAAGGGAAATCCGTAACATTCTAAATCTGTAACTTCCATTCAATTAACTGGGCTTCAGGAAGCCGCTGATTGGTGGACTTGAGTACGCAGCAGATTGGCAGACAGATTCCAGCAGTTTGTAGTGTACTGTATTTTGTATTTTGTATTGTATTTTTGTATTGTATATTGTATTTTGTGTTGTATCTAGGGTAAGGGAAGTATGAGTGCCAGGGCAGCTTACTGTTCTGGATGTCAGATGTGGGAGGTCATGGAGTCGGGTAGCCCTCCAGTGGGCCACATCTGCGCCAGGTGTGTCGAGATGGGGCTCCTTAAAGGAGTGTGTAAGGAACTTGGAGCAGCAGCTTGATGACCTCCGTCTGATCAGGGAGAGTGAGGAGGTCATAGAGAGGAGTTACAGGGAGGTAGTCTCTCCAAAACCACAGGAGGCAGACAAGTTGGTCACGGTTAGGAGAGGCAAGGGGCAGAGGTGGGCGCTAGCGAGTACACCAGTGGCTGTACACCTTGGAAATAAGTACTCCTGTTTGAGTGCTGTTCGGGGGGACAGCCTACCTGGGGGTAGCAACAGCGACCTGGCCTGTGGGACAGACACCGCCCTGTTGCTCAGAAGGGTAAGGAAAAGAAGAGGAGGGCATTAGTAATAGGGGACTCTATAGTTAGGGGATCAGATTGGCGATTCTGTGGACGCAGTCAGGAGACCCGGATGGTAGTTTGCCTCCCTGGTGCCAGGGTCCGGAATGTGTCTGAACGTGTCCAAGATATCCTGAAAAGGGAGGGAGAGGAGCCTGAGGTTGTGGTACATATTGGTGCCAATGACAGGTAAAAAAAGAGAAGAGATCCTGAAAGGAGAATTTAGGGAGTTAGGAAGAGAGTTAAGGAAAAGAACAGCAAACATAACAATCTCAGGATTACTTCCTGTGCCACGCGACAGTGAGAGTAGGAATGGAGCAAGGTGGAGGATAAATGCCTGGCTGAAGGACTGGTGCAGAGGGCAGGGATTCAAGTTTCTGAATCAATGGAACCTCTTTTGGGGAAGGAGTTGTAGATGATATGTATGTACACCTTTAATAGTAGTGACGAAGCCCTTGCTAACCACTCCCCCACCAGCCAGTATAATTGTGACCTTCCCACCCTTAGCTCTCTCTCTAGTGTCTGTGACAGACCACATACAGCTAGGGCAGTGATGTGTGTGTATGTTTAATAAAGTAGTAGTAAAGATTCATCTGTGTATGCCTGTACTCTTTATATGGCGTCAGAAGTTAGTTCTCCTGCGTCTCCTGTCTATCGGGTTTTATTTCTTTAGTCCCAGTACCCCCTCCCTGCATCGCGATGGCTTCTGCTTGTCGTAAACCTGACATCCTGATCTTTGATGCCGACATCACTCCCTCTTGCTCTACTTGGCCGGTCCCGAAGCTCTGGAATGATCGGAGTCCTTCGTCTATGGGCTCAACGAGAACACTCAGGACCCGGTATGTCTACTTGCAAAGTTTACATAGCTGTGTGACATTCCTACTAACTGCATCCTGGAGCGTTTCAAACTTTTCGGCTGCTGCCAAAATCCGGGGGAATCGGTTGACAATTTCGTCGCCGCACTGCGGCAACTGGCTCGCCGCTGCGACCTGCATGCTTTAATCCCTGAGACTTTAACCTGGGACATTTTAGTCTATGCACTCCGGGATGGAAAGCTGCGGTCTGAGCTCCTTCGGAAGCCTGATCTGACTTTTAACGAGGCGTTGCATGCCTCTCGTCTGGCAGAGGCTGTCTCCTCCGCTATGCTGCCACCTGATCATGAGGTCCACGCGGCCAGTTTCGCCGGACGCCAATACTATGCTCCTCAGCGACAGAGAGTCAGCCCTGCGCCAGGGTCCAGACTGCGTCAACGATGCCCGAATTGCAACTTTGCTTCGCACCGCTCTAATGTTTGCCCTGCGTTGGGAAGAACCTGTAATTTCTGCCACAAGCCTAACCACTTCTCGGCGGCATGCCGTTCCCATGGGAAACCTGCACAGCCACAGCAGAAGCCCTCTCACTACCTGACACGTGATAATACGGCGTGTGGTTCCCATCACCAGCATGAAGAACTCCCTCTGTCTGATTCGGGCTCTTCCCGGAGCGAACTGAGTGTGTTTTCGCTGAAAAATGCACCTGCACTGATAACGGACCCGACCGTGCGAGTCACTGTGAATGGCATTGCCTTCTCTGTTAAAGTCGACACGGGGGCTGCTGCCAACGTTATGTCAACAAGCCTTTTCAAGATGATAAGAAATAATGAGCTTGTTACCACTGACTGCTCTGTTTTGCATGCCTATGGGGGAGGCGTGCTCGTTCCTGTGGGGAAGGCCACTCTCTACTGCAAGATACGGAAGGCCTCTCGGCCCCTCTCTTTTTTTCTGCTAGACGGTAAATGTGACCCCCTGTTGGGCATTCGGGCCTGCCAAGACCTCGGATTAGTGAACTTCCACCGCAACATTCGCCTGGTGCAGTCGCCCCTGGACCCGCTGGCCGAATACCTGGACCGTTTCGACACCAAACTGGGAAAGCTTCCCTGCAGCTACAAAATCAACCTCAATCCTGACATCGAACCCGTTATCCGTCCTCCGCACCGTGTGTCCTTCACGATGAAAGACAAAGTCGAGTCTACACTTCGTGATATGGTGACCATGGGCATCCTGAAGGAGGTGAATGACCCCACCTGGTGGGTCTCTACCATGGTTGTCGTGGCGAAGAAGGATAAGAGTGAATTACGAATCTGTATTAACCCAAAGGACCTGAACCTGACCATCAAGTGTCCGCATTACCCCATGCGAACCGTTGAAGATGTTGCTGCACAAGTCGGTCCAGTCACTGTGTTTTCGGTTCTCGATGCCAAGAGCTCGTTCTGGCAGATACCACTTGATGAACGGTCTTCGTACCTGACAACATTCAGTACGCCCTTCGGCAGGTTTCGTTTTCTCCGCATGCCATTCGGGATCAACTCTGCCAGTGAGGTGTTCCAAAGGACAATGGAACAACTGTTTGCCGGGCTCCCGTGTGCCATCATTGTCGATGACATCCTAGTCTACGGGAAGGACATCGCTTAGCATGACCATAACCTCCGCCAGGTGCTGGAGTGAGCTCGGGAAGTCAACTTGAAGCTCAACCAAAAAAAATGCCAGTTTCGTGTCCCTGAGGTCACCTACGTGGGACACGTCTTCACAGCATCGGGGCTGAAGCCCGACCCGCAGAAGACGGCCGCTATATCCGAGATGCCTGCACCTGCTGACGTGTCAGGCCTCCAGCGCTTCATGGGCATGGTCAACTACCTGGGAAAGTTCATCCCCGACTTAAGCGAACTGAGCACACCTCTGAGAGACCTGATAAAAAAGGACACTGCCTGGGCCTGGTTCCCGCAACACCAGAAAGCTTTTGACTTTCTCAAATCTAAGTTGATCAGCACGCCAACGTTGAAGTATTTTGACCTCCAGCACCCCATCGTTCTCACATGCGATGCGTTTCTTACACATCCCATACGATGACTCGCATCCCGTATCTTACGCATCCCGTACGATGACTCACCGAACGGCGCTATGCCCAAATAGAAAAATAATTGCTGGCTGTTGTCTTTGCCTGCTCAAAGTTCAAGGACTATATTCTGGGCACCTGCTTCACTATTGAGACGGACCATCAGCCTCTGGTTACTATCCTCAACAAGCCGATACACGTGGCCTCCTCTCGGCTTCAGCTACAATGGTTCACTTTTACCGTGGTTTATTGAAAAGGCAAGGACATGTTTGTTGCCGACACGATATCTCGGCGCCTCTCGCATCCACAACCCGTCACCCCTTACGAGGCGTCCGATTTGATAGTCCTCAACGTTAATTTCGTGCCCTCCAGTCAGATGAAGTCTCTGGCCCAGCACACGGCGGCTGACGCTTCGCTACAACAGCTGGCCGCGATTATCAAGCAGGGCTGGCCAGACCGCCGTTCTTCCCTGCCGGCCGCAGCGGTGCCCTATTTTCTGGTTCATGACAAGCTGGTGCTGCGTGATGGTGTGATTGTGAAGGGGCACAAGGTGGTGGTGCCCGCAGCACTTTGACAACAACACTTTGAAACTGCCCATCGCGGCCATCCCAGGGACGAAGCCACTCTTTCCATTTCGCAGAGCCAGTTCTACTGTCCTGATATGGCTCGTTATTTCCAGGACAGGGTTTCCTCGTGCCCTACTTGCAACAGCCTCGCCCCGCAACAGCAGTGCAGCCCCTCTTGCAGCAGCCTTCTCCTGACCTCCCCTTGTCTGCTCTGGCAACTGACATTTTCGAGTGGCGCGGAAAGCACTTTCTCGTGCTTGTCGAGCTTCACTCTTTGTGCAGTCGGACAACGGCAGTCAATTCACCAGTACCGAATTCCGTGCTTTTGCTGATCGCTGGAATTTCCATCATTACACCAGCAGTCCGGAGTACCCGCAGAGCGACGGCCTGGCTGAGCGCGCCTTCCGTAGTGCCAAAGGATTGCTGGAACGCTGCCGCTTGTCCCGCTTGTCCCGCTCCAACATCTACCTGGCCCTCCTGAACCTCCGCAACATCTCTCGCGACCGTACCCTGGGATCCCCGGCTCAGCGCCTCATGTCCCATGTTACGCGGCCTCCGATCCCGGTGTCAAAGCAGTTGCTTGCTCCCTCCGTTTTTATACCTGCCACGGTCCGGAAACGAATCGACCACAAACACCGTATCCAGAAGCGTTCCCATGACAAGTCCTGCCGTGTCCACCGTCCTCTCTTTTCTGGCCAGGTCATCCATATGCGGTCCACCTCTGGCCACTCCAGGCTTGCCGTTGTTGTCGGTTCTGCTGGCTCCCCTCGTTCATACCTTGTCCACCACGATCTACCGTAGATCTCGTCAACATCTCCGGCTCGTGAACAAGCCTCGTCCCCGTCCAGCTGCTCCTTATGCCCCCCCTGTGCCGCATTTGCCGCCCCGTGCCATGCCCACGCTGCTTAGTCCTCCCTCTCGACCCTCCCGCTACGCTCCCTGGTTCTCCGGCCGTCTCTCCTCCCCCTCCTCTCCTCCCCCCTCTCCGTCCTCTCCACTGCCTCTGTCGCCCAGGAGTTCTCCTGTCCGTGGCTCCCCTCCTGTCCTGGCGCCAGTCCCTCTCGTTCCCGTCGGGGGAGGGGGGGGATGTGATGGCGAAGACCGGACCCGGTCTGGTCGCCTGGTCAGGCCGCCAGATTGTTATGGTGATTACGTGTGATTTTGAGTTCCTGTATTACTGCTGTTTACTTTCCCTTAGCGCATGAGACGTGGTCGCCCTGTCACTACTTGCTGTTTTGTTTTTATAGAGAAAGGATGTAGATGATATGTATGTACACCTTTAATAGTAGTGACGAAGCCCTTGCTAACCACTCCCCCACCAGCCAGTATAATTGTGACCTTCTCACCCTTAGCTCTCTCTCTCGTGTCCGTGACAGACCATGTACAGCTACGGCAGTGATGTGTGTGTATGTTTAATAAAGTAGTAGTAAAGAGTCATCTGAGTATGCCTGTACTCTTTACAGACCTGTATAAAAAGGACGGGTTGCACTTGAACCCGAGGGGGACCAGTATTCTGGCAGGGAAATTTGCAAAGGCTACCGGGGGGACTTTAAACTAGAATGGTTGGGGGGAGGGACTCAAATAGAGAAAGCCAGTAGACAGGGTCTGAGGCAGGAGGCAGAGAAGGGAAGCACTCAGACCCAACATGTAGGGAAGAAAGAAGAAAAAATAATAAACTAAAAATAAGAGGCGGTGGGTTTCCAGGGCAAAAATCAAAAGGGACCACTTGTCAACATAATTGTATAAGGAGTAAGAGTGTTGTAAAAACAAGCCTGAAGGCTTTGTGTCTCAATGCAAGGAACATTTGTAATAAGGTGGACGAGTTGAATGTGCAGATGGCTATTAATGACTCTGCTATAGTTGGGATCATGAAGACATGGCTCCAGGGGGACCAAGGCTAGGAGCTGAGCATCCAGGGATATTCAATATTCAGGAGGGATAGACAGAAAGGAAAATGAGTTGGGGTAGCATTGGGCAAGAGTGGGGTACCCTTGGGCAAGAGTGACCATAATATGGTTGAGTTCTTCATTAGGATATAGAGTGACATAATTAATTCAGAAACAAGGGTTCTGAACTTAAACAAAGGTAACTTTGAAGGTATGAGAAGTGAATTGGCCAAGATAGACTGACAAGTGATTCTTAAAGGGTTGAAAAGTGGATGTGCAATGGAAGGTATTTAAAGACTGCATGGATTAACTACAACAATTGTTCATCCCAGTTTGGCAAAATAATAAATGGGGGCAGGTAGTGCATCCATGGATAACAAGGGAAATCAGGGATAGTATAAAAACAAAAGATGAAGCATACAAATTAGCCAGAAAAAGCAGTCTACCAGAGGACTGGGAGAAATTCAGAGTTCAGCAGAGGAGGACAAAGAGCTTAATTAAGAAAGGGAAAATAGATTATGAAAGAAAACTGGCAGGGAACATAAAAACTGACTGCAAAAGTTGTAATAGATATGTGAAGAGAAAGAGATTAGTTAAAACAAATGTAGGTCCCTTGCAGTCAGAAACAGGTGAATTGATCATGGGGAACAATGACATGGCAGACCAATTGAATAACTACTTTGGTTCTGTCTTCACTAAGGAAGACATAAATAATCTGCTGGGCATAGCAGGGGACCAGGGGTAAAATAAGGCGGAGGAACTGAGTGAAATCCAGGTTAGTCGAGAAGTGGTGTTGGGTAAATTGAATGGATTAAAGGCCGATAAATCCCCAGGGCCAGATAGTCTGCATCCCAGAATACTCAAAGAAGTAGCCATAGTGGATGCATTAGTGATAATTTTTCAAAACTCCTTAGATTCTGGAGTAGTTCCTGAGGATTGGAGGGTAGCTAATGTAACCTCACTTTTTAAAAAAGGAGGGAGAGAGAAAACGGGGAATTACAGACCAGTTAGTCTAACATCGGTAGTGGGGAAACTGCTAGTTATTAAAGATGGGATAGCAGTACATTTGGAAAGTGGTGAAATCATTGGACAAAGTCAGCATGGATTTACGAAAGGTAAATCATGTATGACGAATCTTATAGGATTTTTCGAGGATGTAACTAGCAGAGTGGATAAGGGAGAAGCAGTGGATGTGTTGTATCTAGACTTTCAGAAGGCCTTCGACAAGGTCCCACATAAGAGATTAGTATACAAACTTAAAGCACACGATATTGGGGGTTTAGTATTGATGTGGATAGAGAACTGGCTGGCAGACAGGAAGCAAAGGGTAGGAGTAAACGGGTCCTTTTCAGAATGGCAGGCAGTGACTAGTGGGGTACTGCAAGGCTCAGTGCTGGGACCCCAGCTGTTTACAATATATATTAATGATTTGGACGAGGGAATTGAATGCAACATCTCCAAGTTTGCGGATGACACTAAGCTGGGGGGTAGTGTTAGGTGTGAGGAGGATGCTAGGAGGCTGCAAGATGACTTGGATTGGCTGGGTGAGTGGGCAAATGCATGGCAGATGCAGTATAATGTGGATAAATGTGAGGTTATCCACTTTGGTGGCAAAAACAGGAGGGTAGACTATTATCTTAATGGTGGCAAATTAGGAAAAGGGGAGATGCAACGAGACCTGGGTGTCATGGTACACCAATCATTGAAAGTAGGTGCAGCAGGCACTGAAGAAAGCAAATAGTATGTTAGCATTCATAGCGAAAGGATTTGAGTATAGGAACAGGGAGGTTCTACTGCACTTGTACAGGGTTTTGGTGAGACCACACCTGGAGTATTGCGTACAGATTTGGTCTCCAAATCTGAGAAAAGACATTCTTGCCATAGAGGGGGTACAGAGAAGGTTCACCAGACTGATTCCTGGGACGTCAGGACTTTCATATGAGGAAAGACTGGATAGACTTGGCTTGCACTCGCTAGAATTTAGAAGACTGAAGGGGGATCTTATAGAAACTTACAAAATTCTTAAGGGTTTGGATAGGATAGATGCAGGAAGATTGTTCCCGTTGTTGGGGAGGTCCAGAACAAGGGGTCACAGTCTAAGGATAAGGGGGAATTCCTTTAGGACCGAGATGAGGAAAACATTTTTCACACAGAGAGTGGTGAGTCTCTGGAATTATCTGCCACAGAAGGTAGTTGAGGCCAGTTCATTGGCTATATTTAAGAGGGAGTTAGATGTGGCCCTTGTGGCTAAAGGGATCAGAGGGTATGGAGAGAAGGCAGGTACAGGATACTGAGTTGGATGATCAGCCATGATCATATTGATTGGCGGTGCAGGCTCGAAGGGCCGAATGGCCTACTCCTGCACCTAATTTCTATGTTTCTATGTTTCTAAATGAATATTACATATACGCCCCTGATCGGGAAACTGCTAATTACCATGAACATGTGATGTATGATCTGGGAGGCACCCTGGGCGCTACAGGAAGATTGTGCACCTCAGCGCTCTGTTTGGAAGGAGCCAGAAGGGGAGGATGGTTCAGCGAAATTGTGTTACATAAGGGGATGGTATTCCTTGGGCTTGGTGTGTCTCGGTTTGGAGAGGCACCCGGCTCTGCAGACTCGTAAATAAAAGCATTTCTTGTTTCAACGACTTTGTCTCTGGCATCATGATTGTGAGCACCAAAATACATCTCACACCTTTGCCTTGGGCCGCCAGCGTGAATCTCCACCTAGCTCAGCCTGTGGACTTCGGGAGCCGCGGTCTCCGGTAGGAAGTGGCCGATTCGAAAGTCCAAGCCGCTGAGAATGTTCTCCTGTTCCGACGTCGGATGTGACCCCCAAATTTCATTGTACCAATGGCCATGGGGGCGGGGGGGTTCCAAGAGGAGGGGGTTCGTTGGAGACGGGAAAAGGGATCATCAATGGGGGCGAGGTCTCCTTCCCATGGAAGAACGGTGTGATGCGGAGGCGATGGAAGAAGAGCTCAAAATCGCGGCGGGCGCATAACTAATTGAGGGGGAGAAAGGTGAGGGCTGGCCTTAAGTCGATTGGACCGATTTCTCCCTATTGGGCCCCGCGAGTAAGGGGGCCTGCGCCAGAGTAATCTTCTCTCGGCTCGGGTAGATGTACCCCGGGTGGAGGGGGGAGAGAGGGGCGGAGAGAGAGTAGAGGGGTGGAGGGGGAAGAAAGGAGTAGATGGGGATGGGGGTGTGAAGGGGAATGGAGAAGGGGGAGAGGGGGCGGATGATCGGTGGAGCGGCGAGGTTTGATGGGTCCGGTGAGGCAGCGAGATGAGTAGGCCCCCCTAGATCTCGAGGTCCTAAGCTTAAGCTTTTCTAGCTTATACGTACATCCGGCACTGTCTGTGGAGTCTTTTAAGTTCCTGGGAACCATCATCTCCAAGGCCCTCAAGTGGTGGGCTACCATCGACTTCACAGTCAAAAAGGCACAACAGAGGATGTACTTCCTACGGCAGCTGATGAAGCACAATCTGCCACAGGCAATGATGGTCCAATTCTACATGGCGTAGAGTTCAACATCGTAGAGTCTGTTCTCACCATCCCATCATGGTCTGGTTTGGCTCAGCCACCAAGCATGACACCTGGAGGCTGCAGCGAATCGTCCGATCAGCAGAGAAGGTTATTGGCTGCAACCTTCCCTCCATTGATGAACTGTACACTGCAAGGGCCAGGAAGCAAGCGGGCAAGATCATCTCTGATCCCTCTCACCCTGGCCACAAACTCTTTGAATCACTTCCCTCTGGAAGGCGACTCCGGACTGTCAAAGCTGCCATAGTCAGACTTAAAAACAGTTTTTATCCACAAGTAGTTGCTCTACTCAACAGCCAAAAATCTGTAGCCTCCCTTTAATCTGGTATTTTGTTGGTTCACATGCTTGATCAATGGTGTTTTATCATTAATGTTTTATTATTATTAATGTTTAGTGTTTTCTGTGTCATTCGTAACTGTCACTGTACGTCACGTTGCTACTTGTGGGCGGAGCACCAAGGCAAATTCCTTGTATGTGAATACTGGGCCAATAAAATTAAACTTACTTACTTACTTACTTACTCAGGAGCATGTCCAGCATTACTCCAGGCAGCTTCTCTGGAGAGAAGGAATGGGTGATGTTTCAGGTCGAGATCGGATTAGATGGAGAGTTTAGAGAAGCTTTGATTGTTTTCTTTGGAGTGTTAGAGGTTGAAGTATAGAAACTTAGAAACATAGAAATTAGGTGTAGGAGCAGGCCATTCGGTCCTTCGAGCCTGCACTGCCATTCAATATGATCATGGCTGATCATCCAACTCAGTATCCTGTACCTGCCTTCTCTCCATACCCCCTGATCCCTTCAGCCACAAGGGCCACATCCAACTCCCTCTTAAATATGGCCAACGAACTGGCCTCAACTACCTTATGTGGCAGAGAATTCCACAGATTCACCACTATCTGTGTGAAAAACGATTTTCTCATCTCGGTCCTAAAAGACTTCCCCCTTATCCTTAAACTGTGACACCTTGTCCTGGACTTCCCCAACATCGGGAACAATCTTCCTGCATCTAGCCTGTCCAACCCCTTAAGAATTTTGTAAGTATGAGATCACCCCTCAATCTTCTAAATTCCAGCGAGTACAAGCCGAGTCTATCCAGTCTTTCTTCATATGGAAGTCGTGCCATCCCAGGAATCAGTCTGGTGAACCTTCTCTGTACTCCCTCTATGGCAAGAATGTCTTTCCTCAGATTAGGAGATCAAAACTGTATGCAATACTCCAGGTGTGGCCTCACCAAGACCCTGTACAACTGCAGTAGAACCTCCCTGCTCTTGTACTCAAATCCTTTTGCTATGAATGCCGACATACCATTCGCTTTCTTCACAGCCTGCTGCACCTGCATGCCTACTTTCAATGACTGGTGTACCATGACACCCAGGTCTCGCTGCATCTCCCCTTTTCCTAATCGGTCACCATTCAAATAATAGTCTACCTTCCTGTTTTTGCCACCAAAGTGGATAACCTCACATTTATCCACTGCCATGCATTTGCCCACTCACCCAGTCTATCCAAGTCATCCTGCAGCCTCCTAGCATCCTCCTCACAGCTAACACTGCCCCCCAGCTTCGTGTCATCCGCAAACTTTGAGATGTTGCATTTAATTCCCTCGTCCAAATCATTAATGTATATTGTAAATATCTGGGGTCCCAGCACTGAGCCTTGCGGCACCCCACTAGTCACTGCCTGCCATCCTGAAAAGGACCCGTTCACTCCTACTCTTTGCTTCCTGTCTGCCAGCCAGTTCTCCACATCAATACTGAACCACCAATACCGTGTGCTTTAAGTTTGTATACCAATCTCTTGTGTGGGACCTTGTCGAAAGCCTTCTGAAAGTCCAGATATAACACATCCACTGCTTCTCCCTTATCCACTCTACTAGTTACATCCTCAAAAAATTCAATAAGATTCGTCAGACATGATTTATCCTTCGTAAATCCATGCTGACTTTGTCCAATGATTTCACCACTTTCCAAATGCGCTGCTATCCCATCTTTAATAACTGACTCTAGCAGTTTCCCCACTACCGATGTTAGACTAACTGGTCTGTAATTCCCCGTTTTCTCTCTCCCTCCCTTTTTAAATTGTGGGATTACATTAGCTTAAAAAGTGGGGTTACATTAGCATTACATGTAAAATTATGTTAAGTATCAATAGGGTAGACTGTTAGAATCTTTTCCGCCCAGGGTGGAAATATCAAAGATTAGAGAGCATACCTTTAAGGTGGGAGGGTGAAAATTCAAAGCAAATGTGCAAGGCTAGCTTTTTTTGTAGAGAGAATGATAGGTGTGTTGTCAGAGGTGGTGGTGGAAGCAGTTATGATCATGGAATTAAGAGGGTTCTAGATTGACACAACAAGATATAGATGCATAATGGATCTATATCCCTCCTGTCGCACACAACCGAATGGAGGGATACAGATCATGTGCAGACCGAATGGATTAGTATAATTTGGCATCATGTTTGGCATAGACTTTATAGTGCAAATGGTCTGTGCTGTACTATGCTGTGCTATACCGTTTTATGTTAGATGTTTCATGTGATGTAGCCCATCCTGTCAAAACATTAACCTACGCGAGAGCATTAGCTGAATAAATTCTCATAGAAATATTTGTCTGGGGAGAATGAAAGAGTGGCATGAAAGCTGAAGCATGTCTATGTACACCATGCAGTTATCAATTCTCACCATATAGATAGAAACATAGATAGAAACATAGAATATAGGTGCAGGAGGAGGCCATTCGGCCCTTCGAGCCAGCACCGCCATTCATTGTGATCATGGCTGATCGTCCCCTATCAATGGCCCGTGCCTGCCTTCTCCCCATATCCCTTGACTCCACTAGCCCCTAGAGCTCTATCTAACTCTCTCTTAAATCCATCCAGTGATTTGGCCTCCCTCTGTGGCAGGGAATTCCATAAATTCACAACTCTCTGGGTGAAAAAGTTTTTTCTCACCTCAGTCTTAAATGACCTCCCCTTTATTCTAAGACTGTGGCACCTGGGTCTGGACTCGCCCAACATTGGGAACATTTTTCCTGCAACTAGCTTTTATAATTTTATATGTTCCTATAAGATCCCCCTCATCCTTTTTTTCGTTTTGTTTATTTATTGTTTATTTTATTGTTCATTAAAAGTAAGTACAATAGTCTGGTACTTAAGTACCTAATACATAAATACAACTTCATACTTTTGGTTCAATAATAAAAGAACAGTGAGAGAAAAAAGAAATAAAGTGTCGGAATAGATAGACAAGCAAGTAGAAACAGAAAGCAAAAGAAATAAAGGACAGAGATGAGAAGTTAAAAGAGAAAGAAAAGGAAAAAGTAAAGAAAAGAAAGATTAGGAGAGATCTACCTATCTCATATTTTTGCCCATCTGTCACCCAGATCTAAACCATTTAATTTCGAAGGTTATATTATGTTGCACCATATGCTTGTAAAAAGTTGATAAAAGGAGACCAAATCTTTAAGAATTGGTCTACTTTGCCTAGTAAGAGGAATCTCATTTCTTCAAGATGTAGCGTTTCAGACATGTTTGAGATCCACATTTTGAATGTTGGCGAAGGTGCGTTTTTACAAAATTTAAGTATACGTTTTTTTGCTGTTATTAGACCATAATTAAGAAAAGCTTCTTGGAATATAGTTAGTTTACTTCCCTCTTCCATTGATCCAAAGATAATCAATTCCGTATTGGGGTTCAATTTTGTGTTAAATAGTTTTGTAAAAATTCCAAAAATTTATACAGTTTTGTACAAGAGACAAAGGAATGTGCTATAGTGGTATTTTGAGTTAGACATTTGGCGGAAACATTTGAAAATATTTTATTCAGTCTTGTTTTCGAATAATATAATCTATGTAAAATTTTAAATTGAATTAGGTTATGTCTTACATTCATTGAACATTTGTTTACATATAATAAAATTTTAACCCATCTATCGTTCGGAATTTTTATCAATAACTCTTGTTCCCAGTCTCTTCTAATTGCCTCTGTCGTTGGTGTTTCTACATTTAGAATTATATTATATAAGTAAGATATTAAATTGCTTGATTCTGCCTTTCTATTCATTCCTTCCTCCAATAGATCTGGGGTTAAAGTTTGATATCCTTGCATATACTTTTTCAAATAATCTTGAATTTGAAGGTATTTGAAATATTGATTACTTTTCAAATTATATTTTAGTTGTAGTTGTTGGAATGATAAAAATGTTCCCATTTCATACATATTTCCCATCGTTTTAATTCCTATTCTTTCCCAATGGATAAACATTTTTATCAATAATGGATAGTTTGAATGAGGGATTATTAGCTATTGGAGAAAGAAGCGATAATTTTCTTAATTTTTAAGTTAATTTTATTTGTTTCCAAATTCATATTATACTATGAATAATTGGATTCTTTTTTGTTGTAAAATATTTTTATTAGAAGTAAATACATATTAAGAAGGAATAACATAAAATCAAAAAAGAAAAAAACATATTATTCGTCACATACATTCTTAATATTTTTAAAGTTTAGTCGTTCTTATTTATACTTCTATATTTTTTATTATTTTATAACAGAAAGAAAATAGTAAAGAGAAATAATAAAAAGAAATAAAATAGAAGTAGAAAATCGATAAAATGAGTGGAGTATAAAGCAAGATATTCTTAATTGGAGATATATGTGTGGTCTAATGTATATAGTTCTTCATCTCTTCCTTCATTCAGGCTTCAGTCAGGCCCTCGAACCGGACCTCCTTGACCCTAAGTATTCAATAAATGGAGACCATATTCCTCTGAATTGATCTAGCTTGTCCAAAAGGACAAGTCTTAGTCTTTCCAGATGAAGTGTCTCCGATATTTCTGTAATCCACATTTTGATTGTGGGGAATGTAGATATTCCAAAATCTTAATGTTAGTTTTTTACCAATTATTAAACTATAACCAATAAAAATAGTAAGATTAAACGAGAACTTACCAGTTCGAAGTTTGATCGTTATTTCATGAGGAGTAACGATGAGGGATTACGTGAAGAAGCCCCGCCTGGCGCTAGAACGGCATACTTCAAAGCAGCGGCATGAAAAACACAGAACACAATAGCCGGAGTAAGATAGTAAGGCTCATCATAGATTTAGAACTACCAGATGATCATTTATTTTATGAGGGTGTGGAGTGGAGGGCACGTAATCTCTCATCGTTACTCCTCATAAAATAAAGATCAAACTTCGAACTGGTAAGTTCTCGTTTAATCTTACTATTTTACTTCGGAGTCACATGAGTGACTACGTGAAGATTTTGAAGCTTCTGTGTTTTCCATGTCGTAGAATTCTTCCATACGACAGTCCGGCTAGGTCAACACATACATGAGTAAAAAACCTTTTACCAGACTAGTTTTAGTTCTTTCCATAAATCTTTTAATGATAAAAGAACATATAATAACCCCCCTTTTAAATCTGAGGGAAACCATTACAAAGTGATAAAATATATAATGATAACATAATCGATAATATCAATCGATAGTGAAACAAAGCAGGTGATTATAGTGAACCCAACACCGCGTGTCCAAAGCCTGTCATTGTGTGAACAGGTTTATTGTAGAACTTTGAAAAAGTTTCTTCTTTACACCACCCTGCGGTTTCTAAAATGTGTTCGAGTGGTACGTCCTGTAACTTCGCTGCGGATGTAGCTGCTGCCCTGGTGGAGTGAGATTTGAACACATCAGTGTCTACTCCTGCTAAAAGTAACACCTGTTTTAACCACCTTGAAATTGTTTGCACTGAAGCTTTTGTGTGTGGTTTCTTATGCGTAATCATTAATGTTTTTTCATCACCTCGAAGAGTTTAGGTAACTTTTACATATTGATTCAAATGTTTAACTACACACAACGTTGGATCAATAGGGTAAGCTTGAAACATTACCTTTGCTCCGGTTCTCCCTGGTCTGCTTTGTTTGATCAGGTCGTAAACATAGAACACAATGCTATCTGCAGCCACATGCATACAGTCTAAACGTAGCATTTGTAATGTTTGCACCCTTTGAGCTGAAACCAATGCCATTAACATTACTAATTTAAATGTTAACTTTTCCAATGACAAAACTTCGATTGGAGTCCATTGCCTAAGTAATGTAAGTACAATGCTGACATCCCAAATTTCTGTATATCTTGGTTTGGGTGGATTTTTGTTAAAGATTCCTTTCATAAATCTGGATATTAATGGATGCGATCCAATTGATTTCTGGTCAGAGATTTGTCCTAAATAAGATGATAAGGCACTACGTGCACTATTAATATATATATAACTTAAGTGCTGTTCAAAATGCAACTCGGCAAGTAACTCCAATATGTTTGCAATGCTCACAGTATGATAGGATATATTTGATTGTCTACAAAAATTTTCCCATTTCTTTATATGTGTCATATATTGTCTCTGAGTGGTATCTCGCCATGATGCGACTATAATATCCATAGTTCTATCCAACAATCCAAGCTCTTGTAGTAGTCTGGTCAAAACCTGCAGATTAACAAATTCATATAAGCATGTAATGGATGAATTTCTTTGGTTACTGGTTTTATCACTGCTAGGAATTGACATATATGGTTCTTTAATCATGTTTAACATCAATGGGAACCATGGTTGTGTCGGCCAATTTGGAATCACCAATAATCCTGTGGCAGAATCTTGTTCTATTTTCTTCAGACATTGCTGAATCAGAGCAAATGGCGGAAAGGCATAAAAGAACATATTCCCCCAATGTAATGAAAAAGCATCTACTGCTACTGCATCTGGATCTGGTTCCCAAGACACATATTTAGGCAATTGATGATTTAATCTTGATGCAAACAGATCAATGTCTGGTAACCCATATTGAATCACAATTTTACTGAAAATTACTGGGTTCAACATCCATTCTGTGTTGTCTTTAAACATCCTTGATCTATTGTCTGCCACCACATTGTCTTTACCTGGGATGTAATTTGCCGAAATCCAAATTTGGTGCTTAATACAACACTGCCATATCTGATTGACCAAACAATCACATGATACCGATCTGACTCCACCCATGTGATTAATATATGCAACAGCTGTTTTATTGTCTAATTGTATCAGTACATGCAGATTCTTTATTGTGGAACAATAGGCTTTTAACCCATAAAATGCTCCCAATAATTCTAAATAGTTAATACCATATGTTTGGAGAAACATTTCCTCTTGGACAGTCCATCTGCCCCCACAGTTGGTAAATGAATCTGTCGCCCCCCATCCGAGAGCACTAGCATCTGTTTGTAAAATTACTTCAGGCTGTTGTATCAGAATGTTTTTAGCAGCTTGTGGAACATTTTCAATCCACCATTGTAATTCCAATAAAGCTTCTTTTGTTAATTGCATAGGCCTATCAAAATGGCCTGCTCTCTTTTTTAGAGCTCTTATTTTGTCCCTTTGAAGGTTTTGGTAATGTAATGGACCAAATTCTACTGCAGGAAATGCTGCTACTAATTTACCAATAACCTTTGCTACTTCTCGGATAGAGGGATAAGGTTTGTGAATGAGACCCCTACAGGTCATTAAAATATCATCAATCTTATATGTTGGCAAAGTTACTAACATAGTAACTGAGTTAATCACAAACTCCAAATAGTTAATTGACTGTGCTGGCTGCAGCTGGGACTTAATTGGATGAATCAAGAAACCTAACTTCCCAAATAAAGTTTTAGTTGCTGAAACTGATTTTTCAGCTGATTCCTGATTACTATTGATGATTAAAATGTCATCCAGATAAGCCATAATGTTGTGCTTTTGTGCTCTTAATTGTGCTAAAGCTGGTTTCAACAGCTTTGTAAAGAGCCTGGGAGCTGAACTTACCCCATTTAGTAAAGCTTTGAATTGCCACAGCTGTCCCAGCCAATTAAATTTTAAATACCTTTGAAAGAACTGATGTATCGGTACTGAATAGTACGCATCCTTTAAATCAATTGTAGCCATATAACAACCTGCTGATATCAAATGTCTTGTAGTGTTGAATGTTTCCATCTTAAAATGTTTATACTCGACAAATTTATTAAAGTTTGTAAGGTCCAGAATAATTCTACAACCACCATCTTTTTTACTTCTTGGAAATATATTTGACACAAATTGATGTTTATGTTCAACAGTTTTTTCAATAACACCTTTTTTAAACAATTTGTCAATTTCCACAATTTCTGCCTCTTCAATTGCAGAAAACATGAAACCATAAGCAGGTTTATTTTGTACCGGAGAGTTAACACCTTCTTTAAATGTAATAGTAGCTCCTGAAACTGTTTGTAAAATAAACCGATCAGATGTGATGGCAAGCCATTCATCATAAAACATTTGTAAACTCCCTCCAACTGGAGATTTGTCCACAGTTTCTTTAAGAATAGAATAATTTTTGTGTACCTCTCCATATGAACGTGGTGGTCTCCTTCTCCCCGTAGACGGGTGAACATTAGGCTGTGTCGGATGGTAATATTTTCTTATCATATTCCTGCCTCTGTTTCCATAATCAAATCCCCTTCTTGTCAAAAAATACCTTTTTTGTCCAAAAACGAAAGGTCTCATGTGGCTAATAGATTTAGCCTCTTCATCCATTTCTCTTATTTGCCTAGGCAGGTTCTCTCCAAATAGATAACCAGGAGCTTGAACACCACTTGATCGACACAGACCTGCAAACCTTGGATGAAATATGGGCCGAATCGCAATTTTCCTCATACAATTAATTTCATAGAAGGAATTGCACAATAAGCCCAAAGTATCTTTTTGGATTTTATCCATTTCCGACCCCTCCATTTGCCTTCCAAAAGTAGTAATGGCAGCTGAAATCAATTTGAGGATTCTTTGAAATCTTATTTCTTGTCCTCTCATGCCTGGAGTCATAGGCGTCCATATAGACGGATTAACCGTAGGTACCTTCAATGAGGTGCAATTTTCCGGTGTTTTATATAATTCTGCTGTTTCAATCATCACAGAATCTTGAAGTTGGTGAGATACCATATAATTAATACTGGCAGCTAGGTTTTCTTCCATAGCCTCACCACTTCCTTCAGGTATAGCAAAATATTTTGCCATATCAGGCACATCTGGCCTCATCTTTTTTATTCGTGGTGTGCACTCATAATCCACATCACCACTTGCAGGGTCTGTCTTTTGCAGCCCTGATACACTTGGAATTATATCCCATGAGACTTCCTCCGCCCTTAATCCTGGGTCTGGAGTTTCAAATTCCCAATTTGGCACATAGCCATATTCTGTATATTCAAACCCATCGGGGTCATTTTGGGAAACTTCTGGGTACTGTGACCCTTGTCTCATTATATTTTGGGGTACTTTCTCCATATGTTCCATTTTTAGCCATATAGCTTTATTATCCGGAGGACTTTCATTATCAGAGTCATTATCAGAAACCACGGGCCTCACGGATTTCGTTTTACTTTTTCTAGGAACATTTTCCTCCATGGGTTGCATTTCTGGACAAATTATAGTCTCACTAACGGGTGAATCAGCGGCCACCGGTATCGGAACCCGATCCGCACTAAACTCTTGTCCCGACTCTTTAGCTTCACCCCGGGACGATCTTTTTACCCGCGAAATTTTTCTTTGAGAGTTCTCCATTTTCTTTTTTATTATCTGGCTAAATCAGTACGCCAGCGTGACTCTGATTTTAAATTTTACTTTCTCTTTTGCTGGTTCTACCAGCGTAACGTCTTTTTTAGAACGTCCCCTATTTTCCTTGCACTTACCTGCGGGTCCGTTCCGGCTGCTGCGAGGAGCTGCGCTCTGCAGCTCTTGCTTCTGCCGTCAGCGTCGACGTAATGCCAGGCGTTCTAGCGTCAGGCGGGGCTTCTTCACGTAGTCACTCACGTGACTCCG
Organism: Okamejei kenojei; assembly: GCA_035221665.1. Classification (NCBI taxonomy): domain Eukaryota; kingdom Metazoa; phylum Chordata; class Chondrichthyes; order Rajiformes; family Rajidae; genus Okamejei; species Okamejei kenojei. Next base: position 35,318,898 of record CM069137.1, read on the forward strand.
AAGTAAAATTAGTTGCTGTGTTGTTAGTAGATGATGCGTTTCTATTATTCCTAATATGATTAATTTTGATTCTGGAGTCAGATTTGCATTAACTACTTTCGAGATTATGTTAAAAATTTCTATCCAAAAATTAGTAATTATTATACATTTTGTGAATGAATGCGTTAGATTAGCTTCTAAATGCTGACATTTATCACATATAGCAGAAACATTTGAAAAAATTCTGTTTAATTTGGATTTCGAAAAGTGTAATCTATGTAAAACTTTAAATTGTATCAGGGAGTGTCTGGCATTTAATGAGCAGTGATGTATATGTTGTAAACTTTCATTCCATACTTCTACAATAATTGTTTGTCCTAATTCATTTTCCCATGCTTGCCTATATATTTCCGAGTTTGGTAAATCATTTTCCAGTAAAATATTATAAATATATGATATTAATTTTTCTATATTCGGATATTTATTTAGACATTCATCTAAAATTTCTGTCTTTCTATTTCTAAAATCCTGTGTGTTTGATTTAACATAGTCTCTAATTTGTAAATATCTAAAGTACTCTTTTGAGTATAATCCATAATTTTGTTGTAATTCCTGAAATGAAAGGAATAAACTTTCCCTGTAGAGATCACCCATCTTATTTATTCCATAGTTCTTCCATTAAAAAAAAAAATCCATCATTGAAGGTTTAAAAGTGATGTTATTTGCAATGGGAAGAGCCAGTGGTATACTTTCTAATGTCAAGTTTTTCTTTAATTGTTTCCAAATACGTATGCCACTTTCTATTATTGGATTTCCTCTATAACTTTTTTTTAATGTATTTTAGTATTAGCAAATAAAATCGAACTAATTGCAAAAGGTGAACAATCTTCCTTTTCCATTTTTAACCAGTTTGGTTGTTTACCTACTTCTTCCAACCAAAAATTCATATTTTTAATATTAACTGCCCAATAATAAAACATAAAATTAGGCAATGCAAAACCTCCATTCATTTTTGATTTACATAGATATTTTTTATTTATTCTATGGCTCTTATAATCCCAAATAAAGTTGGTAACTATAGAGTCCACTTTCTTAAAAACATTTTTAGGAAGATATATCGGGATCAGTTGAAACAGGTATAATAATTGCGGAGGAAAAATCATTTTTATCGTATTAATACTACCTAGCATTGAAATAGGTAATGTTTTCCAATATAGGATATTCTTAAGTAGTTTATTCAATAGAGGTGGGAAATTAGATTTAAATAAAGAATCATATCTTTTTGTTACATGAATTCCAAGATATTTGATTTTTTCATCTGCTATCTTAAAAGGATATTGTTGTAATATATGTGAGTTATTTCCAATCGATGGCATAAGTTCACTTTTATTCCAATTAATTCTATATCCTGAAATCAATCCAAATTGAGTTATTAAATCTAATAAGTTAGGAATACTAATTTCCGGCTTTGTAATATAAAGTAATACATCATCTGCGTATAAAGAGATTTTATTTTCAGTTTCTTTGGTTTCATACCCGTATAGTTCAGGATGTAATCTGACACGCTGTGCTAATGGTTCAATTGGCAGTGCGAACAGTAGTGGAGATAGAGGACAACCTTGTCTACAGCCACGGAATCAATTAAATTTAGTTGTTAACATTTGATTTATTAATATTATAGCTGTTGGCTTGATATATAGTAGCTTAACCCATGTTATAAACTTCTCTCCCAACTGAAAAGTTTCCATAACCGAAAATAAATAAGACCATTCAATCTGATCGAAAGCTTTCTCTGCGTCCAATGAAATAATTGATAAATCTTTATTAATGTTTCTTTTCGAGTATATAATATTGAATAATCTTCTCAGGTTGTTTGAGGAGTATCATTTTGGTATAAATCCTGTTTGATCTGAATGAATTACTTTATTAATCACTGTATTTAGTCCTTGTGTTAGTATTTTGGTTAATATTTTTTTTATCAGTATTTAAAAGAGCTATGGCTCTATACGACCCTGGATCATCCAGATTTTTATCTAATTTAGGTATAAGTGTTATAATAGATTCATTTAATGTTTCTGGTAACTTCTGTTGTACATAAATGTGTTCACAAAGTATCTTCAAACGTGGAGCTATCATATCATAGAATGTTTCATAAAATTCTGCTCCAATACCATCCGGTCCTGGAGTTTTACCATTTTTTAGTGACCTAATAGCTTCTTTGATTTCTTTAGTAGTTATTTCAGCGTTGAGTGATTCTCTATTTTCTGAATCCAGTCCTTTTAGATTACAATTTTTAAAAAATGTTTCTACTCCTATTCGATTTTCTGTCGTTTTGGCTGAATATAAATTTTTATAATATTGAAAAAATCTCTCATTTATATCTTTAGTTTGTACTAATAATTCCCCTTTGTCTGATTTAATCCTATGGATTAATTTTTCTCCTTCCAATTTTCGTAATTGACGAGCTAATAATTTTTGTGGTTTATCTCCGAATTCAAATTGTATTTGTTTAGTATATTGGTATCGTTTTACAACTTGGTCTGACTGTATTTTATTTAATTTATATTTCAATGCAAAGATTTTATTATGTTTTATTATGGTTGGGTTAACAGCGTTTTCTGTATCTAATTGTTTGATCTCCTTTTCCAATGCCTGTTGTTTCCTCCGATTCTCTTTATTATAAAATGCTTGAGAGGATATCATAATTCCCCGAAGATACGCTTTAAAAGTTTCCATAATAGGGACGAAGATATTTCTGGCGTATCATTTATTTCAAAGAAAATCTTGATCTGTTTTGTGATGTATTCTTGAGTTATTTTGTCTTTTAAAATTTGTGGGTTAAATCTCCATTGTCCCTGTTTTCCTGTTTTACCAGTTATTTTCATCATAAAAGTTAAAGGTGCATGATCTGAAATTATAATATTATGATATTTTGAATTATGTGAATGGGTTAAGTTTTAAATCTACCAAAAAATAATCTATTCTTGAATAAGTTTTATGCACAGGTGAGTAAAATGAGTATTCCCGTCCAGCTGGGTTTTGCATTCTCCAAACATGTTTAATATTACTAGTATCTATATATGCATTTATTAGATCACTGGAATGCAATTTAACTTTCTGTTGTTTTGATGATCTGTCCAAATAAGGATCTAGTGTACAATTTAAATCTCCTCCAATTATTAAGTTGTGTTGTGATAATTCCGGAATAGTTTTAAATATTTTTTTTTTTAAACAGTGGGCTGTCAAAATTTGGGCCGTATACATTGACAAAAATCATTCTTTGTGTGTATTATTCTCCTATTACAATAATATATCTACCATCACTATCAGTTATTGTTGAAGCGTGTTTAAATGAAGTGCCTTTATGAATTAATATTGCTACACCTCTAGATTTGTGTGTGAAAGAAGAATGTTACACTTTGTCAATCCATTTAGCTTTTAATCTATATTCTGCCTCTTTTTTTTAGATGTGTCTCTTGGATGAATACCACATCTGCTTTAAGTGCTTTTAAGGTGTGCTAATACTTTACCTCTCTTAATTGGTTCATTAATACCTTTAACATTCCAGCTACAAAACTTTATTCCTCCATTCCCCATATTCATTTGTAAGTCTTGCATCTTTTATCTAATAGGGCAAATGGTTCAGCTCGACATACCCGACTTTACACCCGAACTCAGAATAGATGAATTTCAAGACCCTTGAGTATCTCTCACGTAGATACCTCCTTTGCATTGATTTATAACTCCATTCAAAAGTAAAATAATAATAACAAGAGATAATATTTAAAAAAAAGGATAGATTAAGAGATTAATAGGGTGCACAAAGAAAGAAAAAACTACATCTAATATTGGTGTAGTTAGTGTTAGCCATACTACCATGGCTAGCAATCTATAGACTTCCGTAGTCGTTGTTACTAACTTATCCACTTCCATGATTCATTAAAATTGTTATTCCATACAAATATTTAACCGGGAGTATTAAACTCTGATGTGTACAAAATCCATCAGTCAAGTATTTGATAATATCTATACTTAATACTTATTAAAAGCAATAATAATAAGAAAATATAAAAAATAAAGTAATAATAAAAAATTAGAAAAAGGGAAGAAAAATATAGAAAAAGTAAAAAAAATAATAAAAAGTACTGGGGGGGGGGGGGGGGGGATAAATAAAGTCAAAGTTTACATTTTGTGTATTTATATTTACTATTTACTTAATCCTTAGTAAATCAGCTATATTTGTTGTTAATCATTAATTGGTAGTTATTAGCTTTAATTAATAATAATACCAGAGTATTAATTTTAGTATGTGTTAGTTATTAATATTAGTAGTGTTACTATTCTAATTATTAGTATCCATAGGAGCGTCTCCAATCCGTATCTCCCCGAATCTCCCATCCGCATCCTTCTCCATCTTCTTTAGATGAAACAAGTCCATAGTCCATTCCAATCTTGAAAATACAATTTAATTGTTGTTATTGATCATCTTTGAAGCTTTCGTTCAGTCTACCTCTCGCTCCTTAATCCCTTGGGCAAAGCTCATTGCATCCACTGGGTTTTTGAAATAATGTTCTTCCTGGTTGTAGGTAATTCTCAGGGTGGCTGGGTACCTCAGACTGTACTTCAGATTCTTCACTTCCCTCAAAATTCTTTTGGTCTCCTTGAAAGCATTTCGTTTCTTGGAGACCTCTGCTGGATAGTCTCGGTAGATGCTGATTGAATCTTCTTCATCTGTAAGATTTCTGATTTTTATAATTTTCTTCATCATCTCCTCCAGGACATGATCATACTGGACTTCTACTATCATTTGTCTTGGAGGGGCGTCTTGCTTTGTCCAACGTCTCATTACTCTGTGTGCTCGGGCTAGTAAAGGCTTTTTTCCAGAGATAAAAACTTTTGCAGTAAGTTTGCAGTAAACTCTCGGGTATCTTGATTCTTTTCTCTCCCTTCTCGAATACCCACGATCCTTATGTTCTGTCTTCTCTGGCGTCCTTCCAACTCGGTACACTTATCAGTAATTTTGCCCTGTAAGTCAGATAAACATTGATTTTCTCTGAGGAGTGTTTTCGTAGTCTGAGTACTTGTTTCGACTAGTTCTTCAAGGTTCTTTATGGCTGTCGACTGTTCCTTGATTTCCTCCACCACGGGTTCCATTTCTATTTCCACATTATTTTCGTTTTTTCATTCGTCTCTTCCACTATACTTGCAGATTGATCCGTCAATATTTCTGCAATTTCCTTTCGGAGTTTGTCAGATAATTCCGTGGCCGAGGTATTAATTTCAGACTTTAATTCCATCATCTCCTCTTTGATTTTTTCTATTTCTTCCTTAATATTCATTTTTGCCAATTCAGTCTTTAATTCCAACTTTAACTCAGCCATTTCTTGTACAAAAAAACTTTGAGTTCTTCAATTTCCGATTTTTTCTTTGGTTTTTTTCGACACATCTTCTAGGGATAGTGTCCTACCTGAGGCCGAGGCTCCAGTCAGGCCTTGTTCTTGTTCTGCCGTTTTCCTTGTATACCGGAGTTTTGTTTTATCTGCGGGTGGGCTGCGTTGTGTTACCATTGCGAGTCGCGTGCCTGATGATGTCACTCACGGCAGCCGGTGCAAAAACAGCAGGCAGCAGGTTGGTCTTTTCTCCCCGGCTTTTCCTCGTTTTTTTTCACGGAGCTGGCTGGAGTTGCTTTCTAGCCCTTCTTGTATATTATTTGAAATATTGATTACTTTTCAAATTATATTTTAGTTGTAATTGTTGGAATGATAAAAGTTTTCCCATTTCATACATATCTCCCATCATTTTAATTCCTATTCTTTCCCAATGGGTAAACGTTTTATCAATAATGGATGGTTTGAATGAGGGATTATTAGCTATTGGAGAAAGAAGCGATAATTTCCTGAATTTTAAAGTTAATTTTATTTGTTTCCAAATTCGTATTATACTATGAATAATTGGATTCTTCTTGTATATTACATTGTTCAGTTTTATCGGGGAAAGAAGGATCGCTCCTATATTATAAGGGGAACAATCCTCTTTCTCCATTCTTATCCAATCTACCTGTTGGGCAGAACTGTCCAACCAGTAGATTATATTTTTAATATTCACTGCCCAATAATAATACAATAAGTTAGGGAGTGTCAGTCCCCCTGATTCTTTAGATTTACACAAGTGTTTGTTTTTAAATTCTGTGTGATTTATAATCCCATATGAAATTTATAATCTAATTTTTTGAAGAATTTTTTTGGTATGTATATTGGTATTGATTGAAATAGGTACAATATTTGTGGTAAGAAGATCATTTTTATCGCGTTTATTCTGCCTATTAATGACATCGGCAGTGTCTTCCAAAATTTAATCAGCCCATTTAATTTAGTTAATAAAGGCATATAGTTTGCGTTGAGTAATGATTTATAGTTCCTAGTAATTTGGATGCCCAAATATTTTAAATTTTCTGTTGTAATTCTAAAAGGGAATTTTAACAGATGTCGATTCTTGAGGTTTTATCGTCATAATTTCACTTTTGTTCCAATTTATTCTATATCCTAAAAAAGAACCAAATTCCTCTATTAAATTTAGTATATTTGGTATGCTAATTTGCAAATTTGTAATATATAATAATGTCGTCTGCATATAATGAAATTTTATTATTTGAGTGTTTGGTAATATACCCATGAATATTCGGATGGCTTCTTATACTTTCAGCTAAAGGCTCTATCACTAGTGCAAATAGCAGCGGCGATAACGCGCACCCCTGCCTATTGCCCCTTGCTAATTGGAATTTCGGGGATAATATATTATTAGTCAGTATTCTAGCCATCGGCTTATCATATAATAATTTTATCCATGAAATAAAATTATCTCCCATGTTAAATTTTTCCAATACTTTGAATAAATATTGCCATGCTACTTGATCAAAAGCTTTTACTGCATCCAATGAAATAATTGCTAGTTCTTCTTCAGTATTATGTGAGTACATTATATTAGACAGCCGCCTCAAATTGTTAAATGAGTATCTCTTTGGTATGAACCCTGTTTGGTCCGGATTTATTAGTTTACTAACATCCTTCTAAACTCCAGAGAATACAAGCCTAGTCTTTTTAAATGGTGGCCGATTAGGAAAAGGGGAGATGCAGCGAGACCTGGGTGTCATGGTACACCAGTCATTGAAAGTAGGCATGCAGGTGCAGCAGGCAGTGAAAAAAGCGAATGGTATGTTAGCTTTCATAGCAAAAGGATTTGAGTACAGGAGCAGGGAGGTTCTACTTCAGTTGTACAGGGTCTTGATGAGACCACACCTGGAGTATTGCGTACAGTTTTGGTCTCCAAATCTGAGGAAGGACATTATTGCCATAGAGGGAGTGCAGAGAAGGTTCACCAGACTGATTCCTGGGATGTCAGGACTGTCTTATGAAGAAAGACTGGATAGACTCGGTTTATACTCTCTGGAATTTAGGAGATTGAGAGGGGATCTTATAGAAACTTACAAAATTCTTAAGGGGTTGGACAGGCTAGATGCAGGAAGATTGTTCCCGATGTTGGGGAAGTCCAGGACAAGGGGTCACAGCTTAAGGATAAGGGGGAAATCCTTTAAGACCGAGATGAGAAAGACTTTTTTCACACAGAGAGTGGTGAGTCTCTGGAACTCTCTGCCACAGAGGGTAGTTGAGGCCAGTTCATTGGCTATATTTAAGAGTGAGTTGGATGTGGCCCTTGTGGCTAAGGGGATCAGAGGGTATGGAGAGAAGGCAGGTACGGGATACTGAGTTGGATGATCAGCCATGATCATATTGAATGGCGGTGCAGGCTCGAAGGGCTGAATGGCCTACTCCTGCACCTAATTTCTATGTTTCTATGTTTCTTTTTTTTTTTTTTTTTTAATTTTTTTATTATAGAAACAAAATAACATATTACATTTCTACAGTAGTAGTACATAGTCTTAATAATTAATTCATACTATTAATATATTAATAATAATATCAATATTATTTATGCTGTATTATCCTTAATTATAACTTCCAAAGTTATATATTTTATATGATTAAAAGTACATAATACTAATAATACATTTATAATATAGCATTATACTATTAGTAAGTTTTTCATTTTATCTCTAATTTTTTAGGTATAAGGCCAAATTTAGTAATAATATTGATACAAAAAGTTAATAAAACTTATAAAATTTCCATTTTTTTTTCCTTCCTAATATTAAGGATAATTATACGTAATAAAGAATACGTAATTTTATATAATTAAAGGTATATAAAACTAAAAGTACTAATAATATTAATAATATTCTCATAAATCTAATAATATTTATATTTGTACTAATATCAAAAGATTAAAGTAATGTGTTTCTACATTTTTTTAAATTTTTTATATAGATATAGGAAAATAGAAAGATTTAAAGAAAAAAGAAAGGTAGTAAAGAATAAAAATAAAAGGTTTGATGGAGAATAAAGTATTCGTCAATGATCCGTGTTTATAGATATATTCATGAATTAATATATGTTTCTTCATCCAATCGGGTATCCAGGTTTCAGTCAGGTCCCCGCGCCGAACTATTATGACCCTGTAAATATTCAATATATGGAGACCAAATCCGTCTGAAGAGATCTAGCCTATCCATAAGGACAAACCTCAATCTCTCCAAATGGAGTGTCTCCGACATTTCTATATTCCACATTTTAATTGTTGGGGATATAGGGCCTTTCCAAAATTTTAATATTAATTTCTTCCCAATTACTAAACCATAGTCAATAAAAGTTCTATGACTCATTGTTATTGATAAATCGGTTTCAATAATTCCAAGTATAATTAACTTTGGGTCAGGAGTTATATTTTTATTAATAACGGCTGATATTATTTTAAATATTTCCTTCCAATATTCTACAATTTTTATACAGTTGGTAAATAAGTGTGTCAAATTTGCTTCTGAAATTTGACATTTATCACATATAGGAGATATCTTTGAGAAAATATTATGTAATTTATATTTTGAATAATGTAATCTATGTAATATTTTAAACTGTATGAGAGAATGTTTAGCGTTTAATGAACAATAATGTATATGTTGTAAACTTTCTTCCCATATTTCTGGTCTTATTATTTGACCCAATTCCTTTTCCCAAGACTCTCTGTATGTTTCTGTTGATGGGGTATCGTTTTCCAGTAAAATATTATATATATATGATATCATTTTTTCCATATTTGGATGTTTGTTCAAACATTCCTCTAATATTTCTATTTTTCTATTTTTAAATTCATATATATTTGCGAAGGCATAGTTTCTAATTTGTAAATATCTAAAATATTCTTTATTATGTAGCCCGTAAGTTTGTTGCAACTCTTGAAATGAAAGAAAAATGTTTTTCCTTATAAAGATCACCCATCTTAGAAATTCCTTTATTTTTCCATTGTAAAAAAGCTTTATCCAATAAAGAAGGTTTAAACGTAAAATTATTAACAATCTTAAGACTTAATGGGATAGATTTTAGTTTTAATGCTTTCTTTATTTGTTTCCATATGCGAATTCCATTTTCTATTATCGGATTTTCCTTAAAAACTTTCTTAGCAACATTAGTATTAGCAAATATTATAGAGCTAATTTCAAATGGAGAACAATCTTCTTTTTCCATATTTAACCAATTAGGTTTATTATCAATTTCTCCTAACCAAAAATTCATATTTTTAATATTGACTGCCCAGTAATAGAACATAAAGTTTGGTAATGCTAATCCTCCTTTTATTTTAGATTTGCATAAATGTTTTTTATTTATTCTATGAGTCTTATAATCCCAAATAAAATTCGTAATTAAAGAATCTACTTTTTTAAAAAAAACTTTTGGAAGATATATCGGGATTAATTGAAATAAATATAATAATTGTGGGAGAAATATCATTTTTATTGCATTAATTTTCCCTATCATCGAGATAGGTAAACTTTTCCAATATGAAATATTCTTGTTCAATTTATTCAGTAATGGGGGAAAATTAAATTTAAATAAAGAATTAAATCTTTTTGTAACAAAAATCCCAAGATATTTAATATTTTCATTTGTTATCTTAAAAGGAAATTGTTGTAATATATGTAAATTAATCAGTGTTATTGGCATAAGCTCACTTTTATTCCAATTAATACTGTATCCTGAAAGTGTTCCAAATTCCGTTATTAATTTTAACAGGTTTCGAATACTTATTTCTGGTTGGGTGATATAAAGTAATACATCGTCTGCATATAAGGAGATTTTATTCTTAGTATCTATGGTATCATATCCATATATTTCCGGATGTAGTCTTATCCTCTGAGCAAGTGGTTCTATAGCTAATGCAAACAATAAAGGTGATAAAGGACAACCTTGCCTACAACCTCGTGATAAATTAAATTTAATTGATAACATTCGGTTTGTTGTTATTCTTGCTGTTGGGTTTGCGTATAATAATTTAATCCAAGTAATAAATTCCTCTCCTAGTTTAAAGGCTTCCATTACTGAAAATAAATAAGGCCATTCCACTTGGTCAAAAGCTTTTTCTGCATCAAGCGAGATAACTACTAAATCTTTTTTATCACTTCTTTTCGAATATATAATATTAAACAATCGTCTTAGATTATATGAAGAGTATCTTTTTGGTATAAATCCTGTTTGATCCGGATGTATTATTTCATTAACGACTGAACTCAATCTTTTTGCTAATATTGTTGTTAATATCTTTTGATCTGTATTTAATAGCGCTATTGCTCTATATGATCTAAATCTTTATTCATTTTAGGTATGAGTGTTATAATAGATTCGTTCAATGTATCTGGAAGCTTCTGTTCTGTATATATCTGTTCATATAATGATTTTAGATATGGGACTATATATTCATGAAATATTTTATAAAATTCCGAACCTATACCATCTGGTCCCGGTGTTTTACCATTTTTTACTGACCTAATAGATTCTTCTATTTCATTTATTGAAATATCAGCATTTAATAATTTTCTATTTTGTGAATCCAATCCTTTCAAGTTACATTCTTTTATAAATGCATCTATTTCTATTTTACTTACTGTTATTTTAGCAGTGTATAAATTTTTATAGTATTGCATAAATCTTTCATTAATATCTTTAGGTTGTATTAATAAATCACCACTTTGTGATTTAATCCTATGTATAATTTTTTCCGCTTCAGTTTTCCTTAATTGTCGAGCCAACAATTTTTGGGGCTTATCCCCAAATTCAAATTGTAATTGTTTAGTGTGTTGATAATATTTTATCACTTGATCTGTATATATTTTATTTAATTTATATTTCAGTATAACAATTTTATTATGTAATATCATATTTGGTTTTGTAGCATTCTGTATATCTAATTGCTTAATCTCCTTTTCTAGATCCTGTTGTTTCTATGTTTCTATTCCTCATATGACAGTCCCGCCAGTCCAGGGATCAATCTCATGAACCTACCCTGCACTACCTCAATCACAGGGATGTCCTTCTTCAAATTATGAGACCAAAACTGGACACAATACTCCAGATGTGGTCTGATCAGAGTCCTATACAACTGCAGAAAACCCTCTTTACTCCTATACTGAAATCCTCTTGTTATGAAGGCCAACATTCCATTAGCTTTCTTCACTGCCTGCTGTACCAGTAAGCCAACTTTCATTGACCAGTGTACAAGGACGTCCTGGTCTCGCTGCACCTCCCCCTCACCCAACCTAACCCCATTGAGATAATAATCTGCCCCCTTGATTTGCTGCCAAAGTGGATAACCTCACATTTATCTATATTATACTACATCTGCCCATTCACTCAACCTGTCCAGGTCACCCTGCAACCTCCTAACATCCTCTTCACAGTTCACACTGCCATCCAACTTTGTGTCATCCGCAAATTGCTAGTGCTGCTCCTAATTCCCTCTTCCAAATCATTAATATATGTGGTAAACAGTTGTGGCCCCAACACCAAGCCTTGCAGCACTTCACTCGCCACTGCCTGCCATTCTGAAAAGGATCCGTTCACTCCTACTCTTTGCTTCTGCTCAGCCAACCAATTTTCTATCCATGTCAACACCTTACCCCCAATACCATGTGCTCTAATTTTAGTCACCAGTCTCCTGTGCGGGACTTTATCAAAGTCTTTCTGAAAGTCTAGATACACCACAACCACTGGCATTCCTTCACCCTTTTACTTGTCACATCCTCAAAAAATTGCAGAAGATTAGTCAAGCATGATTTCCCTTTCATAAATCCATGTTGACTTGGTCTAATCCTTTTACTGCTATCCAAATACCCCATTATTACCTCTTTAATAATTGACTCCAGCATCTTTCCCACCACTGAAGTCAGGCTAACGTCTATATTTCCCCGTTTTCTCTCTCGCTCCTTTCTTGAAAAGTGGGATAACATTAGCTATCCTCCAATCCACAGGAACTGATCCTGAATCCATTGAACATTGGAAAATTATAACCAATGTGTCCACTATTTCTAGAGCCACCTCCCTGAGGACCCTGGGATGGAGACCATCAGGCCCAGGGGATTTATCATCCTTCAGTCCCATTAGCCTACCCAATATTATTTTTCGCCTAATTAAAATTTCTTTCAGTTCCTCTACCTTAGATCCTCTGCCCTCCAGTACACCTGGGAGATTGTTTGTGTCTTCTTTAGTGAAGACAGATCCGAAGTACCTATTCAACTCTTCTGCTATTTCCTTGTTGCCCATAATAATTTCACCCGTGTCTGCCTTCAAGGGACCCACATTTGACTTTGCTACTCTTTTTCCCTTAACATATCGAAATAAGATTTACTGTCCTTCTTTATGTTCCTGGCCAGCTTCCCTTTATACTTCATCTTTTCAGCCCATATTGTCCTTTGTTTCCTTCTGTTGTCCTATGAACGTTTCTCAATCCACTGGCTTCCGGTTTTATTCTATCCCTAACTTCTCTTGTTAGCCACGGTTGCCTCCTACTCCCCTTAGAATCTTTCTTCCTTTTTGGAATGAAATGGTCCTGTGTCTTCCGGATTATGCCCAGAAATTCCTGCCATTGCTGCTCCACCATCTTTCCTGATAGGATCCCTTTCCAGTCTACTTTGGCCAGCTCCCCTCTCATGCCTTCATAGTCCCCTTTGTTCAACTGCATCACTGCCACTCCAGATTTAACATTCTCCTTCTCAAATTGCAGATTAAAACTAATCATATTATGATCACTACCTCCAAGCGGTTCCTTTACCTCGAGTTCTCTTATCATATCTGGTTCATTGGACAACACTAAATCCAGAATTGCCTTTTCTCTGGTTGACTCCATTACAAGCTGGTCTAAGAATCCATCTTGGAGGCATTCTACAAACTCTCTTTCTTGGGGTCCTGAACCAACCTTATTTTCCCAGTCTACCTGCATATTGAAATCCCCCATCACCATAGTGGCATTACCTTTGTTACATGCCAGTTTTAACTCCTGCTGCAACTTACACCTTACATTCAGGCTACTATTTGGGGGTCTGTAAATAACACCAATTAATATTTTCTTGCCTTTAAAATCCCTCACCTCAATCCACAGTGACTCTACCTCGTCAGTCCCTAGGTCTTCCCTCGAAAGGGACTGAATTCCATCCCTCACCAGCAGAGCTATCACCCCCCCACTTCTGCCAACCTGCCTGTCATAGAAACATAGAAACATAGAAATTAGGTGCAGGAGTAGGCCATTCGGCCCTTCGAGCCTGCACTGCCATTCAATATGATCATGGCTGATCATCCAACAGTATCCCGTACCTGCCTTCTCTCCATACCCTCTGATCCCCTTAGCCAAAAGGGCCACATCTAACTCCCTCTTAAATATAGGCAATGGACACTTCCGGTGGCGCTATGGAGTCTTAAAGCATAGCGCCAGCCAGCTCCGTAAAAATTTTGAAAAAACGGGGACTTAAAAAGACTTACCGATTGTCTGCTTTATACTGTCTGCCGCCTCAACATCGACGGTACCGGGTGACGTCATCAGCCCTGCGACAAACCATGACGGCACGGAGCCCTACCGATAAAACGAAGGGTCGAAAAACCCGGGCGAGAGCGGGAGAAGGCCTGGGAGAAGCCTCGGACTCGAGTAGGGCCAGTTCCCTGGAAGACGTCTCCAGGAAAGCAGACACAGGAGGTGAGGATTTGAGAGCTTTTATTTCTCATCAGATGGCTGATTTAAAAACGAGAGTTCAAGGCAGAAATGAAAGATATAAAGCAAGAAATGAAAGAAATAAAGGGAGATATAAAGGAAGAAATTTGTCAAATTAATAATCAGATGGACTTGATGAAAAATCAATGGAGTGAATTTCAAAAAGATACAAAGACACAAATTGATAATAAGTTCAAGAAAGAATCAGAAAAATTGAAGAATGAATTTATTGATATGATCAATAATATGGAACGCAAGATGGAGGTTAAACTTGAAAATGTTAAAAAAGACTTTCAAAATAAGATTGATCCTATTGCAAATGTGGTCGAACAACAAGCTGATGGCATGAAAAACCTTGAAAAGATAGCGGAGGCTAAGTACTGTGTCTACAGCAAAGCTGATAACAGAACAAGAACGTCTACTGGAGTTGTTATCTAAAGTAACAGATAAATGCACCCAGCTAGAAGGCTATCAGAGAAGGCAGAACTTGAGGATTGCAGGGATTCCTGAAGGTCTAGAGAAACACGAAGACACTCGAGAATTCACTGCTAAATTACTGCAAGCTGTTTTATCTTTGGATGATATGCCTGTATTAGCTCGTGCACATCGAGTCGGCAGAAGACAGACCAGTACAAATGCCCCCCCAAGACAAATGATTGTAAAGTTACAATATGATTTTATTCTCGAGGATATTATGCGGAGAGCCTCGGGAACAAAGAATCTGATGTTTCAAGGACAAAGAATCAGTATCTATTGAGATATACCAGAGGTTGCCAGAAAACGAAAAGCGTTTAACGAAGCCAAAAACCTTATGAGGGGTGTAGAAAACTTGAGATACGGTTTGAATTACCCAGCCATCCTAAGAGTTCTTCAAGACTCCAACAGAAGCAATGGAATTTGCAAAGCAGTTTCACACTTGAAAACCATCTACAAGCAAAATATACTGTCTTTTACTATTTTTAAAGACCTAGTACGGTCTCTTAACATTCTATGAGACTTCATACGATAATATGGAATTAGAAGAAATTAGAAGGAACAGACAATGTCGTATGGAACGAAAGGTTTTCCCGGATTGGAAGAAGCTCGTCGAACATTGACAATTAGTCATAATATATAACTAACACAAACAAATAACACACATACTAAAATCATAACGCGGTTTTATTATCACTATGATTATTATTAACCAAGACTGTTCACTATTGCTAATTAATATTACTAATAATTAATATTTTATGTCTTGTTACATTTGGAGATACCCTCCCCTTATTTTTTTTCTTTTTTAATAATGATTTTTATTTTTTTGTACTTTAAAAACTCTTTATCTGCGGCTTTATAATTAGATTTTTAAATTAATTTTAGATATACATACTTTTATGATGACTAATATCACTCCTTTCATTTCTTTAATATTATATCCCCGTTAAAATATTATCATGGAATAATAATTCCTTAAATTTAGGAGCTGGCTAAATTAATAACATCAATGCCTTTAGATTGATAGCCAATATAGTTTGGCTTTCATAAACTACAAAATATTTTATTTGTAGTTTTTCCATTCTTTATGCACTCTATTAATCTTTTTATCTACTCTTCACTATTCTTTTATGCTTATTATATCTTTCAGTTTGAATGGAGCTATACACTGGAACAATGGAGATATATTCGTGAAGTACATAAAAGAGATCTAAAATTCATCTATTCGGTGTTCGGGTGTAAGGTTAGGTCTACTGCACGGACCCTTGGACTCCATTCTAGATTCCCACAAACCTAAAATGCAGGATCTAAAAAGAAATATGGGGAACGAGGGATTAACCTTTTGCAGTTGGAATGTTAAAGGTATCAATGAACCAATAAAAAGAGGAAAAATATTGACACACTTAAAGGCAATTAAAGCTGATGTAATTTATATTCAAGAAACTCATCTAAAGAAAGACGCTGAAAATAGGCTGAAAGCTAAATGGATAGACAAAATATATCACTCTTCCTTTACGCATAAATCAAGAGGCGTAGCAATATTATTTCGTAAAGGTACTTTATTTAAGCATACATCTACTATATCCGATAAAGATGGCAGATACATTATTGTGATAGGAGAAATAAATAGGGAAAAAATGATTTTCGTTAACATCTATGGACCAAATTTTGATAGTCCTTTATTTTTTAAGAAAGTACTCAATAATATTCCGGAATTTACACATTACAATTTGATAATTGGAGGAGATTTTAATTGTACATTAGACCCTTATTTAGATAGATCTTCAAAACAAAGAAAAATTAAATCGCATACTAGTGATTTATTAAACGCATACATCCAAACGACTAACATTAAAGATGTCTGGAGAACAGAAAATCCTACTGGTCGGGAATATTCCTTTTACTCGCCAGTACATAAAACTTATTCAAGAATAGATTACTTTCTGGTAGATGCAAAGCTTATTTCACTTACTTACGAATCCAAATATCATAATATTATAATTTCAGATCATGCGCCATTAACATTTAAAATTAAAATAAATGGTAAAAACAGAAAATCTAGGACAATGGAAACTTAACCCACAAATTTTTAAAAATAAAACCACTCAGGAATATATTATAACTCAGATTAAGATGTTTTTTGAAATAAATGATCAACCAGAAATATCTCGCTCTTTATTATGGGAAACATTTAAAGCATATCTTCGAGGAATTATGATTTCTTCACAAGCATTCCATAATAAAAAGATTCGGAAGGAACAACAGGACTTAGAAAGGGAGATTAAACAATTAGATATACAGAATGCAACAAAATCAGATATAATAATACATAATAAAATTGTAGCATTGAAGTATAAATTAAACAAAATATATACTGATCAAGTTTTAAAATATTACCAACATACTAAACAATTGTTGTTTGAATTTGGAGACAAACCACAAAAAACTATTGGCTCGACAATTAAGGAAAATTGAAGCTGAAAAAATTATACATAGGATTAAATCACAAAACGGTGAATTATTAATACAACCCAAGGATATTAATGAAAGATTTAGCAATATTATAAAAAAATCTGTATACTGGTAAAGCGACAGTAAATAAAACAGAAATTGATGCCTTTTTAAATGTATGTAACTTAAAAGAATTAGATTTACAAAATAGAGAACTATTAAATGCCGATATTTCAATAAAAGAAATCCAAGAATCTATTAAATCTTTAAAAAATGGTAAAACTCCAGGACCAGATGGTATAGGCTCGGAATTTTATAAAATTTTTCATGACCAAATGGTCCCATATTTAAAATCATTATATGAACAGATATATACACAAGAGAAATTACCAGATACATTGAACGAATCTATTATAACACTTATACCCAAAATAAATAAAGATTTGGATGACCCAGGATCATATAGAGCAATTGCTTTATTAAATACGGATCAAAAAATTTTAACAAAGATCCTTGCACAAAGATTAAGCAAAGTTGTTAACGAATTAATTTCATCCTGATCAAACAGGATTTATACCTAAAAGATATTCTTCATATAATCTAAGACGGTTATTTAATATCATATATTCGAAAAGAAGTGATAAAAAAGACTTAGTAGTTATCTCGTTGGATGCAGAAAAAGCTTTTGACCAGGTGGAATGGCCTTATTTATTTTCGGTGATGGAAGCTTTTAAGCTTGGTGATAAGTTTACTACTTGGATCAAATTATTATATGCAAACCCAACAGCTAGAATAATAACAAACCATATGTTATCAACTAAGTTTAGTTTATCTCGAGGTTGTAGACAAGGCTGTCCTTTATCACCATTACTGTTTGCGTTAGCAATCGAACCTCTTGCTCAAAGGGTAAGATTGCACCCGGAAATATATGGATATGATACTAAAGATACTAAGAATAAAATCTCGTTATATGCGGACGACGTATTACTTTATATTACGAAACCGGAAATAAGTATCCGTAATTTGTTAAAACTAATAACGGAATTTGGTTTAATTTCAGGATACAGTATCAATTGGAATAAAAGTGAACTTATGCCAATAACCATGAATAACTTACAGATATTACAACAATTTCCTTTTAAGATAACAAATGAAAATATTAAATATCTTGGTATTTTTGTTACAAAAAGATTTGACTCTTTATTTAAGTCTAATTTCCCGTTATTACTGAATAAATTAAATAAAAATATCTTATACTGGAAAAAGTTTACCTATCTCAATGTTAGGTAAAATAAACGCAATAAAAATGATTTTCCTCCCACAATTATTATATTTATTTCAATCAATCCCGATATATCTCTCTAAATTTTTTTTTAAAAAAGTAGACTCTATAGTCACTAACTTTATCTGGGATTATAAGAATCATAGAATAAATAAAAAACACTTATGTAAAGCTAAAATAAACGGGGGTTTAGCTTTACCAAATTTTATGTTTTATTATTGGGCAGTTAATATTAAAAATATGAATTTCTGGTTAGAAGAAACAGATAATAAACCAAACTGGTTAAAAATGGAAAGAGAAGACTGTTTTCCATTTGAAATTAGCTCTATAATATTTGCTAATATTAATGTACCTAAGAAAATTTATAGTGAAAATTTGATAATAGAAAGTGGAATACGTATTTGGAAACAAATAAAGAAAACATTAAAAACTAAAATTTATACCGCTAGGTCTTACTATTGCCAACAATTTTACGTTTAAAACCGTCAACGATGGATAAGGCTTTTATACAATGGAAAAAATAAAGGAATTTTAAATATAGGGGATCTTTATAAGGAAAATTCTTTTCTTTCATTTCAAGAATTACAACAAACCTACGGGCTTCATAATAACGAATATTTCAGATACTTACAAATCAGAAACTATATCTCTGCAAATACACAAGAATTCAGAAATAGAAAGAGTGAAATTTTAGATGAATGCTTGAATAAACATCCAAATACAGAAAAAATGATATCATACATTTACAATATTTTGTTGGAAAGTGATATTCCATCATCGGAAATACACAGACAGCGTTGGGAAAATGAACTAGGTCAAATAATAAGCCCAGAAATATGGGAAGAAAGCTTACAACACATACATTACTGTTCGTTAAATGCTAAACATGCTCTTATACAGTTTAAAATTTTACATAGATTACATTATTCTAAATCTAAATTACATAATATATTTCCAAAATTATCACCTATATGTGATAAATGTCAAATCTTAGAAGCAACTTTGTCACATTCATTTACTAATTGTACGAAGATTGTAGAATATTGGAATGAAATATTTAAGATAATCTCGAATGTTATTAATATTAATATGATTCCTGACCCAAAGTTAATTATACTTGGAATACCGGAAACGGAACAAATAATTACAAGGAATCAAAGAACTTTTATCGACTATTCTTTAATAATTGGGAAAAAATTAATATTAAAATTTTGGAAAGGCCCTGTATCCCCAACAATTAAAATGTGGAATACAGAAATGACGGAGACACTTCACTTGGAGAGATTGAGACTTGTCCTTATGGACAGGTTAGATCTCTTCAAAGGGATTTGGTCTCCCTACATTAAATATCTACAGGGTCATAATGGTTCGGCGCAGGGACTTGACTGAGGCCTGAATATCTGAAGTTGGATGAAGAAATACATATAATAAATCATGAATGTATCTCCAAGAATGGATTATTTAGTAATATTTTAATCTCCATCAAACTTCTCACATTTTCTTTTCTATTTTCTACTCTCTTTCTCTATCTTCCTATCTTTAATTAGGAAAAAAATATAGAAACATATTATATAATGTTTTAATATGAATACACCTATTATTACTTGTATGAAAAGATTATAGATGTCTTAAATTTGTAATTATATAAAAAATTGTGCATTTCAACTATATAATAATTTTGAAATATAAAGTTAAAATAATAATACAAACATTCTTAATATTTTGATAACATTATGAATATCATAGAACTTTGTTTAAGATTGGGTATTATGTAGTTATATTAGGGGGGATTTGTATTTAGTAATTAGAAGAATATCTATGGTATGAGAAGTGTGAGTATATATTGCTTATTTTAGGAATATACTACATACACTCCCAATTATATAAAATAAATAACCAGGAAATGTATAATGGATATTATTACAATTAACATAAACAGTATCAATCGATAATCAATATTATATAATTTTGTATATTATATAATTCTCACTGCCGTATAAGAGTGTACTCGGTATATATTGTTTCTACAATAAAAAAAAAAATAAATAAAAAAAAAAAAAAAAATATATAGGCAATGAACTGGCCTCAACTATCCTCTGCGGCAGAGCGTTCCAGAGACTCAACACTCTCTGTGTGAAAAAAGTCTTCCTCATCTCGGTCTTAAAGGATTTCCCCCTTATCCTGAAGCTGTGACCCCTTGTCCTGGACTTCCCCAACATCGGAAACAATCTTCCTGCATCTAGCCTGTCCAACCCCTTAAGAATTTTGTAAGTTTCTATAAGATCCCCACTCTAACTCCTAAATTCTAGAGAGTATAAACCCAGTCTATCCAGTCTTTCTTCATAAGACATTCCTGACATCCCAGGAATCAGTCTGGTGAACCTTCTCTGCACTCCCTCTATGGCAATAATGTCCTTCCTCAGATTTGGAGACCAAAACTGTATGCAATACTCCAGGTGTGCTCTCACCAAGACCCTGTACAACTGAAGTAGAACCTCCCTGCTCCTATACTCAAATCTTTTTGCTATGAACGCTAACATACCATTCGCTTTTTTCACTGCCTGCTGCACCTGCATGCCTATTTTCAATGACTGGTGTACCATGACACCCAGGTCTCGCTGCATCTCCCCTTTTCCTAATCGGCCGCCATTTACATAATAGTCTGCTTTCCTGTTTTTCCCACCAAAGTGGATAACCTCACATTTATCCACATTATACTGCATCTGCCAAACATTTGCCCACTCACCCAGCCTATCCAAGTCACCTTGCAGTCTCCTAGCATCCTCCTCACAGCTAACACTGTCCCCCAGCTTAGTGTCATCCGCAAACTTGGAGATTTTGCCTTCAATTCCCTCATCCAGATCATTAATATATATTGTAAATAGCTGGGGTCCTAGCACTGAGCCCTGCGGTACCCCACTAGTCACTGCCTGCCATTGTGAAAAGGACCCGTTTACTCCTACTCTTTGCTTCCTGTTTGCCAGCCAGCTCTGTATCCACATGAATACTGAACCCCTAATGCTGTATGCTTTAAGTTTGTATACTAATCTCTTATGTGGGACCTTGTCGAAAGCCTTCTGGAAGTCCAAATATACCACATCCACTGGTTCTCCCTTATCCACGCTACTGGTTACATTCTCGAAAAATTCCACAAGATTCGTCAGACATGATTTACCTTTCGTAAATCCATGCTGACTTTGTCCAATGATTGTCCAATGAGTTCCAAATGTGCTGCTATACCATCTTTAATAAATGTCTCTAGCAGTTTCCCCACTACCGATGTTAGACTAACTGGTCTGTAATTCCCCGTTTTCTCTCTCCCCCCCTTCTTAAAAAGAGGGGTTACGTTTGCTACCCGCCAATGCTCAGTAACTACTCCAGAATCTCAAGAGTTTTGAAAGATTATCACTAATGCATCCACTATTTCCTGAGCTACTTCCTTAAGTTCTTAAGATGCAGCCTATCTGGCCCTGGGGATTTATCGGCCTTTAATCTATTCAATTTACCCAACACCACTTCCCGACTAACCTGGATTTCACTCAATTCCTCCTTTGACCCGCGGTCCCCTGCTATTTCTGGCAGATTATTTATGTCTTCCTTAGTGAAGACGGAACCAAAGTAGTTATTCAATTGGTCTGCCATATCCTTGTTCCCCATGATCAACTCACCTGTTTCTGACTGCAAGGGACCTATATTTGTTTTAACGTGTCCTTTCTATAGGATGTATAATCCTGAATATTAAGTTCCCAGGCCCGATCCTCCTGCAGCCACGTAACAGTAATCCCCACAATGTCAGATCTACCAACCTCTAACTGAGCCTCAAGCTCATCTACTTTACTTCTTATACTTCGCGCATTCATATACAATAATTTTAATTCCTTACGCATCTCACCTTTCACATCGATCCCTATTACACTTGGCCATACTCTCCTATCACTTTGTGAGCTTCCTTTCCCTTTAATTCTGGGAACATTAACCATCCCTTTTCTCTCTTTCCCTTTAACTCCATCCTCTACTATCCCATTTGACACCCCACCCCCCTTATTCAGTTTAAAACCACCCGTGTAGCAGTGTCAAACCTGCCTGCCAGAATGCTGGTCCCCCACCCGTTAAGATTCAATCTGTCCCATTTGTACAGTTCCCCCTTACTCCAAAACAGATCTAAGAATCTAAATCCCTGCCCCCTGTACCAGTTCCTCAGCCACACATTCAGGTCCCGTATCTCCCTGTTCCTGCTCTCGCCAGCATGAGGAACTGGAAGCAAATCGGAAATAACAACCCTGGAGGTCCTGCTTTTCAGTATTTTTCCAAGCTCTCTAAAGTCACGTTGCAGAATATTCCAACATAGTTTGTGCCGACATGCACTACCACTTCCGGCTGTTCACCTTCGCCCTTGAGGATTTTCTGCACTCTGTCCGTAACCTCCTGGATCCTGGCACCAGGAAGGCAGCACACCATCCTCGAATCCCGTCTGTTGCCGCAGAAACCCCTGTCTGTACCTTTCACAATGGATTCTCCAACTACAATGGCGTTGCCTGACGTTTGCATCTTTGGGTTTGGCTCAACAGCCCTTTTTGCTTCGCAAGCCAGTCCGCCGATCAGTGTGATAACGTCTTCTGTCCTGACAGCTTCTAAGTGGGTGAACCTGTTCACAAGAGGTACAACACCCGGGGACCTTTGCATTCCAAGTTTCCCTCCTTCTCTCACCGTCACCCACTTTTTCTCTTCCAATACTTTAGGTGTAACAATCTTGCTGTAGGACTTGTCGAGGAACGACTCAGTTTCTCGGACGTACCTGAGGTCATCCACTTGCTTCTCGAGTTCCCCAACACGATCCTTCAGGAGCTGTACCTGGATGCACTTCTCACATTTGTAGCAGCCAGAGGCACCAGCGGTGTCCTGGACCTCCCACATACTGCAAGCATCACACTGAATCAGCTTGCCTGACATCTCCTTCTTTCGTCTCTTCCTCTCCAGCGTTTTGCGTAGCCTCCTCTCTTCAGCCTCCTCGCCGAAGACTCCCGAAGTCGTCCTGCTTATATTGACTGATAAATTGCCTAATTTACCAATTTACAAACAAAATTCCTCAGTTTTAAACTGTTTTCCCCCTCACTTCTAACTCTCCTCCCACTCGGGCTAGAGCCAATCAGTGTTTTCTCCTGCTTCTCTTTGTTGCTGTTGCTTCAAAATCCACGG
This sequence comes from Okamejei kenojei, assembly GCA_035221665.1. Classification (NCBI taxonomy): domain Eukaryota; kingdom Metazoa; phylum Chordata; class Chondrichthyes; order Rajiformes; family Rajidae; genus Okamejei; species Okamejei kenojei. The sequence goes on from CM069137.1 coordinate 35,342,425, forward strand.
GAGTTCTGAGTAAAATCTGCCTGTGCTTTGCCTCTCCTTTTCAACTGTTTCCCCTCTGACTCACTTCTAACTCTCCTCCCACTCGGGCTAGAGCCAATCAGCGTTTTCTCCTGCTTCTCTTTGTTGCTGTTGCTTCAAAATCCACAGGAGCTCTGAGTATACTTTGCTATACAGTTTACAGAAAAAATGTAGAATACTTTAGCACTGAGCCTACCTTATTATCTGCCATTCAGTAATGAATACTTTGGATTTTTAAGCAATGATGATGATGTCTGACCTTCTGTTGCCATCTTCTGCAAAGCCAATTTGAATAGCATTAATGTAAAGTCATTTTGGCATCCACTCTGTCTCTGTTACCACAAGATGGGACTTACAGAGAACTGGTAATGATTGATGGTGAAATTGAATGAGTAATGAAGGAACCTCAGAGGTCTTGGCCTTGACCCCAAAGAAATGGTGAATCATCTAGTGAGTTCAGTTGTGTTATCTTCAAATGAAACTTAATCCCACTGGAACAAGAGCACAATTTAAACAATACATTGATCATAATGGATTAATAATATCGAGCTCAGGCAAAATATGAAACCTCCTTGTCTAATGTAAATAACAGTGGTTATATATTTGAGTCACATCACAATTACGTTTGAGAAACATGCAAGAGTGGAGACAGCTCTGAGCCACAGGCTGAGGAGTTTGGAAGTATTATTGTATTGTGTGCTGCTCACTGTTGTGCCTGCCATTGGGGTTACAATCCATTTAGCTCTTAATATCAGACAGAAGACTTGGTAATGGCTAGTGCCTGTAGTTGGTAATTTCTTCTGCAGTTGAACAGAGACCTAGTGAGACCACACCTGGAGTATTGTGTGCAGTTTTGGTCCCCTAATTTGAGGAAGGACATTCTTGCTATTGAGGGAGTGCAGCGTAGATTTACAAGGTTAATTCCCGGGATGGCGGGACTGCCATATGCTGAGAGAATGGAGCAGCTGGGCTTGTACATTCTGGAGTTTAGAAGGATGAGAGGGAATCTCATTGAAACATATAAGATTGTTAAGGGCTTGGACACGCTAGAGGCAGGAAACATGTTCCTGATGTTGGGGGAATCCAGAACCAGGGGCCACAGTTTAAGAATAAGGAGTAAGCGATTTAGAACGGAGATGAGGAAACACTTTTTCTCACAGAGAGTGGCGAGTGTGGAATTCTCTGCCTCAGAAGGCGGTTGAGGCAGATTCTCTGGATGCTTTCAAGAGAGAGCTAGATACGGCTCTTAAAAATAGTGGAGTCAGGGGATATGGGGAGAAGGCAGGAATGTGGTACTGATTGGGGATGATCAGCCATGATCACATTGAATGGCGATGCTGGCTTGAATGGCCAAATGGCTTACTCCTGCACCTATTGTCTATTGTAATCTATATGGGAGAATATACTTCTTGCTAAATGCTTTTTCTGTTTTACCATTGATGGCAAAAAGATTATTCTGCAAGATTGTAACTTAGTTATTATCATTACACTGGTTTACAAAGCAATGTTGTTTTATTATATGCTAATTGGAAAGAGGACTAACTTGGCTCAAATTTACTTCATTGAAACCTTTCTAAATTATTAGTGTTAGGAAAAGTGATATTTATTTCTGGAATTTAAAATGAAATTCCAAGATGGAGCAAGGGACTATGTTTAACACATTGCACCACTGCTGCATTTCAACTATTTCAACTATTAAAGCACCTGTCCTTATTGTGCCTTTCAAGTGCTAAATGATGGATATTAACTTTGAGCTGTAAAATTTATTGCAATATCTTCAGACCATGAATGCAGGCGGTGGAACGCACTAATACATCTCCTGAGTGACAGTATGCAAGCTCCAAATGTTAATTCGCACATTAACAGCTTTAAAAACAAAAGTGTCTATACCATCAGGTAGAAATGCTAAGTAGTACGTAGGTGTTTCTCTCAGGATGGGGAAAACTATGAAACAATTCCCAGTGAAACTGCTTTCACATTTCACTACCACTATTGCCTGCAGTAGGTTTATGGCTTGGTGACTGTCATTCAGAAAAAAAAGGCTACAATCATTTCACCTTGAGACACCAGGTTTAAATGTGCCTGGATTGGTGGAGTGAAAGACATGTTGCTTTTGCTGAAGGTGAAATATGAAGTGCATTATAACTCTCTATAAGGAGAGTTTAGACAAAATTTGATGGCAGCCTTGACTTGTTCCAGTGGTTCAACAAGTAAAGTGTCATACATTTGGTGCTTTGTGGAATTCAATGAAAAAGGCATTTGAGAATTTACAAGTTGGCTGGCATAAGAAAGTAAATAATGTCATATTGATCCAGTGCAGATTATTTTGCAACAATAGTGGCGATACAATAGAGAAGGGTAATCTCTATTGTATCTGACCTGTCAATTGCTATCCCCCCAGTATTCTCAAGGTTAGTCCCCAACCCTGATTAGTCTTGATCAGCCCAAATAAATATTTCAATCCGCTCTCTGTGTTTAATACAAGGACAATCTATTTTTCAGTCTGCATTGTCAATAGCCTCAAACACTAATTCATCTGCTATAAAATCATTCACGTTATCTTGTACCCATGCTTCATTATTAATGGACACCTTCCTTTCTTAAAAACTCTGCTGCTGTTAGTCCATCTTTTGCCAAATCGAGCTTAACCCTGACATTGCCTTTTGCTCCAAGTTTCTGAAGATCTTGTTTATGAACTTAACTCCTTCTACAACATCCTTCTATCTCTGTAAACTTCACTAGGTTGTTCACGTTTTGCTATGAGATTTTCTTTTCCTCTGCCTTTGGGTTTTGTTTATTATCCTGCCAATACACTATAACTGCTATCAGTATCATAGGATCTCATTTGGATTTCCCTCTTAAACCTCTCATCTTAAAAGATCCCAGCAATTTTTATTGTCCATGTCAGTTCATTTCTGTGAATTGAAATGAAATATTATGTCATAGCAAAGGATTTTGTTCAAAATGGCAATTGTTATAAATATTATGTGTACTCAAGATAAGTACTACATGCCATGTCAAAGTTCACAATTGTTCATGCAATAAAGACTTTGCAGGCATGAAGGAGGAATTGTATTTGGAGCGTCATACCACAAATACACATAAAAATCTTCTTTCAGTATAAATTTGTAAAATATATGCAATTTAAGCTGTCACCACAAAAATGAATCATAAAACAGCTGTGCCATCAAATAATTTTCTATGAACCTCACTTGTATAACCATAATGCTGCAAAACAGTTTGCACCAAACAACCCTAAGACAAATGTGTATGGAGCTTGGATAATGTAACTAAATAATGCACTTTATTTTTCTAATTAAGGCGAGGATGATTTACAATAATGCTTTTGACTGATTTTTACAGGATTACCTAGTCTATTGTTGAATTTACAGTTCCTGGAGTAGGAACATCAGGAGAATTTTAAAGAACCAAAGCTCTCTCCAGGGTGTTGCCATAACTCTATATCTCAAAATAAAATTGTGGAAGAAACGTGTTTGTCCTTAATTGTGCCATTAAGAACATACAGTATATCACTAAATGTAATAAGTACGGAAATGCATTAATATAATGAAGGGGATGTCATCTAAGCAACTTCAACTTAAAACAGCTTTAGCTGAACAATGGGAATGATGTATTTTTTGTCTGATAGATTGGCAATATGCTGCTCACACTTTCATATTTATCAAAGAGCATGGGAATAGTTTGAGCTATGAATCCAAATGCCTGCGATCATTTTGACATCTTGCTTCCATAATCCTATCCTTTTAACTGACACTAAAAGCCTTATCCATTAGGGCACAATATTTATCATTGTTTAGGCACTGCTAATTAGCCTAAAATAGTAGCATAATTTAAGGATAACCTCTCCCAGCAGTTGCCAATCCCCAACCCAATTTAAGCAACACAAGCTGCAACATTAATATTTTATGAAAGCAATATACTGCTGCTGCTGCTGCAAATCTGAGATAACAACAGAAAATGTTGGAAATTCTTAACATGTTAGACAGTTTCTATGAGGGGAGAAATGAACAGAGTTAATATTTCCTTACAAAGACAGATCAGAGGACGGGTACCCTGGGCTGAGTGGCTCACATCCTTGCATCCTAAAGCCTTTCCAACTGTTTCACGACACAAGTCAGGAGTATAATGGGATATTCTTCAATTTCCTAATGTCCATCCACATTCAAGAAGCTTGACACTAGCCACGATGAAGAAACAATGAAGATTTTGTCCACTGTTTTAAAGAGTCATTCCTTCCACTGATGTGGCACTGTGATTACGGTGTATGCTATCTCGAACAGGGATTGCATTTACTTTCCTAACTACCATGCATGCTCCTCCCAAAGTTGTAATCTCTGCCACCAAGAAAGACAAGGGCAGCAGATACAAGGAAGCACCACTGCTTACAGGTTTCCTTATGGTCACACTTTCTCGTGGTAGATTACTGTCAATGATTCAGACCCCTGTAACTCCCTCCCCTAAAGTATGTTGAGAGCAGCTTCATCAGACAGACTGCAGCTACTTAAGAAGGTATCTCAAAAGCAATTTGTAATCAATAATGCACACATTTAAAAACAACTAATTAGCAAGCAATGCAATGCTTATAGAGTCATGGAGTTAATCAGCATGGAAACAGGCCATTTCCTTGTGCCAAACAAAATTATCTACTTTAAACAGTCCTGAACTATGAGGATTATTACTTGCTCCCAGACACTATATGAGTGGGTTTGGCCAAATTTCGGACTGGGCAAAGATGTTTTTTTGATTAATTTGCTTGCCATCTCGGTCCATAAAGGAAATGCTTTGGTGACATATTAGAGCAATCATTGAAATGGTCACTTCACGTTTCAAACAATTTGAATTTAATTAAATCTTTAATACTTTGCAAGTTGGTTGATTATCAGTTGATATTAATTTGATGATATAACGGAGATGAAACTACTGTTTCCCATTGATGCAGGTAGCAAGAACACGGCAGGATATAAAGTCTGCATTGATTTTACTGGTCTAATGTTCGTTTTTACAAACCTTGTTCTCAGGGTATTTAAACCTAAATTTTATTTGTCGATTAAGTTATGACATCGGATGGAAGTTGTAAACCAAATCTCGTTGCACTTATGTGTAATGACATTAAAATATAATTATTATTAAAGACAATGGTTGGCAAAAAGGCTGAAGATGGCATGTGGAACTACTTTGTACATGTCAACTGGTTTACATCTGGAATATATTGCTAGGAATCTTAGTGGAGCGGATTCAATTGTGGCATTGTAAAATGAGCTGGATAATTACCTGAACAAAATAATTTACCGCGTAATGGGGAGTAGGACTGTATAGGAAGGAACGGCAGATGCTGGTTTACACCGAAGATAGACACAAAATAATTTAGTAACTCAGCGGAACAGGCTGCATCTCTTCGGGGAGATGGACTGGCCGGATTGCCCTTATGTGGAGGTGGTTATAGACATAATAAGCCAAATACCTTCTTTCCATGGAGTAACTATTCTGTTATTCTGTGACTTTAAGTAGTATGAATAGACTACGGTAAATATGCAACCTATTTCTTACTTAATGCCATCAACAGAAAAGAAGCCCAGGAGTGTACAAAACAGACTGGTAATTTGTGGTTGCCTATTTTCTGTTCAAACAAATCTGAATAATTGTACGTTCATCTTTAATGCAAGTGTCCTTTCAGTTGGGGGGAAAAAAACTGCAAGATCAATATAAAAAGGTCAATAAACTTTATCAGCCTCAGCCCAGCTTATAATGGACACAAGTTCACAGTAATAAACTTGTCAATAAAATTTCCAAAATATTCCCAGCCCAAAGCAACAATACTAATGTAGAAACATGGAACTGCAGATGCGGGTTTAAACTAAAGGATACAAATGTTGGAGTAACTCAACAGGTCAGGCAGCATCACTGGAGAACATGGATATTATGGCAGTTAAATGTAAAAAATGATGCCCTAAAGGTACATAGGATACTTCTCTGGGGTGGAATTAAGGAGGAAAGCAAATTTGTGACAAGTTGAGTGAAAGAGGTAAGCAGCAGACTGAATAAGTGGGAGATTATTTTGGATCAGACCATTATAAATCTATCTGAATATACGGTCACAACACAAAGCAAGTGTGGGTAATTTTGGCTTCTTTTATCTGCACTGCCATTCAATAAGATCCAGGCTAAGCATTTACTTCAGTTCCACTTACCTCTACTCACTAAGATTGATTTCTTAGATGAGCGGCTGTTGAAAATGAAAAGTCAAAAGTCCAAAGAGTTTATTGTCATGTGTCCCTGACAGGACAATGAAATTCTTTCTTTGCATAGCACAACAGAACATAGTAGGCATTGACTACAATTATATACTTAAATACACACATTAATTAATTAATTAATGTGCAAATGGAGGGGTATTAATGTTCAGAGTTTTGTCCGAGCCAGGTTTAATAGCCTGATGGCTGTGGGGAAGTAGCTATTCCTGAACTGGGTCGTTGCAGTTCTCAGGCTCCTGTACCTTCTACCCGAAGGTAGCAGGGAGATGAGTGTGTGGCCAGGGTGGTGTGGGTCCTTGATGATGCTGCCAGCCTTTTTGAGGCAACGACTCGATGGAAGGAAGGTCAGAGCCGATGATGGACTGAGCAGTGTTTACTACTTTTTATAGTCTTTTCCTCTCCAGGGCACTCATGTTGCCGCACAAAGCCATGATGCAACTGGTCAGCAAGCTCTCTACTGTGCACCTGTAGAAAGAGAGAGTTCTTCTTGACAGACTGACTCTCCGTAATCTTCTCAGGAAGTAAAGGCGCTGATGAGCTTTCTTAATAATTGCATCTGTGTTCTAGGACCAGGAAAGATCTTCACAGATGTGCGCATCCAGGAATTTGAAGCTCTTGACCCTTTCAACCATCCACCCGTTGATACAAACAGGATTGTGGGTCCACATCCTACTTCTTCCAAAGTCCACAATCAGTTCCTTGGTTTTGAGGGCCAGGTTATTGTGCTGGCACCATATGGACAGTCGCTCGATCTCTCTTCTGTACTCCGACTCATCCCCATCAGTGATACTCATCCCACAACAGTGGTGTCGTCAGCGAACTTGATGATGGAGTTCGCACTATGACCGGTCTATGCAGTCATGAGTATAGAGTGGGTACAACAGGGGGCTGAGCACGCAGCCTTGAGGTGCTCCCGTGCTGATTGTTATCGAGTCTGACACATTTCCACCAATACGAACAGACTGTGGCCTGTGAATGAGGAAGTCGAGGATCCAATTGAAGAGGGATGCGCAGAGACCCAGTTCTGCGAGTTTGGTAACCAGCTTGGAGGGGATGATTGTGTTAAATGCCGAGCTGTAGTCAATGAATAACAGCCTGACATATGAGGAAGCTTTGCCAATATTCACAAAGGTTTCAAAGAATGAGAGGTGATCCCCTTGAGATATACTAAAAGATTTTGAGAGAGAGATTTTGAGAGAGTAGATACTGAGTCACTGTCTCCTCCTGTCAGAAGGCTCAGAATTATGGGCTTGTCCCACTTACGCGACTTTTTCAGCGACTGCCGGCACCTGTCATAGGTCGTTGCATGTCGCCAAAAATGTTCAACATGTTGAAAAACCAGTGGCGACCAGAAAGATGGTACGATGGGTGACTGAGAAGACTACTCACGACCATGCAGGCAACACCGCGGCGATATGTCGCAGGGTGAAGCCTGTATGGTCATGAGTAATTGCCCAAAGAGTCGTACCTTGTTCTGGTTGCCGCTAGATTTTCAACATTGAAAATATTTGCCGACCTGCAACGACCTATGACAGGTACAGACAGTCGCCAAAAAAAGTCGTGCAAGTGGGACAGGCCCATTAGGCATCTGATATTTAGGATAGATTAGGAACGACCCTTTGTAAATTTTGGATTTTCATTCAAAAGAAACCATGGGGATTCAATCTGATGGCTTTTAAGGTAGAGATTGATAGATTTTAGAACACTGGGGCGTCAATGATTCTGATATAAATGGGAGCTACAGGGTAGAATATGTCCTGCATCCTGCAGTTAATTGGAGCATTAACGTTACTTGTCAGGAGAGTAATGGTAAATATTCTTTAATTTCTCTTTTATAATCCATGCCAAAATTCTGCATTCGGTATCGGGAATGGTGGTTGTGCATTGCAGATAGGGCAGACCTATGGGAACCTTTCCTCAACACACTAACCGCAAGCAATGTTAAAACAAATCTCGAGCAGTTTTTGATGTTATATCCACAAGACAGGTGGTGAAAGAAGGACAACTGCTGAGGAGCTTTCTTACATATTTGACAGCTGAACTAATGTTGACAGTTCCCACATAAACCTGCTGCTGCTCTATCAGATTCACTGGACTTACATCTGAATATTGACACATTGAGGAGCTCATCTTTCTGATCTCCATTTCAAAAAACTTAAATTGCCCCACGGCAGATTTCACAGTGGATGTGGATGGATACTGCTCATTCACAATTACCTTTGGGATGGTGCCAGTGAACCACTATTTTCCATAGATGCAGCCTTTCTGGTTCAAGTGCACCCAGAGTGCTATTAGGGAGCGTGTTTCAGAAACTAGAGCTGGTGTGATGAAAGGATGGTTATGTATTTCCAAGCCAGGATGACGTAGCAAGACCTGAACTACATCCAGACTTGGGTGGATAGTAACATATTTAGTTTTGTTCAGAGAGACAGCATGGAAACAGGCCCTTCAACCCATTGAGTTTGTGCTGACCAACGATCACCCCTCCAAGTCCATACCAACCCATGATCACCCACGAACTAGTTCCATGTTATCCCACTTTCATATTGCACACATTAGGGACAATATACAGAATCCAATTATCCTAAAAATCTGCATACTGTTTGGAATGTGGGGGAAATTGGAGCACCTGGGGAAAACCAGTGTGGTCACAGGAAGAAGAGTCAAAATCCATACAAAAAACAGCACCCATAGCCATGAACCCGGTGCATTGTAAGGCAGCAATTCTACCGCTATAAGACTGTGTGGCTCATTTCTGCCAGGCAATGATGATAAACAATGAAAAAATCCAACGACCATCCCCTAACATTCAGTGCATTACCATCACTGAATCCTGCTCTGTCAACATCCTGGGGATGCCATTGATCAGTAACTGAACTGGAGTAGCCATATATGCACTGTGGCTACAAGAGCAGGTCAGAGGCTAGGAGTCTTGTGGTGAGTAACTCACTCCTGAACTCACCAAAGCCTGTTCACCATCTACCAAGCTCAAGCCAGGAATATGATGGAATATGTTCAAGAAGGAACTGCAGATGCTGGAATATCAAAGGTAGACATATAATGGAATATCTCCACTTGCAGATTGAGTGCAGCTTCAAATATTTTCAAGAAGCTTGATGCCATATAAGCAGAGCTGCCAACTCTCATGCTATGAGCATGAGAATCATGCATTTTGCCAAATTCTCACACGCTCACGCTGATCACAGAATTTCTCATGCTCTGACATGTTGGAGACCCAGGGAGGAGGGAGGGATGGAGCAGCGGGGGCAGATGCAGACGGGGAGGTGGGACTGGCGAGTGTTTGTGGGGCTGGCGAGTCGCTCGCTGCAGCTCCGGCTCAGTGCAAGAGTCCCGGGCGTTCGTTGGAAGCGTTGCGACGCTGCCATGAGAGTCTCTGTGCAAAATTTGCCCTGGTGACCGGCATGGACCAGGCTGTGGCTCAGTGTATCCTGAAGAACAACCAGTGGCTGCTGGAAGTAGGTACCAAGCACTGGGTAGAAGCTGTGGAAGATAGTGGCCTTCAAATGGGAGTGGTTGAAGAAAGCATCCTGCTTGCCTGCTAGATTTTCACACTGTAAATGCAGGAAAAATGTTCCCGATGTTGGGGAAGTTCATAACCAGGGGTCACACAGTTTAAGAATAATGGATAGGTAATTTAGTACTTAATGAGGACAAACATTCTTCACCCAGAAAGTTGTGAATCTGTGGAATTCTCTGTCACAGAAGGTAGTGGAGGACAATTTACTGGATGTTTTCAAGAGAGAGTTACATTTAGCTCTTGGGGCTAGTGAAATCAAGGGATATGGGTACATGAAAGAGGTACTGATTATAGATGAACAGCCATGATCATATTGAATGGCAGTGCTGGCACCTATTTTCTATGTTTCTATGCTTGAGTATATGGCAATAAAATGCGACCACTTGATTTTGAAGCATTCATGCATAATGTAGTCATAGAGTGGTACAGTGTGAAAACAGGCCCTTCGGCACAACTTGCCCACACCCGCCAATTTGTCCCAGCTACACTATCTGCTTTTGGTCCATATCCCTCCAAACCTGTCCTATCTATGTATCAGTCTAACTGTTTCTTAAATGTTGGGATAATCCCTGCCTCAACTACCTAAACATAGAAATTAGGTGCAGGAGTAGGCCCATTCAGCCCTTCGAGCCTGCACCGCCATTCAATATGATCATGGCTGATCATCCAACGCAGTAACCGTACCTGCCTCTCTCCATACCCTCTGATCCCCTTAGCCACAAGGGCCACATCCAACTCACTCTTAAATATAGCCAATGAACTGCCTCAACTACCCTCTGTGGCAGAGAGTTCCAGAGACTCACCACTCTCTGTGTGAAAAAAGTCTTTCTCATCTCGGTCTTAAAGGATTTCCCTTATCCTTAAGCTGTGACCCCTTTGTCCTGGACTTCCCCAACATCGGGAACAATCTTCCTGCATCTAGCCTGTCCAACCCCTTAAGAATTTTGAAAGTTTCTATAAGATCCCCTCTCAATCTCCTAAATTCCAGAGAGTATAAACCGCGTCTATCCAGTCTTTCTTCATAAGACATTCCTGACATCCCAGGAATCAGTCTGGTGAACCTTTCTCTGCACTCCCTCTATGGCAATAATGTCCTTCCTCAGATTTGGAGACCAAAACTGTACGCAATACTCCAGGTGTGGTCTCACCAAGACCCTGTACAACTGAAGTAGAACCTCCCTGCTCCTGTACTCAATCCTTTTGCTATGAAAGCTAACATACCATTCGCTTTTTTTTCACTGCCTGCTGCACCTGCATGCCTACTTTCAATGACTGGTGTACCATGACACCCAGGTCTCGCTGCATCTCCCCTTTTCCTAATCGGCCACCATTTAAATAATAGTCTGCTTTCCTGTTTTTGCCACCAAAGTGGATAACCTCACATTTATCACATTATACTGCATCTGCCAAACATTTGCCCACTCACCCAGCCTATCCAAGTCACCTTGCAGTCTCCTAGCATCCTCCTCACAGCGAACACTGCCCCCCAGCTTAGTGTCATCCGCAAACTTGGAGATATTGCCTTCAATTCCCTCATCCAGATCATTAATATATATTGTAAACAGCTGGGGTCCCAGCACTGAGCCTGCGGTACCCCACTAGTTACTGCCTGCCATTGTGAAAAAAGGACCCGTTTACTCCTACTCTTTGCTTCCTGTTTGCCAGCCAGTTCTCAATCCACATCAATACTGAACCCCTAATACCGTATGCTTTAAGTTTGTATACTAATCTCTTATGTGGGACCTTGTCGAAGCCTTCTGGAAGTCCAGATATACCACATCCACTGGTTCTCCCTTATCCACGCTACTAGTTACATCCTCGAAAAATTCCACAAGATTCGTCAGACATGATTTACCTTTTGTAAATCCATACTGACTTTGTCCAATGATTTCACCACTTTCCAAATGTGCTGCTATCCCATCTTTAATAACTGACTCTAGCAGTTTCCCCACTAGCCGATGTTAGACTAACTGGTCTGTAATTCCCCATTTTCTCTCTCCCTCCCTTCTTAAAAAGAGGGGTTACATTTGCTACCCGCCAATCCTCAGGAACTACTCCAGAATCTAAAGAGTTTTGAAAGATTGTCACTAATGCATCCACTATTTCCTGAGCTACTTCCTTAAGTACTCTGGGATGCAGCCTATCTGGCCCTGGGGATTTATCGGCCTTTAATCTATTCAATTTACCAAACACCACTTCCCGACTGACCTGGATTTCACTCAATTCTCCTTTGACCCACAGTTCCCTGCTATTTCCGGCAGATTATTTATGTCCTTCCTTAGTGAAGACGGAACCAAAGTAGTTATTCAATTGGTCCGCCATATCCTTGTTTCCCCATGATCAACTCACCTGTTTCTGACTGCAAGGGACCTACATTTGTTTTAACTAACCTCTTTCTCTTCACATATCTATAAAAACTTTTGCAGTCAGTTTTTATGTTCCCTGCCAGTTTTCTTTCATAATCTATTTTTCCTTTCCTAATTAAGCCCTTTGTCCTCCTCTGCTGTCTCTGAATTTTCTCCCAGTCCTCTGGTATGCTGCTTTTTCTGGCTACTTTGTACGCATCATCCTTTGCTTTGATACTTATCCCTGATTTCCCCTTGTTATCCACGGATGCACTACCTTCCCGATTTATTCTTTTGCCAAACTGGGATGAACAATTTTTGTAGTTCATCCATGCAGTCTTTAAATGTCTTCCATTGTATATCCACCGTCAACCCTTTTAGAATTAATTGCCAGTCAATCTTGGCCAATTCTCGTCTCATACCCTCAAAGTTACCTTTCTTTAAGTTCAGAACCCATTGTTTCTGAATTAACAATGTCACTCTCCATCCTAATGAAGAACTCAACCATATTATGGTCACTCTTTGCCCAAGGGGGCACGTACAACAAGGACGGCTAATTACCCCTTCCTCATTACTCAAAACCCAGTCTAAAATAGCCTGCTCTCTCGTTGGTTCCCTCTACATGTTGATTTAGATAAACTATCCCGCATACATTCCAAAAAATCCTCTTCCTCAGCACCCCTGCCAATTTGATTAACCCAATCTATATGTAGATTGAAGTCACCCATTATAACTGTTTTGCCTTTGTCGCACGCATTTCTAATTTCCTGTTTGATACCATCCCCAACTTCTCTGCTACTGTTAGGTGGCCTGTACACAACACCCACCAGCGTTTTCTGCCCTTAGTGTTTTTGTAGCTCTACCTTATACCGATTCCACATCCTCCAAGCTAATGTCCTTCCTTTCCATTGCTTTAATCTCCTCTCTAACCAGCAACGCTACCCCACCTCCTTTTCCTTTCTCTCTATCCCTCCTGAATATTGAATATCCCTGGATGTTCAGCCCAGCCTACGTCACCCTGGAGCCATGTCTCCGTGATCCCAACTATATCATAATCATTAATATCTATCTGCACGTTCAACTCGTCCACCTTATTACGAATACTCCTTGCATTGAGACACAAAGCCTTCAGGCTTGTCTTTACAACGCATTTACCCCTTATACAATTTTGCTGAAAAGTGAAGAAATGGAACAAGCTACCTCCTCTGGTAGCTTGTTCCATACACCCACCACCCTTAAAAAGTTCCTCTTAAAAATACTTCAAACAAAAAACATTGAAATCCTACTTATACAATGCATTAAAACATGATTTTAATCAAATTTGAAATACATCAAATTTCAAAAATGTTCCTACAGTGGAAGGGGGGCACCCCCTTTCATAAACATTCTGTGGTCCCTGGTTCAGACGGAGAGCACTGCCAGACATGAGCAGGGAACTGAGGCCAGTTGTCCGTGATGTCTGGATCCCAATGCTCAACACTTCGTATTTCGGTGTTGGCTAATGTTATTGATTTGTAATTAGCCTGATTTGCAATTAGTTGACAAAACCTTAATTTATTAATCCAGAATATCCAGGGGGATGGGATGGGGTAATATTAAAATGACATGTGAGGTGTCAGGCTGTGTGTCACAACATACAGCCCCAATAACCCATTATTTCCTTCAGTTAAATATTGGGAAGGTATCACTATTGTCATTTGCCTCTCAACTATTATGTTTGTTTACCTCACTGACTAAATCTAAACCCCCCACCCCCCCCCCCCCCAATTCCTTTGACAAGTTGGATAGAAATGTCCCCAATCTCATTGTTTTATTAATTGAATGCGTAGATGAACATCCTCAAGGAGTGTAATCAGATGGAAACTTATTCAGATGCGATGTTTAAGAGTTTGTTCAAAGAAAGGGCATATTTTAAAGGAGTGACAGAGATACTTGCAGAGGAATGTGTGAGGAGGTTATTATTTGTCTTTAGTTTTAGCTTGAACCAGGAGATCTGAAGATTCAAAGCTTAATATAGTAATTGTGCTGATACTGACTCCTACCAACCACGCAATGAAGATCATCCATTCCGTAGGTTTTATTTTTCTGATGCCATTTAAACTTCACTTGGATTTCAATCACTTTAATGTAAAAATAATTGGGAATGGGGAGCATTGGAACAAAAATTTTCCCTCGGTACATATTATCTGTGATATAATAATGTATGCATGTTGGTAGGTGCAATCAAAACAAGGATTTAAAAAAAATCATTGTTGCTTTATGAATACCACAGAAAATATGATGTACTCTCAAGATCACATTAAATAGAATATTATTGCTTAAATATATAGTTATTGGACTTTGCATTTTGGAAAAGTCCCAGCTGAGAGGAAGACAGCAAATTACTGAAAATATTGTGGGGAAAATGACTTCAGGACAGTTTGTTAGGAAAATGAAGGAAATGGTAACAGAATACTTATACAACTGAGTGAGTATAATTTTATGGATGAGAAATTGTGTTCATCCAATTGATTACTTCTTTGACAAAGTAACTAGCATGTTAGATAACAAGGAAGCCAATGGATGTAGCAAATTTTGTTATGCAAAATCTGATCCGTGAAGTGCCCCATAAAAGATTACTGCAATAGATAGGCACCTCTGGACTTGAATGTAATAGGTTAAGTCCAGGGGGTCAGGTATGGGTCTTTATGTGTGGGCCAGATATATTGTCAGTGCAGAGGGGCTAGGAGCAAGGCCAAGTGTGCATCCAGAGTCAAGATCTGGAATAGTACTAGGTATGCAGTCAAAGCTGGGTCAAAGGGAGTGTTCAGCACTGGGAACCTAAGCAGGAAAGCAGCAATAATCAGGGTAGAATAGGGGGCCAGGTGCAAGGCTGGACTCAGGATCAGGAATGAGAGAAGGTATACAACTGGATTCAGGGTCAGGAGTAGTAACAGGTGTGCAGTGAAACCCAGGTTGGTCAACATGGGTCAAGTGCTTGATTATAATCTGATTTCCATACAAAAATACACTAAGATCATTCATGTGCTGCACCTGTTGATCAGAACACAGCTTTACCGTGGAATGTAATTAAGAATGTAATTTAGCCTAGCATAGCTAATCCAATTTAAAGCATAAATATTGCATTCAAGTGTGAGTTAAAAGACTCGCTACATTACGCACCAGATTGCACAATTTCAAGCTGAAAAATGCAAAAGCTCTGTACCAATGGGAAGGGGCACACCCCCCCCCCCCCCCCCCCACACCCTCCATCCCCGGTCGCTACGCTCCCTCGGGCTTGGTCTCTTGCAATTTCTCACTCCCAACTCTCACCCAATGTTGGCAGCCCCGTATAAGGCACAGCAGCCTGCACCAATTCACACTCTATTGTCAATGCACAATGATAGCTGTTTGTACAATCAACTGGACAGTGCAGTAACTCTCCATGGCTTGGATCAAAATCCTGCAACTCTCTCCCTAATATCACTGTTGGTATGTCCTCACCTCAAGGACTGCAGCAGGTTAAGAGGAGAGCTCACAACCACCTTCCCAAGGGATCTGCAATTAAATGCTGGTTCTGCACCCCTTGATATCAAAGTATGTGACTTGAGGGAACCTACAGGTAGTGGTAGACACAAAGTGCAGGAGTAACTCAGTGGGTCAGACAGCATCTCCGGAGAAAAAGGACAGGTGACATTTCAGGTCGGGACATTGGGTCCTGACACAAAAGGTCGCCCATCCTATTTCCCCAGAGATGCTGCCTGACCCGCTGAATTACTTCTGCACTTTGTGTCTATCTTCAGTATATACCAGCACCTTTCTTCAGGTAGTGGTGTTACATTCACTGGAATTTAGAAGGATGAGAGGGGTTATAGAAGCATCCATATAACTAAAAGTCTCATCTTGACCACTTCCTGTCTGCGCTCTACATTGATTTTAGAAAAAAATGCTACCATATATCATTATGATTTTTGGTTATCTTACCCACAGTCCACCTCCACTGAGGCGGCCCTGAGGATTTTTTCGATCGATGAAAAATACAAAAATTATGAATGTTTAAAAATTCTTGAGATCGGCTGATTGGTCCTCTCGACTGTCAATCACCATGATGAAGGTAACACTCCTTCCGGGGTGGCAGGACTATAAAGCCCTGGAGGCCTGGACGTGAGTCCATTTCTCTGGAAGATCTGGAGGGAGAGGCCACAACTCTGATTCTGCTGTGAGTTTACTGAACTGTGAGTCTACCCTTTATGTGCTTTCAGTGGTTATGTGGTTTATGTGGTTATGTGCTTTATGTGGTTAATCCTTCATGTGTTTGCAATAAAGGATTTGTTAGCCAGCAATGTGCTTGCAATGAATGATGATTTGTTAACCATTAATGTTCTTCCAATAAATGATTTGTTAGCCAGTAAAGTCCTTGCACTGATTGATCATTTGTTAACGCTTAATGTGATTGTAATAAATGATTTGTTAGCCAGCAATGTGCTCGCAAGGAATGATGATTTGTGAACCCTTAATGTTCTTGCAATTAATGATTTGTTAGCCCTTAATGAAGTGAAATGAGTTGTTATGCCTACCCTGTGCTTGAAATTGAAATGGAATGAAATGAAATGAGTTGTTTGGCCTGCCCTGTGCTTTTGCTTTTGCTTTGCCTTTGCTTTGCTTGACCTCATCTGAAATGAAAGCAAATGGATTATATTGTTGGCTGGCCCCGCCTGCCCTGTGCGTGACTTGACTTGAAATGGATTGATTTGACTTGAAATGGATTGTTGGCCCTGGACTCACTTGAACACTCACTGTGGTTGACTTGTTGACTTGACTTGACCCACAACAACAACACCCCTGCTAGCGCTCCAGAACCCCCCCCCCCCCGCCCCCCCACCCCCCCCCCCCACTGGCCACCAATATTGGAATTGGTGGAGAGGTGGAATATTGTGTAGCCCTCCCGTGTGAACCTGGGACCCGACAGGTCCCACTTAGTCTAATATAAAATTATTAATGGATTGGACAGGCTAGATGTAGGAAAATGTTCTCGATGTTGGGAGAGTCCAGAACCAAGCGTCGCAGTTTGAGAATAAGGGGTAGGCCATTTAGTACTGAGATGAGGAAAAACTCTTTCACCCAGAGAGTTGAGAATCTGAGGAATTCTCTGCCACAAAAGGCAGTGGAGCCCAATTCACTGGATATTTTCAAGAGAGATTTAGATATGCTGTAGCTCTTAGAGCTAATTGAATCAAAGGATATGGGGAAAAAGCAGGAATGGGATACTGATTTTGGATGATCAGCCATAATCACATTGAATAGCAGTGCTGGCCCGAAGGTCCGAATGGCCTACTCCTGCACCTATTTTCTAAGTTTCTATTAAGCATATTTTTCTTGACATAGAGATCACAGGTTTAGATTTATCTATCTTTCTATCTTAGGTATCTACTTAATCTGGCTATAAAATATAATAATTGTACTTTGAAAAATCTTAAGGAATTAACATAAGCATATGTTCAAATATTTAAGCTATATCTCGGGCAAATACATTTTGACAAACTTTAAAAAGCACAAATAGGTCACAAGAATACTTTAAATCAAAAATACAATGCAGGACGATTATTAAAACAAGATTGAGTATGAAATCAACTAAATTAAGAATAAAAAGCCATGTGTCAACACAGCTTAAAATACAATTAGCTGAAAATTTTGAGGTTGTCTTTATTTTCTAACAATTCTTCAATCTGACAGATTTTTTTTCCCCATTTTCTTAAGCTGCATCTAATCAAGGAGTGTGTTAGTATTCTTGTGAAATGCCAAAAAAGAGATAGCAGCATTTCTGCCTTGTCTCCCCATTGGCTTGGGTTATGCAAGTCAAACTTCGGAGATTTTACCTTTGACAGTTGTATTTTAATACACATTTGTAATATATGAGTCGTAAAATGTACAGTTCATTGTGCTGGAAATGTTGGTTAGAATTGTGTTCAACTGAGACACAAGCGACTGCAGATCATGAAATCTTGAGTAAAAAATACTGCTGGAGGAAATCAATGGACAAGACAGCATCTGTTCTGGGAAATGGACTGATGATGTTTTGGGTTGGCACCCTGCTTAAATCTGAATTACATATGTTTGGATATAGCAGGGCACAACTTGCATCCTGGGTTAATTTACTCTCAGGATAAGAGTGAGACTCATTGTGCTCTGTTTAAAATTTGCAAATAAACCAGTAATTTTATTTTTTGCTGCTCAACGTCTGGGCATAAACGTCTTGCACTAGTCTCATATTGACATGAATTACATGAAGTTGCTGTACTTGTGAGGTAGATTAGAAAACCAATCTACAAACTATAAATGCATGCTATTTCAAATTGAATAATCATTCTCCTTTCTCTACTGTCCTGATGTTATTTTATTTCCTCTCTTTATTTATTTCTCTCTGTGCCCCACTTGACATTGCATTAATCTATTCTAATTTACTATTCCTTTCCCGTACTTAAGCCCGTTATTTCTTAAATATTCAATTTTATTGGCTCTGAAAGTGTGCTGTGTCTGTCGATATCAGGCCCCTGATGTCCAGTTTCTCTAACAGTTTAAACTGCCAGCAACTTGCTGCAGAAAATTATATATCATTGAAAGTACAAAGCTTTAAAGGCTGGTTTCATTAAATGTCTTAATGCAGCAAAATTTAGACAAGTCCTAATACAAGTGTGTGGAATAAAGAAACAATATTGTTTACTTGCAAATTAAAATACCCCAGATGCTAAAAACCTGAAATAAAAACAGAAATTATTGGAAAACATCAGCAGGTTGGCAGCACCTGCGGAAAGAGAAACATAGTTAATATTTCAGTGGAAGATGCTTCATCAGAACAATGTGCATTTACTAAGAAAGGTCAGGCTTGTGATAGATTAACATGGTTTATTAGAGTATGTGACAATGGAGGATCTTTGTATTTTTTAAATTAGAGATACAGCCTGGAAACAGGCCCTCAGTCCTCCGAGTCAGCACCAACTAGTGATCACCTCATATACTAGCACTATCCTACATACTAGGGACTTTTTACAATTTAGGGAAGTTAATTAACCTACCAACCTGCATGTCTTTGGGATGTGGGAGGAAACAGAATGGAGAAAACCCACGCTGCCACAGGGAGGACATACAAACTCCATACAGACAATACCCATAGTCAAGATTGAACCCTGGTCTCTGGTGCTGTAAGGCAGCAACTCTACCGCTACACCAGTGTGGTACCGTTTCTTTCTCTTCACTGATGAGAGAATTATATCAGCCTCTGCCTAGCCACCACTGCCACTGAAAAGCATTCATTTTGGCAGGTATAGTCTAAACCATTGCATTGGAATACTGTTATGCTTTTTTGGAAAGGTTCGAAAAGTAAGTTCTTAGTTACATGTGTGCCTTTATATGCTCCACAGTTTAAAACTTGCAAAATGCTACATTTTATATAGCTAGTATTTCATGTAGTTAAGTGTCAAAATTAACATTGTGCCTGACAGTAGCATCAAAGTTTTCTATTACTGGCACTTTCTACACCAGACACCCATTCACTAACCTGCCAGGACCATTTATGGAAAAATCCATTATTCAAGCAGTAATGTGCACAACTCATCTTCATCTTGCAGAGACGCAATCAGTTGAAAGTCAGTCAGACCTTTTTTTTTTTAGAGATAAACAAATTGGATTTATTATTGTGGTGACATGCAAGTGAAATCCACGACCTTAGCACAGACGATGGTTCTGCCAAATAGATTATATCTGATTAATAGTGAAGTAGGTCTTTAAGGAGCACAATTCCCTACAATGTCTGCTGCCATCCAAGATGTATTGGGCTCACCTTCCACGCCTAGGTGTGTAATGTCTTTGGAAGTATTTAGCCGTCAATCTGCTAACTGGGGCAACACTAAAGGAATGTTTAAGAAAGAACTGCAGATGCTGGTAAAATACTACAGGAACATGCTCACATTGCAAAGGGATTTGAATAAAAATAAATAACAGCATGCAATGCACTTTAGGAATAGGAAAGGTGCCTTCTTTCACTTATTATCTCCATCAGTCCTGAATGCTTTCTCATCACGTTCTCTTTTCTACCTTTTTAGTGAAAATCTAATTGCCTCTTAAAACTATTAAGCTATCTAAAGTTGGCTACTTAAATGGTGTTTAACTAACTGGCATTTGTTTATCATTTTCATAATGTGGTGTAGGGTTTATGATTTAGTTTTGTGTAAGCTAGAGTTGTAACTAGTCTGGCACATTTTGCCTTTAGAATGGATGCATGATAGCTTCAGACCAGCACCAGAAGTAACTGAGGAAGGGTCTCGACCCAAAGCGTCACCCATCCCTTCTCTCCAGAGATGCTGCCAGTCCCGCTGGGTTGCTCCAGCATTTTGTGTCTATTTCCAGGAGTACCTCAGTTGATAATGTTTTTTGCCACCGAGTTGGAAGGCTGTGGATTTATGACTCAATCTGTAAACCTGAGCCTGAGAAAAAATCTATGCAGAGATTCTTATGCAGCACTGGGCGACTGCTACACTGTTGGAGCTGCTGTTTTTTGGATGAATTGTTAGACCTATACTATGCATGCTTTTTTCATATGAACAGAAAAACACTCATGCTATTATTTTAAAAAGGAGCAGGATGGTAATCTCTGGTGTTCAAGAACATAATAAAATAGGAGCAGGCGTCCCTCAAGCTTGTCCGACCATTCAAGATGATCATGGCTGATCTGCCTCAGGCTTCAACTCCTCCTTTGTGCTAATTACATAGCCTTTAATTCTCTCCCACAACATAACTAAAGCATTTAATTTCCATCACATGGGAAAAATTAAGAAAGTATTATTTATGGATAGGTGATAGACCATAATGGAATTTGAATTTTAACTTTGAGATATTATAGAAAGTAACTTTCTTAAAGATATGGTGTATCTGAATATAAAGGCCCATATTTTTATCTGATGTCAATAATTTTGATCTTTGCCTTAGAATCATAGAGCTATACAGCATGGAAACAAGCCATTCAGCCCACCCTGTCTATGCCCACCAAGTTGGCATTCTGGGCTAGTCCCATTTGCTTGTTCTGGCCCATAATCCTGTAAACATCCCTGATCATGTATCTGTCCAAATGTCTTTTGAAAGTCTTAATTGAATCTGCTTCTATATACGCTGCCTCCCCCTTCCCCTACCCTGCACCTTCCTCTCTTAATTGCATCTCTATCAAGCCTGTGCTTCATTACCCTGGAATTTTGAGCCAGTGCTGTCCTTCCCTCAGCCGTAATCACCGTCAAATTCCTTGATAAAATAAATACATGCCTTAAAGAACAGTTGACTATCCCTTCTATTTCTCCTACAGGCAACTGTATGATATCATAACATTATTACAATAATTAGCTGCATTCCTACACAAATGACAATTAAAATAGTACGATTAAACGAGCTCACCAGTTTGAAGTTTAATCTTTATTTTATGAGGAGTTACGATAAGCGATTACGTGAAGAAGCCCCGCCAGTCCGCATGCGCGTCAATCTCCAAAGCAGCGGTGTGAAATCACAGATAATAGTTGTTGAACTAACATAGTAAGATTAGAGATGACTAGAACTACCAGATAATCTTTATAATACGAGGGTTGGGAGCGGATGGCATGTAATCGCTCACCGTAACTCCTCATAAAATATAGATCATTCAAACTAGTAAGTTCTCATTTAATCTTGCTATTTTACTTCGGAGTCACGTGAGTGATTCCGTGCAGATATCAAAGTTCTGTGATTTCATGCCGTGAAATCGAGTCCACACAGCTACAACTGCCTTAATTGACAGATGAGGGAAACATTCATAATGAATAAATAATAATAATAGTAACTCCTCTCCTCCGGGAGCAAACTTAACCACTGAACCTAAAATAGAGTTGGCAAATACCCCTGGTCTAGCAATAGGTTATTATGAAATGTTCAGGAGTTCGTTTGTTCTACCATCCTGCAGCTACAAGGATGTGGTCCAGTGGTATGTACATAAACTTTGCTGCTGATGTTGCAGCAGCCCTGGTGGAGTGAGACTTGAAAAATATCAGTATCTACTCCTGCACGAGCCAAAACCCATTTTAATCACCGGGAGATGGTCTGAACCAATACCTTCTGATAAAGTTTGTAGCGAGAGAGTGGGTCCCGTTTGCTGCAGCAAATATGATGGGAAGACACGTTGGCACAGTCTGAAGAAGGATCTCAACCTGAAATGTCGCCTATCTCCTTCGCTCCTTAGATACTGCTGCACCCGCTGAGTTTATCCAGCCTTTTGTGTATCCTTGGCACAGTTAATGGTCCTATAATTTAATTTATTGTCAAAGACCCATTTGAAACAAACTACAAGTTCCCTGTACCCTATTCGATGTAACGTTAGTATTCAAACAAACACTTCCCATCTCCTGAAGAGGAAATGTAATTTCTTTTCTTTTCTTTTTTGGTGCTATCCCTGCACTCTGCAGTGAGCACATACATGTATCAGCCTGACAATCCAAGTCGCAGGAGCAGTTTACTCAGAATCTATAAGTAAATAAATCGATTTTCTCATGCAGAAGCTGGTTTCCTGAGACACAGGCTGAACCAGCAAAGTTTAACGTTTAGAATAACTGTAAAAAGTTGTATAATTATTCCCAACAAAAGCGGGAAGCATGGCTGCATAGGCCTGTCAGACAAGTCGGCAACCTAAAGCGGGATCTTGCTGACTTTATTGCAAGACCCGACTGATGAGGCAAAATGGAGGGAGACAAAAATAACTTCCTTCTCGTTGTTGCGAGAATGTATCTTTCGCCCCTGTTATGCCACATATTTTGCATCCGGTAAATAACCATATAACCATATAACAATTATAGCACGGAAGCAGGCCCTCTCGGCCCTTCCAGTCCGTGCCGACCATTTGTTTTCCCCTAGTCCCATCTACCTGCACTCAGACCATACCCCTCCATTCCCTTCACGTCCATATACCTATCCACTTTACTCTTAAATGTTAAAATCGATCCTGCCTCCACCACTTCTGCTGGAAGCTCATTCCACACAGCCACCACCCTCTGAGTAAAGAAGTTCCCCCTCACGTTACCCCGAAACCTCTGTCCCTTAAATGAACCTGGAAACAAATTTCTCGATATTCGGTGCTCCATTGTGATGATACTCAAACTCAAAATGAGATTAGGTAAATTATTACAGGATTTTCTGACTTGATTGCATCCATGTGACTAACATATGCCACCACCATAGTGTATGAACTCAACTTTGAGCATGCAGATTATACATATTCGCACTAAACCCTTTAATCTATAGAATGCACCTAGTGTCTATAGGTAGTTGATACCAATAACTGAATAATTGTTAACTCATGCAAATCTCCTCCACCTCCGAACTAGAGATGGCATTCATAATGTTCCACCTTAGAGCCCCATCAGTTTATAATATCTGAAATTTTACTAACCAGATTACTGGGGCAATGCTGAATACAGGTCATCTACAATTCTGACTTTGGTAGCTTCAGCTAGTAATAGCATAAGGTCTGTCACAAATACCTAAATGGCACTTTAGAGATTACTACTTTGCACGATGTAAGCTCCCCCATTTGCACAGCTGAAACACAGCTACTATATTGCCAATTACACTTGATGAATAGAATGCTGCTTATCACAACAAGATTGTTACAGGCTCCTATTAATTCCTATCTCTTACCCCAGGGTGCAGTCACAGGCTAATTAATAGTTAAAGGGAAATCCCAATGGGCAACAAATCCAGTTGGTATCACCTTAATTTGTCTTAAATATAGTTTGAGGCTGAAACAGTTGAATTTACCAACATGCAGCGTTAGAATATCCTCCAGACAAGACATAACAAATATTTTTTGAGCTCTGACCAGTTCAAGCATTGGTTTTAGTAACTTGGTAAATAACCTAGGAACTGAAGTTAACCCATTTTGCAATGTTTTTTATCAATGCCCTATCCAGATAAATTCAAATATCTCCGGTGATCCCTGTAAATGGGAACATCCCATGGAAATCAGATGCGAAGTTTCCTATTCGGAAAATTTTATACTGCACATGCGAGTTAAATGACATTCTGCATCTTTCACAATGAACAGGCCACGCCAATTCCGTACCTGCTCTAGCAACAACTCTGGCCTGATTTTCGAGCCTGTCTGGAAAACCAATTCTGGCCATAATACTGAGCATGCCTCGAAAGACAACTTTGGCCATAAGTCTGAGCCTGCCTCGAAAGACAATTCTCGCCGCAATCCCGTGCTTAGGTCCCTAGTATTGTGCAATTTTACATGGTTAGATGCCACAACCATTTGTGTAAGGCCACTAGGGCCCCTTCCATCACTACCAAGGGAATTCTGTTTTCATACAACACATAAACTAAACATGTTATCATTATCATTTGTACAAAAAAACAAGTGTAAATATTACCAACTTGTAGATGGTCCCATATTTTTCCTGAGACCGACTTGGGCCTCGGCTTGAAGACCTCTGCCCAGCTTTCATGCTGCCACCAACTTCAGTGAACTGCTTACTGCCAATGGAGGCGTGGGGTGTGTTGTCGCCGCAACGATGAAGCTTTGCTCGTCGTTGTACCTTGATTGGTCCGACAGCTTTTGCTTCCTCATCCAGATTTTACCTGTTGAATAGGTCTTACCTGAAGAGAAGATTTGGCGGCTGGACTTTAATGTCACCCCTGATAGCGCTGTTCATTCCTGGCACTTACAGCATGAGGGGAACTCTAGCCCCTTCCGGGTATCATGCTATCTTCGTTTGCGGGGACTCTCTTGGATCCATACGCAAGTGCTCCCGTACGTTCCACGGAAGTATTTTAGAATTTGAAGTCAGTTACCCACTGACCACTCACACTCCCCTCCACAGAGAGGGAGATTTGTAGGCAGCCCTGAACAGGTGCTGCCGCAGGGCCTCGTGGTATGCTCATCAGCTATACCTCCGATCTCAGAGTCAGAACAAAACTGACTCCGTGTGCTCACCTCCTCCAAGAGGGAGACATCATGCAGCCCTTCTACAGGTGCTGCTGCCACGGGCCCCCGAGGATACCCGCAGATATAAAGCTCCTCTTGCTGGAGCATATTGTGATGGAGCATCCTCTCCATCAGGAGCTCTTTCCAGAGCCCTTCAAACAGGTGCTGCTGCCATGGGTCCCCACGGAGACCCGCGGATATAAAGCTCCTCTTGCTGGAGCATATCGTGATGGAGCATCCTCTCCATCAGGAGCTCTTTCCAGACAGCCCTTCACTAGGTGTTGCTGCCACGGGCCCCCGAGGAGACCCGCGGATAAAAAGCTCCTCTTGCTGGTGCATCTTTTCTGAACAGCCCTGAAGCAGGTGCTGCTGCCACGGACTCCCGAGGAGACCCGGGCTGATAGCTCCCTCCTTTGGAGCATATCATTGTGGAGCCACCTCTGCATCAGGTGCTCCATGTGGGCCAAACGTCCAACGAAGCTACCCATTGAAGGAGGGGAACCCTCCTGGCCTGACTCCCCGAGTCCATAGGCCTGAACGCCTTATTGTTGGATTTACCTTTTTTTCATGGGCACACCATCGGTCTGGGACCCGCTGACCGCACTGTCAGCGACTCTGGTGGCGACACTGCTCCTGGATTTATCTCCTCCACGGGAAACACAGCGGTCTGGAGGCTGCTGACATGCTGTCAGCGATTCTGATGACGATACCGCTGTTGGATTCACCCCCTCCACGGGAACCACAGCGGTCTGAAGCTGCTGACACACTGCCAGCAACTCTGGTGGCAATACCGTTGCTGGATTCGCCCCCTCCACGGGAACCACAGCGGTCACTGCGGTAGCGAACCCTGACGGCCTCCGGTTACTCACGCTTCCGTCGTGCTGACCGGAGTATCAATTCCCCACGGCCCAACCGGTTTCCCATGGTCTGTCCGGACTTCGCCCCGACATCCAGCAGGATACCTCTTATAAAAGAGATTCCTGCAAGAAAAAACACAACCTGGATAAAAAATAGAAACTTACCTGCAGGTTTAAACTTACCCCTGGCAGGAGCGATGCGCCTGCCAGTCCGGTGCATCGCCATGCGAACGACGTAATGACGCTCATGCGGACTGGTGGGGCTTCTTCACGGAATCACTCACGTGACTCCGAAGTAAAACACTGACTTTTGACTCAGTTTTTAATCATTTCACAGAAAGAGCCAAACAATACAGTGATTTCTAGGAATTAATAATATTTGGTCATAAACTAACATTATTTTGAAGTACACAAACCTGAATTAATGAGCGAGTCTTAAAATTACCAACGAAAGGATTAACAAGTATTCATCAACAAGTATCAAGAACAAAAGGGCATAGGTTTAAGCGAGCATCAAAGGAGTTTTAAAGGTGACAGAGGAAAGTACTTTACGTAGAGAGTGGTTGACATCTGGAACTCACAATCACAAGCGGTGTTGCAGTTGAATTAAGATAGGCATTTAAATAGGCAGGGCATAAACCTATATAGAATTAATGTGGGCAAATGAGATTAGTGGAGATATTAAACAATGTTGGCATGGACATGATGCAGTTAAGAGCCCTTTTCTGCACTGTACAAACCTATGACTCCAAGACACTGACACTAAAAGTCAGTTAAGAAGTATATGCACAAATGGCAATGGTCAAAGTCTGAAGTCTGAAGAAGGCTCTCAACCCGAAATATCACCCATTCCTTCTCTCCAGAGATGCTGCCTGTCCCGCTGAGTTACAACCAGCATCTGCAGTTCCTTCCAGTACAATGGCAATAGTCAACTTTGCCTGAAATTCTATATCAAATAAACTTAAATTGTGTTTACTACATTGCATTATACTTGAACACAGGTCTTTAAATTGATTTTTGAAAAAGATTATCTTCAAAGGCATTGCTGCAGAACTTAATCATAAAACGATCCTTATTATATCATAAAAAATAAAACATTGTTCAGTTGCCATGGGCTTCTGTCAATAATTTTGACTCTGTAACCTTTGACATATATATTAAATAACAGAGAAGGACATTTCTCAGCCAGTCAATCCCCTGTCCAGCTTCTAGGAATTAAATGTTTTGTGCATGAAGTGGGAGCAAAGACATATGAAAACACATGTCATGCACACTAAGATTGGTTGCTTAGTATTGAAAACTGAGCAAACAACCTACTACGTTATTGAACCAAACTATCCGGTGGCACCTGTTGATGAATGCCTCCGCCTACAGTCTGATTATCTTTTATTTTTTGTTATGTTTAAGTATGTTCTTGGTTTTTTTTAGTATATTATGTGGAGGAAAGGGGGTATGGTAAGGGGGAAACCGTCCTTCAGTCACTTCCTGGCGAGGATGCGACTATTATCTGATTCTGCTTCAAAGTTTTCTAATATTTTTCATGGCAAGTTTAAATATCAAAGATTCACCACTGCAAAGTATAGTTGATATGACTTGCTGAAACACACTTGAGGGAAGTCGAGTGGACTAGATAACCAATTTATGTGAAATTTTTAATTTTTTATAAATGCTGAATGTTTATAATTGATAGAATTTTCCTATGTTTGATTTGGTTGAGTCTGGAGACTTGGCTCGAAGAGAATTTGTGATTAGAGCCTCGCTGATCAGGGGAGGGACATGTTTTGGAGGAAGTGGTTGTCTTGGAACTTGTTCAGAGCAAGAGAAGGTTCAGTAAACAGGTAATTTTTGAGTCACTGTCTCATGGACTATTCAGACCCAAACCTAAGTGGTCCATGAAATGCCAATGGCCAACTATACATGCGATGAACAATGTTTGCTGCAAATATTTTGTATGAGAGTTAGGACAGAATATTTTAATTTTAAAATGTAAGATGAATAATGTTGTCCCGTGGTGGGGTCATTATTTTCCACACTGTAAACTTACATTGCCACTTGGGTTTAACTCAAAGTGCAATGTTGGAATAGATCTACAGGTTAGATATCAAATTCAAGTTGTGAAATATACATTTCATGGAAGGCTCATTTTAGGTGCCAATCATTGTTTTGCTGAGTTGAACATGTGTAGCCTCAGCAGAAATAACAAATATCAAAAAAATACATCTCCAATTTTATTTCAATATAACTTTAATGGAAGATAGACACAAAATGCTGGAGTAACTCAGCGGGATAGGCAGCATCTCTGGAGAGAAGGAATGGGTGATGTTTTGGGTCTCGACATTTGTTTGTACATATATATCTAAGATTGAAAAAGACTAGTTAAAATTAATCTTTGGTCCACATATGGCCTATTATTAATAATTTCTACAGTGATCTTTTCAAGAATTTGAATTATGAACATTGAGAGAGAAGAATATGCACACATTCAATAATCATTATAAGGTTCTGCTTTCTTACTAGAAATTTTGCATTCTCACTTGTATGTTAGGAAGCCAATTAGTGCTGATGTGGTTTATTTGATTTGATTTGATTCAATTTATTGTCATTGTCTTCAATTAAGAGATAACGAAATGCTATTTTCCTTACAGTCATGCAAATAAAAAAAACACAAAAACACAGAACACAGTAATCCACAACGCAAACATCCCTACAGTGGCACCAAAGTTCTCCACTGTGAGGGAAGGAACCAAAGTCCAGTCAATCTCCTCACTGATGTTCCCCAATGTTCACCCATGGTCGGGGCCTCCTGAGCCCTCTGCAGACGCTGCTATGTGCGGCCCGATGTTCAGGCCCTCTCGCCGGGAACGATGGAACCCCGACGTCGAACGGGAGATCATCCTCACCTGCCTGGACCTCTGAATCGGCCACCTCCCACCGCAGTCCGCAGCTCCCAAAATCCACAGGCTGAGCTGGGCGGAGATTCACACTGGTGACCCCTGGCAAAGGGTCCCAGGACTCCGCGATGTTGAAGTCAGCGGCGTCCATGCAGGGAGCTCCGCAACCACAGCTCTGCGATGTCGATGCAGCAGGCCCAACACTCCGGAGCTCCAAACGGCGATCCTAGGTAAGGCCTCGCCTGTTCCGGGATGTATCCAGCGCTGCGCCGCCGCTGCTGAAGCTCAGGTCGGTCCCAGCAGGAAAGGCCTCGACAATCCAGTTGGTAGGCCGTCAGGAGGGGGCGAGGGCGCGAATCAGATAATAGTCGCATCCTCGCCAGGAAGTGACTGAAGGACGGTTTCCCCCTTACCATACCCCCTTTCCTCCACATAATATACTAAAAAAAACCAAGAACATACTTAAACATAACAAAAAATAAAAGATAATCAGACTGTAG
This sequence comes from Okamejei kenojei, assembly GCA_035221665.1. NCBI lineage: Eukaryota > Metazoa > Chordata > Chondrichthyes > Rajiformes > Rajidae > Okamejei > Okamejei kenojei. The sequence goes on from CM069137.1 coordinate 35,371,816, forward strand.
GCGGAGGCATCCATCAACAGGTGCCACCGGATAGTTTGGTTCAATAACGTAGTAGGTTGTTTGCTCAGTTTTCAATACTAAGCAACCAATCTAAGTGTGCATGACATGTGTTTTCATATGTCTTTGCTCCCACTTCATGCACAAAACATTTAATTCCTAGAAGCTGGAATACTGACAGATTTCTAATGGTGCTGTAATGTATATTTGAGCCAAGTGCCATATGGAGTTCCACATGTTATTTCAATATAAGCTGGAAGATGCACACTTAGGTGATCAAAAGATAATAACATGCCTTTTTAGAATTCTGCAGATATAGCTAGCAGAATAGATGAAAGGATGTCCATTAATCCAGTGTTTTGGTGGAGTCCGTCTCAGGATTTGGTGGATCTTGGTGGCTGATGGTGATATTCACCTCTTGTTTATTATTTTAGTGGCAGCTTGGTGGCTTTTAAAGTAGGTTCTTTCTTAGAAACTTATAGAAATTCTTGAAGGATTGAACAGGCTAGTTACAGGAAAAATGTTCCCGATGTTGCGGGAGTCCAGAACCAGGGGTCACAGTTTAAGAATAAGGTGTAGGCCATTTAGGACTGAGATGAGGAAAAACGTTTTCACCCAGAGAATTGTGAATCTGTGGAATTCTCAGCCACAGAAGGCAATGAAGGCCAATTCATTGGATGTTTTGAAGAGAGAGTTAGATTTAGCTCTTAGGGCTAAAGGAAAAGGGATATGGGGAAAAAGCAGGAACAGGGCACTGATTTTAGATGATCAGCCATGATTATATTGAATGGTGGCGCTGGCTCAAAGGGCCGAATGGCCAACTCCTGCACCTAATTTTCTGTTTCATTGTGGCCAAATATCTTTTACAGGTAAGAATGCAGAAGTCACAATTCTCAAAAGTCATGGGCTTGTGACATTAGAACATAGAACAGTGCAGCACAAGAACAGGCCCTTTGGGTTACAATGGTAGGGCTGAATATGATGTCAGATTAAATGAATCGTCTCTGCCTGCACGTGATCCATATCGCTCCATTCCCTGGATATTCATGTATCCATCTGAAAGCTCTCAGTGGTGGAATGAGGCCCGTCGATGCCGGCAGCCCCGTTCGCATCCGGGATTTGTCTCAGAAGGCAACCAAAATGGCCACCGTGGTCGACTGCCAAAATGGCCGACGTGGTCGACTGCCAAAATAGCCAACTTGGCCGGCCAGATGCAATGTTTCTACTTCCGGTTGCGGAGGTCAACATTTTGCCCAGTTGGAAGGGGCCGACGCACAACCTGCTTTGACCACCGTCAACAGCGCCACCTTCCAGCCGGATGGTGTCTCTGCGGTCTGACCACCATCAACAGCGCTATCTCTGGTCGGATGGTGTCACTACAGCCTCCAGTTTGAAGCACAGCTTCTTCTCATCGTACATTGGACATTTCGAACTATGGTTTCCTGTCCTACCCTGCTTGATTTGAACCATAGAACTTTCGTCATCCGACCACTTTGGACTTTTCTGTATGTTTGCTCACTGTAGTTTTTTTTTCTATTTTACACTGTAATGACCTTGCTTAATTTTGCTATAGTCTGTCAATCTGATGAAGGGTTTTGTCCCGAAATGTTCCCTATCTCCTTCGCTCCATAGATGCTGCTGCACCCGCTGAGTTTCTCCAGCATTTTGGGTACCCTTAATATTGCTATTAGTTTCTTGTTATTTCTTTGTTGTTGTATTTGCATTGTTACAGACGTCTCCCAGCCATCACTGGATGCCGTATTTCTCAGGACACAATGCCGTGACGGGCCTGCACCTCGTCGATCCTGCGGCTTTTGCGTTGGTCTCCTTGCACCCCTCAGTATACGGCCAGAATGGCCCAGAGCCAGAACGTCGACTGCTCCCGCAGGCCCCACCATCCTGACCCACGGCCAGGGTGCCCCCGACCCACGGCAGGAGCCGCCCTCGACCATGCTTGCGCAGCTTTCGGTAGAAGGTGAGCGCGCTCTATCCCTTTTCGACGTCTGCCCTCACGGTCTGCCTGTGTGATTACGAGTTCAGGCTGCCGCGTTTTGTCAGCCTGCTAATTTTCCTGCTCGTTCTGGGGGCGTCCTGTGGCGGCACAGAGTGGTTAGGCTACTTGCTATGTGAACCCTCAGCAGTCGGGTGTCGGGTCATATGACTGGGCAATGGCGGGAAGGAGTTGTCACGGGGTATAGGGGTGTGCCCTAGTATATAACAAACCCCGGGTCAACCTTCCCTCTCCTCTCTTCCTCTTCTTCTCTCTTCGCGTGAGTGTCCTGCCACCTCAACAGGAGCTCAGCTCAAGCCCACGAGGCAACAATTACTTTTGTGTTAGAGGACTAAATGTGCATGTATATCTAACTTATAATGCCTGAATAAAGAAACTGTTCATGACTTTTGGTACCTCCACATAATTCTCTTTTGAATCAAATTGCTTGCTACTATTCTTTTCAGTAGTACATTCCAAATGATAACTCGCTACATATATTTTATTCCACATGACAATTCTGTTATTTTTTGCAAATTTTATTCAATCTATTAGTCATTGATTGTTCCTGGTTACTATATCCAACTATTTTTCTATATTGAATGACTTAAGTTAACACTCCATTAGCTTGCTCTTCTATAGGTAAACCATCTACTATAGCCCCTGGACATTAAAATATGTCATCTGATAAACTTCTTGTCAGTTTTCTCTGCAATGCAATAAAATTTTGAGCACACCGAAGATAGACACAACATGTTGGAATAACTCAACGTGGCAAGCAGCAACTCTGGAGAGAAGGAATGGATGATGTTTCAGGTAGAGACCTTCAGACTGAGAGTCAAGTGAGAGGGAGGCTGGAGATATGGAAGGGTAAGGTGTGAAAATGACAGATCAAAGCAGAAGATGATAAGGAAATGTAGCATGGTACATTGTTACCTGAGGGGAAGGTGACAATGAAGCATACAATCAGTAAAATTAAAAAAGGACAGTGAAACTAGTTAGAAAACTAGAGTGGGGGAGGGATGGAGTGAAAGAGGAAGCAAGGGTTATTTGAAGTTAGAGAAATCAATATTCATACAGCTTGGTAGTAAATATGAGGTGCAGTTCCTCCAATTTGTGTTGGGCCTCACTTTGACAGTGGAGGAGGCCCAGGCCAGAAAGGTCAGTGTGGGAATGGGAGGGGGAGTTAATGTGTTTAGTAACCAATTGATCATGTAGGCCTTGGCAGACTGAGCAGAGGTGTTCAGCGAAATGATTGTCAAGCTTGCGCTTGGTCTTGGTCTCGATATATAAGAGTCCACTCAAGGATCAGCAGATACAGTAGATGAGGTGGGAGGAAGTGCAAGTGAACCTCTACCTCACCTGAATGGGCCGTCGTGGTCCTTGGACGAGATCTCCTGGTTGCTAAACATTTTAGCTCTCCCTCCCATTCCCATACTGACCTTCCTGTCTTGGGCCTCCTCCATTGTCAGAGTGAGGCCCAACACAAATTGGAGGAACAGCACCTCATAATTCGCTTGGGCAGCTTACAACCCAGCGATATAAATATTGATTTATCTAACTTCTAGTAATCTTTGTTTTCCCTCTATCTCGGTCCCTCTCCCACCCCAGTTCTCCAACTTGATTCACTGTTCTCCTGTTTAATTTTATTTATTGTATGCCTCCTGTCACCTCCCCCTCAGCTAACAATGAACCATTCTACATCTCTTTATCAGCATCTGCTTTCATCTGTCATTTTCACACCTTATTCTTCCATATCTCTATACCCTCTCCCCTGATTCTCAGTCTGAAGAATGGTCTTGTCCCGAAAGGTCACCCATTCCTTCTCTCCAGAGATGCTGCCTGTTCCGTTAAGTTACTCCAGCATTATGTGTCTATCTTCAGTGTATAACCAGCAATTGCAGTTCTCTCCTAAACATTTACAGTACACACAGGTTTAGTCACGCAAGGAGATTCTAACCATGTTCACCCATATTTAGACTGCATTCAAACTATTTTAGACTTTTGACTTTGAGATACAGGCCCTTCGGCCCATCGAGTCGGAGCCAACTAGCATCACCCCGTACACCAACACTATCCTACACACTAGGGTCAACTTACAATTTACCGAGACCAATTAACCTACAAACTGGTACATCGTTTGATTGTGGGAGGATACTGGAGCACCCAGTGAAAACCCACGCAGGTCACGGGGAGAACATAAAGACTCCATACATACAGCACCCGTAGTCAGGATCGAACCCGGATCTCTGGCACTGTAAGGCAGCAGCTCTACCGCTGCGCCACATTTCCGCACTTTGAAGGTCCCAGGGAATAAAGGAAAAGGGATTAGAGGTCAGCCACATGGTTCCTCAAGTTTGAACATTAGGCATCCTGCATTTCCTGATTTTATTTCAGGTACCACTCCATAGCTGTTCCTCTACTTTGTCAGCGTTGCCACTAGATCTGTATATTCACTAATTCACCAGATTTCAGCATGATTCTAATCTTTAATTGGCCATCAATTATACTTTGAGGTAGAAAGTTGAAAAGCTCTACAAAACTTTTCCTTCACTGTAAAATAAATCCCATTCATCTTGCTCCTAGGTGCACTATCCTTTATTTTAAGACCCTAGACTCTCCAGCTGGAGGAAAGAGCCAAAAAGGATCTATCCCGTGAATTCCCCTCCATCACTTGTACATCTCAAAGAGATAGCCTTCTAATCCACAGTGGATATGGGCCAAGATTAGTCATTCTCTCTTTGTTAACAACCCTATTATCCGAGAAATCAACCCAGCAAATATATATGCACTCTAAGCAAATTTTACCTGATAATTTATTCCAATCCATTTTGGCCAATTGCCTTTTCGAATGACTGGAATTAGTTCTCCTTCAGTTAATGTGTTTTTACATTTGAATTAACTTGCTCATAACTAATTTGAACCTTCAGTTTGCTAAATATGCTCCCAAGGAAAGACATTTCATTTGCTCGCTTCATTTCAGAGGCATGTTCAGCACTATTCTCTTTCTCTATGGATTTAGTAATTTGTCCTCTACGCATTGCGGAAACTCTTTCTGCTCTGTATCTTTCATTTCACTCTTTTCCCAGAGTGAAATAATGTACATTAAGTCCTCATTATCATTGTTTTACCCGCCTCTGGTTGGATTGTGTTGTCAGCAATGACCCAGAAGGGGATAAGTGAGCGGATAATTGGTGAGTAAGTACCACCTGATGGCACTTTGGTGAGATCTTCCATCATTTTTGTGCTCTAAAATGAATTTCTCTTGGCTATTTTATCAATTGGACTTATCTTGGAATTTTTTGCTCACATTTTCAGGTGGATGCCAGTGGAATGACTGTACTGGAATTGTTTGGATGGAGGTGCAACTATCTCGGGAGGATGTTTTTCAGTTTTGATGCTACAATGTTGCATTTGTTGTATTTATTGTTCTCAACTATTTCTTGTTATCCAATGCAATGCATCATCAAATTGGTGCGAGTGATTGTTTATAAAGTCAAATTACTTTTCATTAAATTATTTTCATATCCTTAAAAATATTTAGCATAGTTTGTTATATTTTAGTGCATTGATCACTGCTCCTTGGCATCAATTCTTTCTGACTGGGAGAAATTCCAGTGTAATTGTCCCACTTTAGATATTTGTTTGTAATGGCCGTAATAATTTAGTAAGTGTATTGATCCTTCATTCCTAAATGGTTCACTCACACATCTCCCTTCTTTGATCAAGCTGAATCATATTTATTCAATCATCTTCTGGAGAAAAGACAGGGCTGATCATCTTATAAGTGTGGCACTAATAACCAATTTACACACAATAAATGAAATTAATCTATTCCGCAAATGAACATTTAATTTATTATTTCTCAACCAAACAGAGGCATTGGTCCATGATCAGTTACTGTTGACATAATTTTCCTTGAGTGACCATTGTGCACTTTTGAGATCCCTGCTTCAGTATTCAAGTGGTCTCATATAAAAACATCCAGGTCACACATTCAATCAATGCTTATTTTCTAATTGTATCTCTTCAGAGGCTATTTAAACACAACAGACCTGTTAATCCAAGCCACAATCTATCTGGTCACCATTTGCCAAATGGTCATAGGTCATAAGGTCCTAAGTGATAGGAGCAGAATTAGGCCATTTAGCCCATCAAGTCTTCTCCGCCATTTAATCATGGCTGATCTATCTCACCCTCCTAACACCATTCTCCATTCTGGGCTATTCATCTTAGGGGAGAGCCATTATCTCTTTTGCACAGAAGATAGACACAAAAAGCTGGAGTAACTCAGCGGGACAGGCAGCATCTCTAGTGAAGGAATGGGTGACGTTTCGGGTCATGACCCTCAACTCTTTTGCACATTCTTTTTGGTGCTATCTATCCTGGGAACAGGCCCATCACCCTGAAGCCTTTGTATTCTGAGACATGGCATAAACATTGGCTCTAAATAAGTCTTCATCTCCCTGTGCAAACAATCCCTTTGATTGCCATAGAGCTGCTGCAAAGATGACTGTAATGCTGAAACCTCCGGTGAAGAAAGATTAAGATAACTTTCCAGTAAATTACTTATTCCTAATTTATATTCTTGAGCTTTCCTTACAAACTGTACAAGCCAAGCCTAATTTATGGGTAGAAATACTTCTTATCCTACAACATATCATTACATTATAACATGCAAGTTATCCCTAAATACTATTTCCAATATCAAACCTGCCATATCCAGGTCACCCCAACCCTAAAGAATGACAAGAATACTATTTAACCCCGGATCAGATTGATATTCTTACGGCTGATTCCAGACCTTTCTATTTTTATGGCTGTTCAGACAATTTTTCACAAATTTAAAAAGATTTAAAAAATAAATCACACATTTTTTTAAAAAATGAATAGCACTTCTAGAATGTTCCAGCAAAACTCAATGTAAGCTCAAGGAGCAGAATCCTGTCTTTTGACAAGGAACTTTATATTCCTCAACAATTGATTTAACAATTTTACATGACAAGCCTTTCCATTTTAGGAATTTTGGGTATCAGAAGTTGCCATTTCTATTGAAAAATAATCAGCCCGCAACTTCTTTCTCCACATAGGTTTCCGGCATTCTTGGCCACCATTGCAATGTCTTTTTTACTTCTCTCCATTTCCCTTCATCTCCTTCTATTTACATCTCCTCTAGTTATTAACTCACCTTTACAACCCTCTCACAGCTGACACATCCACAATTTGCTTTTCACCTCTCTCGGTCTCCACCCTAATCATTCTCATTATTGTCTCCAGCCCTTTTCCTTCTCTCCAAATTAAAAACATATGTTTTTGTTTTACTTTTCCTCTTTCTGATGGAAAGTTACCAATCTGAAACATTAACTTTATTTTTCACTCCACAAAATGCTAAGTAGTTGCAGCATTTTCTGGTTTCATGCCACTTACATAATATTTCCCATCTGTCTATGATACACCAAACTCTTGCAACTTAACTTCATAGGAACCTAAGAGTTAAATAATTCAAATATTTGCATGTGCATCTTTACACATTTTCAAAGTATCAGAGACAGTTTAATGAGGCATTTTATAAAGTATGTGGTATCATGGCTTTTATAGGAAAGGGGATTCCATACAAAACCCTTGAATGTGTATTAATCCTATAGGAAGGACATAAAGCCTTTGGATGGGATAAAAAATGAATTAACTTGAATATATCCAGGAATAAACTATTACTGATACATGGATAGAATAGAGTTATGGTTACTGTTTATACTAATGGAAAGAGTGGACTGCATAAATCAAGATAAACTGTTTCTAAATATTAAAGAATGAATAACAGAAAAGAGAGAATTAAAGAGATCGTCCAAAGAAGCAACAGTGAATTCCCACATAATAACCGGTTGGAATTTGAAATACAACGTATGATAGAGTGTTGGCAACAGATTCAACAATAGCCTTAAAAAAATAGTTTTAAAATCTGAAGAAGTAAGTTACAGATATAAATAAAGTGAAATAGAAGGGATGGAATTAATTGGATTCATTTTCAAAAAAGCAGGTGAGAATGGAGCCTTCTGTGAAGTACTATTCTAGCATTGGTTTAAATTAATTTGCTTTTCCTTCACTATTTCCTTCCAATTTTTACTCTTAGAAAAGACCTTTGGTAACACCATTTAACAAAATGTATTAAACTTTTCCATGGAACTACAATGCTGAGAACTATATTGTACACTCTTGGTCTTCCCCTTTGCTCTACCTATAGTATTTGAGTTTGACGTGATCATATTTATGTATAGTGTTATTATAGCACGGTGGCGCAGCGGTAGAGTTGCTGCCTTACAATGCCAAAAACCCGGGTTCGATCCAGACTAAGGGTGCTTTGCTGAACGGAGTTTGTAGGTTCTCCCCCTAACCTGTGTGGGGTTCCCCGGGAGCTCCGGTTTATTCCCACATTCCAAAGACATACAGGTTTGTAGGTTAATTGGTTTAGTTTAGTTACGTTTATTGTCATGTGTACCGAGTTACAGTGAAAAGCTATCGTTGCGTGCAACCAAGTCAGCAGAAAGACAATACATGATTATAATTGATCCATTTACAGTGTATTGATACATGATAAGGGAATAATGCTTAGAGCAAGGTAAAGCCATCAAAGTCCAATGAAGGATAGTCCGAAGGTCACCTGTGAGGTAGATAGTAGTTCAATATTGCTCTCTGGTTGTGGTAGGATGATTCAGTTGCCTGATAACAGCTGGGAAGAAACTGTCCCTGAATCTGGTGGTGTGCGTTTTCACACTGCTATACCTTTTGCGATGAGAGAGGGGAGAAGTGGGAATGGCCAGGGTGCGACCCATCCTTGATTATGCTGCTGGCCTTGACGAGGTAGCGTGAGGTATAAATGGAGTCAATAGAAGGGAGGTTGGTTTGTGTGATGACCTGGGCTGCATCCACAATTTGCTGCAATTTCTTGCGGTCCAGGATGGAGCTGTTCCCAAACCAAGCTGTGATGCTTCTGGATAAAATGCTTCTATGGTGCATCCGTAGAAGTTGGTGAGAGTTGTAGGGGACATGCAAAACTTCCTAAAACTTCTAAGAAAGTGAAAGCATTGGTGTGCCTTCTTGGCCGTTGCTTCAATATGGGTTGTCCATGAGAAGTTGTTGACTCCTAGGAATTTGAAGTTTTCGACCATCTCTACTTCGGCACTGTAAATGCAAACTGGGGTATGTGTACCGCTTTGCTTGGCTTGGTATAATTGTAAATTTTCCCTCTTCCATTGTCTCAAATATATAAAATCCAGCTTGGGATGAAATGCTTAGCACAGTTCTTACTTCATATTTGCAGGGGATCAGCATTACAAAAAATATATTGGAATATTGTTGAGCTTGTGGAATAATGTTTAAGATAGAATGCTTAATTACATTTCACACACAGAAAGCGCAGGGCAGGTCAAAACTCAAAATTGGTCCCTTCCAATATAATTAGTGTTTCATGTGGATAAGTGTCAAAATGAACATCGCATCTAACAGTACCACTAATAGTTTATATTACTTGCCATTTCTACACCAGACATCCATTCCCTATGCTGTCAGTAGCAGTTATAATAAAATGCATTATCCAAGGAACTAAATGCACTTCATGTAAACTAAAAGTCTCTTTTGAAAGGCTAACATAATTCTAATCCGTTTCGCACTAGTGTGCGATTTTTTTCAATGACCTCAAACAGACCAAGGAAGTTAATGGCTCCTGATTAATGGGTGCTCTCTCATTGCTTGGTTGCATAAGGCACAGCATTTTGCAGGCAGCTGCTTAACCCTAGCATGTCTGATCTGTACCACAATGTACATATATCAGTCATACACCGTTAATCATTCAGCAATCACTTTATACCAAAAATTTATTCTTTCTGAGGTTAGGAATCTTCTACGTGACTGGAAAATTTGGAACGTGGGATTTTGATGTGCAATTTTACTTTGGAGTCACGTGAGTGACTACGTAAACAAGGCCATCAGCCCGCATGCGCGTCATTACGTCTAGCGCATTGCGCACCGGCTGACTGTGCCTGCCAGCGGTAAGTTTTAAACCTGGAAGGTAAGTTTAAACTTATTTCTAGGGTTGTTTTTTGTATTGCAGGAAGCTCCTCACAGAGTTTGCCTGCTGGATTCGGAGCAAAGTTGGACGGGCCGCAGGTAACAGGTTATGGACCATGGGGTAATCCCGGTCCGGACCGCAGAAGCGCGGGTAGCCAGCAGCCATCAGGTTAGTTCCCAAGTCACTGACAAGGAGGTCAGCGACACCCAGGAGGGGAGTGCAAGTGGGGGTTTTCTCCCAGTATGGGCTCCCAGACCGCAATGGTCCCTCCCAGGGAAAGGGGTTAGACTGGCAGTTAGTCAGCCTTGCTACCCCAGCCACTCACTATGGGGTCCGCAGCTCCCACACCGTAATGGTTCCCCCAGAAAAAGTGGTTAGACTAGCAGTTAGCCATTCTTGCTACCCCAGTCACTCACTATGGGGTCCGCAGCTCCCACACCGCAATGGTCCCCCAGAAATAGGGGTTAAACTGGCAGTAAGCCCGTCTCGCTACCCCAGTCACTGACAATGGGGTCAGCAGCTCCCAGACCGCTTTGGTCTTCCCAGATTAAGGGGTTAGACTGGCAGTAAGCCGATCTCGCTTCCCCAGTCACTGTCAATGGGGTCAGCAGCTCCCAGACCGCTAAGGTCTCCCCAAATAAGGGGAAAACTGACAGTAAGCTGGTCTCGATACCCAATCACTCACTATGGGGTCAGCAACTCACAGACCGCTATGGTTCCCTCAGGAAAGGGGTTAAACCACGAGAAAGCCGGTCAGGCCTTGAGACTCGGTCGAGTCGGGCCAGGAGGTTTCCCCCTCCTTCTATGGGTAGCGTCTGCGAACACCTAAAACCCACCTGGAGCACCTGATGGAGTGGTTGCTCCAAAGAGATATGCTCCAGAAGAGAGCTATCTGAGCCCGGGTATTATGGAGAACCCGCTGGTAGCGGCACATGTCTCAGGGCTGCACTATGTCTCCCTTTCTGAGGAGGGGAGCATCCGGGGTCAGTTTCAGTTTGGCCCAGAGCCATATCCTGATATAGGTCCGAAGGGCCATGTCAGCGCAGGTATCCTCAGGGGCCTGCGGCAGCACCTGTCTCAGGGCTGTCTACGAGTCTCCTTCTCGGTGGAGGGGAGTGCGAGGATATACTCGCAAGGGAAGAGGCAGAAAACCCGGAAGGGGCCAGATTTTCCCTCACGCTACAGGTACTGGCAGTGAACAGAGCTATCACATGAAACCATCGTATCAGTGGTGACACCCCCATGCCTCATCAGCAGTAAGCAGTTCACTGAAGTTGATGGCTGCTTGAAAGCTGGGCACAGGCCTTTCAGGCCAAGGGCCAAGCCGGTCTCAGGAATATGGAATTCACATACACTGCCATTCCTATTCTCCAAATCAAGGATGGGAATAGAACCCACATCAGGGGCCTTTGTGCTTATCATAAGACCACCGATAACCATGGAGGTAGGTGGGTCAGGTTCTTCCGAAACATGGGGTAAGTGGACCATTTACAAGTTGGAATATTTACACTTGTTTTTGTACAAATGAAAATGATAACATCTGATGGGTTATTATTACACAGTATACAAGTGTGCCAAGCATGGCTTGGAATTGGGGCCAGAGTTGTCTTTCGAGGCAGGCTCAGTATTGTGGCCAAGATTGCCTTCGAAATTGCTCGGAAATATGGCCAGATTGTCTTTCGAGGCATGCTCAGGGTTACGGCCAGGATTGCCTTCTGCGACAAGCTCGGTAATATGGCCAGAGATGTCTTTCAAGGCAGGCTCAGAATTACAGCGGGAGCACTTTTTAAGGCAGGCCCAGTAGTATGGCCAGAGTTGTTTTTCGAGGCAGGCACGGAATTATGGCAGGCGTGGCCTGTTCATTGTGAAAGATGGAGGATGTCGGTTCATAATTGATTTAACTCCCATGTGCAACGTAGCTTTCAGTATATGGAATTTCTCTACTGTCTAACTGCAACTATATTTGAAGAATTGAGGTTCTTCAGCCATCCAGCCAAATTTAAGTTGATACCAACTGGAAATTATTGATTATCGGATTTACCTTTAACTATTAATTTATCTGTGACTCCGCCCCGGGGCAACAGATTGCAATTGATAGAAGCCTGTAACAACCTTGTTATCAAGCAGTCTTCTATTCATCAAGTGTAATTGGCAATATAGCAGCTGTGTTTCAGCTGTGCAAATTGGGCCTTGCATTATCAGAACTTTCAACGTGCAAGTAGTAACCTCTCAAGTGCCATATAGGTCATTGTTAACAGACCCATGCTTTTACCAGCTGAAACAACCAAAGTCACAATGGTGGTCGAACTATATTCAGCATTGCTCCAGTAGTTTTTGGTCAAATAATCTTCAGTTATATTACTAACAGATGCTAGTGATCAAAGATTGAAAATTACGAATGCCATCTGAAGTAACGAAGGCGGATGGGATTTGCACGAATCACCAATTCTTCAGTTATTGGTATCAACTACCTATAGACACTAGGTGCATACTATGGGTTAAAGGGTTATTGTGCGAATATTCAAAATCTGCATGCTCAGTTCCAAGTTGATACACTGTGGTGGTGGCATACATTAGTCACATGGATGCAATAAAGTCAAAGTATCCTGCCATAAATTCCCCAACCTTTTTGGCGCTGGTGTATCATCATGCAAAATCAATGACAACACAGTATGAATGTTGGATCACAAAGTATTTTAGGATCTATGGCTTGATGGCACCCAATATGTTTTGCATACAGGCTCATTCACCAATTGTAAAAACATGTGGCAAAACAGTGGCGAGAGATATATTTCCGCTACACGGGGGAGGAATGTTCTTTTATGTGGTTTCTCCATTTTTGCCTCATCAGTCGGTTCTTGCAATGATTCAGCAAGATCCCGTTTCTTGTAGGGTTCTCGTACTGTCTGACTGGCCTACGCAAATGTTGGGAATAATAATAGAACCTTATATGGGGTTCCAAACATAAAACTTTGCTGGTTCAGCCTGGGATTCGGGGAACCAGCCTCTACATGATTAATCAATTCATTGCTTTACAGAATCTGAGAAGACCGCTCCTGCGGCTCGGGCTGTCAGACTGATCCATGTATATGCTCACTGCAGCATGCAGGGATAGCACCAAAAAAGCAGTACTTTGCCTCTTCAGGAGATGGGAATCGTTTTCTCTCAAATGTTATGTTACATATAATACGGCATGGACACTGACGTCTTAGAGTTCATTTTCTATGGGTCTTTGATAATAAATTAAGTTATAGTCCCATTAACTGTGCCCAACGTGCTTCTCATCATAGTTGCTGCGGCAAGTGGGACCCGCTCTCTCGGGTCTCACCCTCTGATGTCCAGTTCTTAAGGATATCATTAACACAAGTTCTCCCAGACCCAAGTACACAGAAGTATGGCATATTGATATATTGTTAACATTCATTCACCATGGGGATCCAGCTATATCTCTATCTTTGGTTCGGCTCTCATAGGTAGTTTATCCCCTGGCGCTGCCCTCAGCACACGGGTCCAGTCATTACATAAATTGTGACTGGACAGGATGGTTACACCTGCTACGTAATAATTCATGTTTACATACCCCATGCACCTTCGGTTACGTGTGGTCATACATTTACAACATTACGTCAAGGTCATCTAGAGTCTTAGAGGCTCTGATACTAGCTATGTTTGTTAGTTATAAAAACAATTTTTTTTTTAAAAAGCTCATAAGAAGGTGTCAGTTCAGACCATCTCCAGGTGGTTATGCAAGGTTTTGGCTTATACAGGAGTAGGTACTAATTTCTAATCTCACTCCACCAGGGCTGCTACAACATCAGCAGCAAGGGTTATGTGCGGTCCTCTGGACAACATCCTGTCAACTGCAGGATGGTCTAACAAACGAGGTATCCAACATTTTATTTTAACCCATTGCCAGACCAGGGGTATTTGCCAACTCTATTTTAGATTCTATTTTATAGTTTCCCCTCAGATGAGAAGGGTTACTGTTATTATTATTTGTTCATTTATCAGCATCAGCATGTTTTAAATCTATGTCATGTCTGTATGCATTATTAATGTTTCCCTTATCTGTGGTCAACTGATGCTGTCGTGCTTGTGTGGACTCGTTTTTCCACGGCATGAAATCACAGAGCTTCAAAATCTTCATGTAGTCACTCACGTGACTCCGAAGTAAAATAGAAAGATTAAACAAGAACTTACCAGTTTGAAGTTTGAACTTTATGTTATGAGGAGTTACGATGAGCGATTACGTGACCTCCGCTCCCAACCATCGTACCATAAAGATCATCTGGTAGTTTCTAGTCATCGCTAATCTTACTATGTTAGTTCAACAACTGTTATCTGCGATTTCACACCGCTGCTTTGAAGATTGATGCGCATGCGGGCTGACTGCCTTCTTCATGTAATCTTTCATCGTAACTCCTCATAATATAAAGATCAAACTTCAAACTGGTAAGTTCTCATTTAACCTTACTATTATTTAACAATGTGAAAATTTGCAATACATTTGACAAGGGCAATATTGTGGCGCAGCAGTAGATTTGCTGCCTTACAGCAAATATTGAAAGAGACAATATTGAAAGAGACCCAGATTCAATCCTGACTATGGGTGCTGTCTGTATTTTTTACGTTCTCCTTGTGACCATGTGCGTTTTCTCCAGGTTTCCTCCCACATCCAAAGGCATGCAGGTTTGTAGGTTAATTGATCTCTGTAAATTGTCCCTAGTGTTCAGGATAGAACTAGTATATGGGTGATCATGGTTGGCCTGGACTCAGTGGGCCAAATTGCTTGTTTCCCCGTTGTATCTCTAAACTTAAGACGATTTAAGCAATATTAAATTCCTTGCATTTATGACTTTAAGGCATTTCAGGAAAAGCTTTGAACGTATCCATATTCTTGTATCATTGACAAGTTCAAAGGCTAGAAAAGCAATATCAATGCAGTATCTTCTCCTACAGATATAAATATCATTCATATCTATTTTATACGGACTTCCGGTATCTTAACAGATGCTGCACATCGCTCCACTCCCTAAAATTCGTGGTTTTTCGCGTTAAAACCGGGTCTACAGGTCGGGACCAATTTAAAAACTTACCAGAGCCTCTGGATGTCGTGCTGATGACATCATCAGTAAGTGCTGTTAATTTAACGGAGGCTTAAAGCACTTTAAATGAAAAATTCCTCCCTTGGTAAGAGCACTCAGAGAACAGTTACAAAACACTCCTGGGGAAGCCAGACGAAGGCTGCAGAATTTATTTTTGAAGTGGCTTCTGAAGAAAAGGTGCTTTTCGATAGGGCTACAAGATCCAAAGCAGTTTTGGCCAAGGACAAAGAATTTGAAGAATTAAAGCTTTCGGTAAGTGAACTGAAAGATGTAAAGGTGGATGGAAAAAAGATGGAACACATGATGGGAGTGATGATGGAAAAGATAGAAAAGCTGACGCTAAATATGACTTCTTGTAATCAGAATGTTATTGAGTCTGTGAAGGATTCGATTGGCACTACTAATAAATTAATTAACAATGTGAGAGATGAACTATCGGAGAGAATTGATAAGGGTGAAGAAGACACCACAAAGAGATTTGACGCTGTGCTGGACACTGTATCAACCTGTATGTTAACAATGCATGAGATGGAGGATGAGATGGCAAGAATGGTGGAGGAGATGAAGAAGGTGAGGTCAGAACAAGACCTTGCTACTAATGGTGACTCAGCTAGCTAAAGTTTCAGACAAATGGCTGGACCTCAAGGCTCATTTGAGACATCGTAACCTAAATTAGTTGGTGTACCAGAGGGAGCAGAGAGAGATAACATTTGCGCGTTCTCTGCGGGATTAATTAAAGAAGCTCTTAAACTCCCTAACCTACCAAAAATTGAAGTAGCACACCGAGTTCCTAGATTCAAACACAAATCTCTGGATGGCTCAGAACGTACACGACAGATTATTGTGAAATTCCGGGACATTGCTGACGTGGAAGTGGTTATGAGGAATATCAAATATGGTGTGCCTCTGATGAATGGTGTAACTACTTTTAAAATCTTCAGGGACCATCATTATGAAATCATGCAAAAGTGAAATCGGTTCTCTAAGGAAAGCAGGCTCTCCAAGGATATAAGGAGGTCAGATATGGTGTCTACTACCCAGCTAGAATGCGCATTTCCTACAAGGAACAGCAAAAATCGTTCACAAATCCTGAGGAGGCATACAAATATGCTCTAACCATCGTGGAACAGAAGGACTAGCTGGAAAGGTTGGACAATTTGGACACTCTCTTCACTATTGCACCCAGAATGGTGGCACACTGCCCAAAGAAGGAACTTTGTTTAGGCGTCTTATTGGCGGAATGCTAACTCAAGGACACACTCTGTTCCAAGAGAAGCTGGAAAAAGATAACCACTGAAAAGAAGAGCTCATCAATAGACTGGGCTCAGCTATTACTGTTGTATATGAGATTTAATGAATAACCTAAATGGTATAGCATTAACATCCATAACAATATTAACATAGAATATTAACATAGAAGCAGTAATGAATGCTAATCAGAAATGCAGAAATGGGGATTTTCAAATTAACATTTTAATTTAACCTAATAATTCTTAAGTAGATTTATAACCGGGGCGTGAGGGACAGAGGTGAGCTCCTGGCTCAGTTCCAGGAGCCAGAAATAGGTTAATCCCTTCAACCAACAGTTGATGATTTCTGAGGTTAAAATATACGCTTAACACTTAGTAGATAAAAATTATAGTTATATCCGGAAATACCGAGGAAATGGACATATATTCTGTAAATGGGTACTATACATCTGATTTTTAAACTGTTCCCGTTCCAATATGTTATGATTAATTGAGGGAGCATTAATTATTTGTTTGTTTTATATCGACACGGAAGTCAATAAAATGCGTTTTCCCACCTACAGGTGGGTCACTTGTTACAGTGCCGACAAGCTCGGACACTGTATTCTCACTTGTATTAGTTCTTTTTAAATCATTTTCACATTTAATCACATGTGTGTTTTTTTTATTCAAGGACTATCGCAAAGGGAATCTACTAACTGAACATTGTAGGGTAAATTATGCCCCCTATATCTAAAGACCTGAGGTACGAATGCACCGCAAGACACACAGGTATTAAATCTATTCAAAATGCAAGACGATAACCAAAATAAACTGGGAGGAATCTCATTTTATAGTTGGAACGTTAGGGGTTTTAACAAACGCATTAAAAGGGGTAAGATTCTAGCTCAGCTGAAAGCAAACAACACAGATATTGCTTTTTTACAAGAGACTCATCTTAAACTTCAAGACCTAGCTAGATTGAGGGCAAACTGGATAGGTCAAACCTTTCACTCGTCATACTCATCGAAATCTAGAGGAACGTCTATTATTATTCACAAAGGCATTCCATTTAAACCCAAAACTACCTTAACAGATAAGGACGGGAGATATTTGATAGTTACCGGGGAGATCCATGCTGTCCCAATTACCTTGGTAAACATATATGCGCCCAACTTTGACAACTCGCACTTTTTCAATAAAATCTTGAATATAATTGCAGAATATAACTATCAAAATGTTATAATCGGCAGAGACTTTAACCGTGTCTTAGACACTTACTTAGATAAATCCAATCAAAAACAAAGAGGTATTACGAAATCCAAAACTAGCGAACTTCTAAACACATATATAAAAAACACAAACATAACAGATGTCTGGAGGATTGCAAATCCGACCGGCAGGGATTGCTCATGACATTCACAAATAGATTATTTCCCGGTGGATACAAAACTAATACCCCACACTTTTAAACCAAAATACCACACAAATACGATCTCAGATCACTCCCCAATAACTTTTTTTCTAAAAATGGAAGGAATGACTAAGAACAAACCGTTTTGAGGTACAATCCTCAAATTTTAAAAGACCCACAAGGGAGTACATATTTAAAAGAGCAAATGGACTTTTAAAAAAAAAATAAATGACACGCCAGACATATCACCTACACTATTATGGGAATCTTTTAAAGCATTTATTCGAGGCGTGATAATTTCATATCAAGCTTTTCAAAATAAGAAAAATAAGAATGAATAAAGACAGTTAGAAGAACAAATTAGACAACTGGACATAGAAAACGGTAAGGACCCCACTACGGATAAACATAATAGAATAATAATACTGAAATTCAAATTAAATAAATTATTATCAGAGAAAGTCATAAGATTATTACAAATTACAAGACAGGAACACTTTGAATTTGGGGATAAGCCCCACAAACTTATGGCACGTCAGTTAAAAAAACGAGAAAAGGATCACACAATTTTAAAGATGAAATCAGACAAAGGGGAAATATTGACCTTGCCGAGTGATATTAATAAAAGATTTGCACAATTTTACGAGAATCTGTATACATCTAAAACGATAATGGACACCAACAAAGTTACAGAGTTCTTGGATAATTGTAACCTTCCTAAATTAGAGTTGCAGGAACAAGAGGAATTGGGAGCACAAATCTCAAATAAGGAAATAGAAGAAACAATAATCTCATTAAAAAATGGAAAAACACCAGGTCCCGACGGATTTAGTAATGAATTCTATAAAGGTTTTTATGACATATTTACTCCTCACCTACAGAAAATGGAGACTTATGCCTTCAAAGAACAAATGCTACCTGAAACACTATCAGAATCCACGATCACACTAATACTTAAGAAAGATAAAGATGTGGAAGAACCTGGATCATACAGAGCTATTGCGTTGTTAAACACAGATCAAAAAATATTAGCGAAAATACTAGCTAGAAGACTAAGTAAATATGCTAGTAAATTAATAGAGAGAAAAGAAAAGGAGGTGGGGTAGCGTTGCTGGTTAGAGAGGAGATTAAAGCAATGGAAAGGAAGGACATTAGCTTGGAGGATGTGGAATCGGTATGGGTAGAGCTACAAAACACTAAGGGGCAGAAAACGCTGGTGGGTGTTGTGTACAGGCCACCTAACAGTAGCAGAGAAGTTGGGGATGGTATCAAACAGGAAATTAGAAATGCGTGCGACAAAGGCAAAAACAGTTATAATGGGTGACTTCAATCTACATATAGATTGGGTTAATCAAATTGGCAGGGGTGCTGAGGAAGAGGATTTTTTGGAATGTATGCGGGATAGTTATCTAAATCAACATGTAGAGGAACCAACGAGAGAGCAGGCTATTTTAGACTGGGTTTTGAGTAATGAGGAAGGGGTAATTAGCCGTCTTGTTGTACGTGCCCCCTTGGGCAAGAGTGACCATAATATGGTTGAGTTCTTCATTAGGATGGAGAGTGACATTGTTAATTCAGAAACAATGGTTCTGAACTTAAAGAAAGGTAACTTTGAGGGTATGAGACGTGAATTGGCCAAGATTGACTGGCAATTAATTCTAAAAGGGTTGACGGTGGATATACAATGGAAGACATTTAAGGACTGCATGGATGAACTACAAAAATTGTTCATCCCAGTTTGGCAAAAGAATAAATCGGGGAAGGTAGTGCATCCGTGGATAACAAGGGAAATCAGGGATAGTATCAAAGCAAAGGATGATGCGTACAAAGTAGCCAGAAAAAGCAGCATACCAGAGGACTGGGAGAAATTCAGAGACCAGCAGAGGAGGACAAAGGGCTTAATTAGGAAAGGAAAAATAGATTATGAAAGAAAACTGGCAGGGAACATAAAAACTGACTGCAAAAGTTTTTATAGATATGTGAAGAGAAAGAGGTTAGTTTAAAACAAATGTAGGTCCCTTGCAGTCATAAACGGGTGAGTTGATCATGGGGAACAAGGATATGGCGGACCAATTGAATAACTACTTTGGTTCCGTCTTCACTAAGGAAGACATAAATAATCTGCCTGAAATAGCAGGGGACTGTGGGTCAAAGGAGGAATTGAGTGAAATCCAGGTCAGTCGGGAAGTGGTGTTGGGTAAATTGAATAGATTAAAGGCCGATAAATCCCCAGGGCCAGATAGGCTGCATCCCAGAGTACTTAAGGAAGTAGCTCAGGAAATAGTGGATGCATTAGTGATAATCTTTCAAAACTCTTTAGATTCTGGAGTAGTTCCTGAGGATTGGCAAGTAGCAAATGTAACCCCTCTTTTTAAGAAGGGAGGGAGAGAGAAAACGGGGAATTACAGACCAGTTAGTCTAACATCGGTAGTGGGGAAACTGCTAGAGTCAGTTATTAAAGATGGGATAGCAGCACATTTGGAAAGTGGTGAAATCATTGGACAAAGTCAGCATGGATTTACAAAAGGTAAATCATGTCTGACGAATCTTGTGGAATTTTTCGAGGATGTAACTAGTAGCGTGGATAAGGGAGAACCAGTGGATGTGGTATATCTGGACTTCCAGAAGGCTTTCGACAAGGTCCCACATAAGAGATTAGTATACAAACTTAAAGCATACGGTATTAGGGGTTCAGTATTGATGTGGATAGAGAACTGGCTGGCAAACAGGAAGCAAAGAGTAGGAGTAAACGGGTCCTTTTCACAATGGCAGGCAGTAACTAGTGGGGTACCGCAGGGCTCAGTGCTGGGACCCCAGCTATTTACAATATAATATTAATGATCTGGATGAGGGAATTGAAGGCAATATCTCCAAGTTTGCGGATGACACTAAGCTGGGGGGCAGTGTTCGCTGTGAGGAGGATGCTAGGAGACTGCAAGGTGACTTGGATAGGCTGGGTGAGTGGGCAAATGTTTGGCAGATGCAGTATAATGTGGATAAATGTGAGGTTATCCACTTTGGTGGCAAAAACAGGAAAGCAGACTATTATTTAAATGGTGGCCGATTAGGAAAAGGGGAGATGCAGCGAGACCTGGGTGTCATGGTACATCAGTCATTGAAAGTAGGCATGCAGGTGCAGCAGGCAGTGAAAAAAGCGAATGGTATGTTAGCTTTCATAGCAAAAGGATTTGAGTACAGGAGCAGGGAGGTTCTACTTCAGTTGTACAGGGTCTTGGTGAGACCACACCTGGAGTATTGCGTGCAGTTTTGGTCTCCAAATCTGAGGAAGGACATTATTTCCATAGAGGGAGTGCAGAGAAGGTTCACCAGACTGATTCCTGGGATGTCAGGACTGTCTTATGAAGAAAGACTGGATAGACTTGGTTTATACTCTCTGGAATTTAGGAGATTAAGAGGGGATCTTATAGAAACTTACAAAATTCTTAAGGGGTTGGACAGGCTAGATGCAGGAAGATTGTTCCCGATGTTGGGGAAGTCCAGGACAAGGGGTCACAGCTTAAGGATAAGGGGGAAATCCTTTAAGACCGAGATGAGAAAGACTTTTTTCACACAGAGAGTGGTGAGTCTCTGGAACTCTCTGCCACAGAGGGTAGTTGAGGCCAGTTCATTGGCTATATTTAAGAGTGAGTTGGATGTGGCCCTTGTGGGATCAGAGGGTATGGAGAGAAGGCAGGTACGGGATACTGAGTTGGATGATCAGCCATGATCATATTGAATGGCGGTGCAGGCTCGAAGGGCTGAATGGCCTACTCCTGCACCTAATTTCTATGTTTCTATGTTTCTAAATTAATACATCCGGATCAAACGGGGTTTATCCCGTTTGAGACAATTATTTAATAATTTGAGATGTCTTTTATCCCTAAGAGACAATCATTTTAATAATGCATTCACACCAAACGGAAGATCAAAAACTATCAATCATATCGTTGGATGCAGAGAAAGCATTTGATCAGGTCGAATGGGAATATATGGTCAGGGTTTTGCAAGAATTTCAACTGGGAGAGAATTTTATTCTATGGATTAAATTACTATATAATAAGCCAATGGGCAGAATATTAACTAACAATAATTTATCTACGAAATTTCATTTGTCAAGGGGTAATAGACAAGGATGTTCGTTATCACCATTGTTATTTGCCCTCATAATTGAACCCCTAGCGGAAAGAATTAGAACTCATCTGAATATCCATGGATATAAAACAAAATATTCCAACAATAAAATATCACTATACGCTGACGATGTACATCACAAAACATCATATTACTATACCAAATATTTTAAAATTAATAGAGGACTTCGGATCATTCTCAGGATATAGAATAAATTGGAATAAAAGTGAAATCATGTCAATAAAACCGAAAGACTCTATGCATCTTTTACAGTTTTCTTTCACAATAGCTGCGGAAAAATTTAAATACTTGGACATCGAAATTACTAGAAGATATCAAGATATGTTTGACGAAAATTATAACCCTCTGCTTAAGAAACTATATAACTTGATTACATTTTGAAAAACGCTTCCGATGTCCTTAATAGGCCGAATAAATGCCATAAAAATGATTTTTCTACCACAAATTTTATACCTGTCGCAATCTATCCCAATATATTTACCCAAAAAGTTTTAAAAAAAACTGGACTCAGATATCACAAATTTTATTTGGGATTATAAATCCCACAGAATACAAAGAGCTCATCTGAATAAACCCAAAGTAGTAGGGGGTTTAGCACTCCCCAACCTTATGTATTACTACTGGTCTGTAAATATCAGAAACATGATCCAATTGCTGGATAACTCTCCCCAGCAACCGGATTGGATGATTATGGAGAGAGAGAGGATTGCTCTCCTTATAATATTGGAGCAATCCTTCTCTCTCCAATATCAATGAATAATATAAATTACAACAATAATCCAATTATATACAGTACAATTAGAATTTGGAAACAAATAAAACACAATTTAAAATGAAGAAATTTATCTCTCTTATCTCCTATCGGTAAAAACCCCTCATTTAAACCTTCAACTATAAATAAAGCATTTATACAATGGGAAAGAGCTGGAATTAAAATATTCAGAGATGTGTATGAATTGGGAAAACTATTATCATTTAAACAAATACAACTAAAATACAACTTGGGAAACAATCAGTATTTTAAATATCTGTGACAATCTGAAAAAATACGCACAAGATTAACACAATATGCCTCCAGACCTACTGGAAGAAGTAATGAATACAAAGGCAGAATCAGCAAACCTAATATCATATATATATAATATTATTCTAAATGCAGAAATACCAACAACAGATGGTATCAGGAGAGACTGGGAAAAATAATTAAGTATAAAAATTCCCAAAGAAAGGTGGGAAGAATATTTATTAAATGTGCATAAATGTTCAATTAATGTAAGACACACCTTAATACAATTTAAAATCTTACACGGATTATACTATTCAAAAACTAAAATAAGTAAACTTTTTCCCAACTTCTCACCTATATGTGATAAATGTCAACATCAAGAAGCTAATATAGCACACTCATTTGTCTTTTGCACAAACATTCAAACATTTTGGATTGAAAATTTTGAAATTTTAACAAAAATATTTTAAATAAAACTGATTCCAAAAGCAGACTGGATTATCTTTGGGATATCGGAAGATAGCCCTGAATTAAATGTGTTTCAAAAGACTCTATTTGAATATGGCTTAATAACTGGAAAAAAAGCTAATTTAAAATTTTCGAAAAATTCTCCTATACCAACAGTTAATATGTGGATTTCAACTATGTTCGAAACACTACACTTGGAAGATATGAGACTCCGACTAGCAGGAAAATCAGACTGTTGCTATAAGACGTGGTCTGCATTTATAAATCTATTCCAAGGATAAGGTGCAACAATACCTCAAAAAAGTACCGGTGTCGGGTCTTGGTAAAGGGGGAAGAAAAACTGTCGAGTTGATAGATTCCTTTTGCGAGATGTTTATAATAAAGTAACTGGCTTTTCTTCTTTCTTTCTCTATCTTTTCCTTTTTCTTTTTTTTCCCCCCCCAGGGTCTATCTCTTAATTTCCGGTCTCTAACTCTTCAAGGGTTTCCTTTCCCTCTGTCACGCTTTTGCACTTTCACATCTCTTTTTCACTTTTCTACTTTCTATGCTGGTATTTCTCTCTCTTTTCTCTCTTTTCTAAAGCCTTTAAACAAATTAAGGGGTACAATGACTGTAATACAATACAAGGGATTAACACTGATGTAACTTACAGTACCTCTAATAAATAAAGATATTAAAAAATATATATATATCTGTTTTATACCACTAATTGTTATTTTGTATTTATTACCTAACCTCTAATCAGGCATGACTGCTTATAGGCTCCTGTTTAAGAAGAGCTATCATGTAAAGGGATCATTCACATAGTAACAGCCATTATCAATGAATTCAGCATTGTGTGACCATTGTCGACAAAATTAATACCATGTTTTCATGTTCATTGAGGGTCCACTAAAAAAAGAAAATGATGCTTTCCTCTCTACAAAACTGTGGTATTAGAAATAAATTGTTGACAGTCCCAAATTGTAACTGGTTTTAGTAATTTACTTTAGATGATTCGAATTGTATGAGTATTAAAATTAAGTATTATGGGGGAAAAATATATTAGTTGCCAAGGTTATGTTTTCATGCTGAATAAATATGTATTAGGTAATTTAAATGCATAATTGTGTGGAAACTTGTTAGAATTATAACATATTATTAGGGATGAAATAGGCATAGAATGATCTGTGCTTGTGGCAACATATCTGTCGAGGCTGCAAAGAGTGATAAAGGCAGGAAAAAGATTGCTGCCAATATCCAATTGCTTGTGTATGCTTGCAGAGCCTTGTCCAACTGTATACAGCATACTTTGACAAGACGGTGTGAGGCTTTTCTGATTAAAAATAAAACCAAACTGAACCTATTTCAAATCAGTTATAAAACAATGCCATTATCACATTCACATCACTTATTCAAGTTCTTTAACTTGATTTTGTTGGAAAAATTGGGGGGGAATTGGACTGTGGATTAGTCTGCCAGGAGTTGGTATCAAATCTATGCTCTAATGAATTATTGATACACTAGAATAGTTCTATGATTCTCTTCTATGATTCGAAGATGTACCCATTCCAGAGTTCAGCAGTTCAATGCTACCGTTGATATTAAAGCTGCTTCAGATGCAGAACAAAAGATGTTATAGTTCAGCATAATTGTTGTCTTATTATTCTAATTAACATGGGAGAATATATTGTAACAGTTTTCAGTAACATGTGTCATGTGGCAAATTTTATATATGTTAACACATTACGGGATGTACCATCGCCAGAAGTTTCGAGATTTATTGCCCATTCTAAAATGTCCTTGCTAAGGTGATTGTAAGCTGCTTTCTCTAATCTCTGCAGTCCAATCATTATGGTACTTGTCCAGTGATGATGAAAGAGCATTGATATAATTCCAAGTCATAATAATGAGTGACTTGAAGGGAAATATGATGATGGCATCTGGTATGCTTGCCCTTCTAGATGGTAGAAGAAGTAGATTTGGAGTTGTGGTATGAATGAGACAGTCTTGGTGAACAGTAGTGAATATTGCAGAGGGTATCTGACACATATTGGTCCACTGTAGTTGCCTTACCACCCCAATCCTCAAAACCTCATCTTCAGATTCCTGGATTTGGGAGTAAGAACCCATTCTGCAACCGGTTCCTCGACTTCCTGACCCATAGCCCACAGTCATTGAGGAAAGATGAAAAAACATCCCTCCTTGCCAATTGTTAACACCAGTGCCCCACAAGGATGCATTATCTAACCCTTACTTTTCTCATATACACTCACAGCTGTGTGATCCAATTCAGCTCTAACTCAATTTACAAGTTTGCAGTAGACACCACTAGTGGGCTGGATCTCAACAATGATGAGAGTGAGAGCGGAGGAAGAAGACAGACCATATTAGCAATGTGTGTCCAGACAACAACCTCTCCCTCAATGTCAGCAAGACAATGGATCTCATTTCTGATGTCAGGAAATGAGGTGGTGTACATGCCACAATCAGCATCAATGAAGTGGAGATGGTCAAGTGCTACAAGTTCCTAGGTTTAAATATCACAAATATCGCCAGCCACACTGAAGCTATGGCACTAACTCCGCTACAGCCTCAGAAGATTAAGAAAGTTTGTCATGTCTCTAACAAATCTAGCCAGCTTCTACAGAAGCACCATGAACAGTATCATATTGGGACAAATCACTGCTTGGTTTGGCAACAGCTCTGCCCAACACAGTAAGAAATTGCAGAGTTGTGGATCTAGTCCGGTCCATCACACAGATCAGCTTCCCCAATATCGACTCCATTTATACGTCACGCTGTCTCGGGAAAGCAGCCAAAATTATTAAGGACCTTTTTCACCCCAGTAATTCTCCTGTCTCATGCCGGATAGAAGCTACAAAGTTTCAAAGCACAAACCAACAGATTCAGGAACAGCTGTTCCACACTGTTATCAAACTACTGAATGGACCTCTCATAATCCAAGATCCTAGTTCTGATTTCCCAATCTTTCTCATTATCGCCCTTGCACTTTATAAATTTGCATTTTCCCTATAATTGTAACATGATAATAGGCTGCAACTCTATCTTCTACTGTTCTACACTCTGGTAATTTTCTTTTTGCATTAGAACTTGTATTTGTGTAATGGTTTGACTCCATTTGTATATCACAATTTGACTGTATAACATGCAAACAAAGTTTTACACTGCATCTCAGTACACAGGGCAATTAAAAAAAATGATACTATTACTGCACACACCAAATTGTACTGGCTAAATTCCACTTGCAATGCAATGCACATAATTTAGCAGAACTTAATTCAATCCTCAGTGGAGAACCCATGCAAAACATATCTGTCTAATGATTTATTGCAAGTTTCAGAAATTCTGTTAGATACAATCAATGCTAGGATGGTTGTATTTGCTGTCAGGTTCTTCATTATACTAGGTGATTGATGAGTGCACTTAGATACATAGATATATAGACAATAGGTGCAGGAGTAGGCCATTCGGCCCTTGTAGCCAGCACCGCCATTCAATGTGATCATGATTGATCATCCACAATCAGTACCCCGTTTCTGCCTTCTCCCCATATCCCTTGATTCCGCTAGCCCTAATGGGACTGTCCCACAGTACGAGCTAATTCAAGAGTTCTCCTGAGTTTCCCATGATTCGAACTCGGAGAATTACGGTAACAGCCACTCGTAGCTACTCAGGACTTTCGTGGACATTTTTCAATGTTGAAAAATCTTCACGAGTCTTCCCGAGCTTACCTCGTTTCCCGAGTACCTGCCATTAACGTTACAAGCCGCTAAGAGACGTCCCAAGCTCAGACGTATCCGCAACGTACATTCTACGTGCTTACCACGAGTTTGATTTTTTTTTAAACTCGGAAGAGCTCTTGAATTAGCTCGCACAGTGGGACAGCCCCTTAAGAGATCTATCTAACTCTCTTTTGAATATATCCAGTGAATCGGCCTCCACCGCATTCTGAGGCAGAGAATTCCACAAATTCACAACTCTTTGGGTGAAAACGTTTTTTCTCATCTCAGTTCTAAATGGCCTACCCCTTATTCTTAAACGGTGGTCCCTGGTTCTGGACTCTCCCAACTTCGGGGACATGTTTCCTGCATCTAGCGTGTCCAATACCTTAATGATTTTATATCTATACATAAATATAACTCTGATATTGTGCGCTTCTGGTTTGCGTGGTTTTTCTATTTGCGCAAAAAACTCTTAAAACTTTGATACACCCAAAAATGTATTCTTTTTGGAGTGAGAAGTTAAAATGAACAAAGGGAGTAGTTTAGTGTAATAGAGGGCAAGCTGGTTCAAAATGGGAGTGGTCCGAGCTGTGATTGGATAGTGATCCAGACTGTGATTGGCCAGAGTCTCTGTCATTCAGGCTCCTGCCACGCCTCAAACTTTCTTAGTTACTTAAGGGCCTGTCCCACTTGCATGTGATTGCATGCGTCTGGCGTGACCAAACGTGGTCGCTTGAGGCGTACGGGCCGTGCGGGGCCAGTTCCACTTCGAAGCGCGGAGGCGTATGGAGTTGTGCGGGGCTGGTCCCGCCATCACACGGGGCTCTGAAAATCCCGCACTGACCGCTAAGTACGCGCTCAATGTCCACAGGCGCATTGAGGGCGTATTGACATCATATGCAACATCTTGACGGCATACGCCTAGCGCATGGCATTGCACGATGATGTCACCACCCGGCTCGGCGTTGCGCGATGATGTCACCGCCCGACGCCGTGCGATGTCCAAATTCAGTCGGCCCGCCTCCTGCCCAGCTGATTGGTGAGTATAACGCATATTACGTCACGCGCAAACTTAGCGCAAACTGAGCGCGTATTTAGCGCGTACTTACCGCTTACTTAGCGCGAACTCCGCTTCCGTTTGGTCGTGCCAAACGCATGCAATTGCATGCAAGTGGGACAGGCCTTTGACAAACTCTCCTCTCTCTCTCTCTTGGGAGTCGATCTGTTGCAGGTTTATTCAAAGTTTGATGGTAAATTTGCTCAGGGGACAGACTCTTATCATCAACAAACCTGATCACAAAGCCTACGTTTGAATCACCATTGATCATCGTGTTCTCCTTATCTCTGTATTTGCAGACAGAAGGTCGGAGTCAGTTAAAGTTATTCAGAGTTCTAGTGAGCAGCCCCGATTCTCGACATCTTGCTTTTTTTTTCCTGCCTTTTTCAGTCTTCTTTGAATTATCTGCTTTTGCTCTTTCTCTGGTGCTCTGTTGTTTAACTCTCTCACTGTTCTTTACTGCTCTTCCTCTTCTGCCTTAAGCCCTTTCTCATCTTCCTTTTCAGTTTTTCCTTCTTCTGGGGTTTCCCTTACCTGTAGGAGTACCGGAGACCCTCTTCTTCATCTTAGTGGGATCTTAGTGGGGTAGCACCTGCTGTTACTGGTGGCCAGTGCATTGGGGAGGTGGTCTACACTATTTCCGATTTTGTTTCTCTTCCCAAATTTGTTCCTCTTCCTACGCTTCAATAAACAGTGTCTCCATGCCAAGCAAGGGGTCCCCGGGGATATTCCTGCCTTCTCCCCATATCCCCTGACTCCACTATATTTTAGAGCCCTATCTAGCTCTCCCTCTTGAAAGTATCCAGAGAACCGGCCTCCACTGTTCTCTGAGGCAGAGAATTCCACAGACTCACAACTCTCTGTGAGAAATAGTGTTAACTCATCTCCGTTCTAAATGGCTTACCCTTTATTCTTAAACTGTGGCCCCTGGTTCTGTACTCCCCCAACATTGGGAACATATTTCCGGACTCTAGTATGTCCAAACCCTTAACAATCTTATATGTTTCAATAAGACCCCCTTTCAACTTTCTAAACTCCAGAGTGTACAAGCCCAGCTGCTCCATTCTCTTTGCATATGACAGTCCCACCATTCCGGGAATTAACCTTGTACACCTACGCTGCACTTCCTCAATAGCAAGAATGTCCTTCCTCAAATGAGGGGACCAAAACTGCACACAATACTCCAGGTGTGGTCTCACTAGGGCTCTGTACAACTGCAAAAGGACCTCTTTGCTCCTATACTTGATTCCTCTTGTTATAAAGGCCAACATGCCATTCGCTTTCTTCATTGCCTGCTGTACCTGCATTCCTAATTCTGTTGGCCAACCATATTCTCTTATTGAAAATCTTCTCGCCTGATCATAATGTAATGTTTATGTTTTCCTGGATTCAAATAACACATATGCTGTACCAAAGCTCCCACGTGTACCAGAGCTCCCACATCACTCTTATCTTGAGCTTGTCCCATCATTTGGCTCTATATCAACAACATTTATGATCTATATCCGACCTGTCCAATTGAAAATCCGGTTTCCGGACCCTCTAATATTTTATCTGCAATCTTGACCCACGTGGGCCATCTCCAATCTAGGTATTCCCAGAGCATGAGTTCCCAAGTCTGAGCTGCTCAATCAACAAAAATGTCTTACCTTGCATTATCTGTCAATGGTCTTGGTAGGGAACCAGATCAACTTCGGATGAAGGACCACAGTATACCTGGGCACTCTCAGGAGTCCAGACTCAAGGGAACCGATAGTGTACTTTCTATTCCATTCGAGGTCCCGGCCAAACTGTAGTCTCTTACCCAGTCTTCAGAGATAGTTTTTAGCAAGATCCTGCCAATAGATACACCAATGCTAAAGTTTGATTTGTTTCAAACAGATAACAACACAAAAGTTAGTGATAAAATAATGTCTATTTCACCAGGTGGGTGTGGGAGGACAGCTCTCACAGTATGTAAATACAGACTACAGAGTCCCTCTTTCTCTACACAAAGAGGTAATGTTCAAGCAGATATATTTTATACATTATTAATCAGCAATTCAGCAATTATTACAGACAATTGTACAACCTCTTGTCTTGTCCAGTAGGTGGTTTAAATCAGAGGGTTGACAGGTTCTTCTGATAGAGGAAAAGTTAGCCCATATTTGGTTATGCTGAAGGAGCTATTTTTTGCAGATTTAAGCACTCGTTCTTTTTAACTTTGATGATTAATTGTCTGTACTTTACATTCTGTAGAGTCGAGAGTAAGAACCGAGTTGTCTGAACATCTTTCTGATTGTTTGTATCATAGAGCAAAATATAAAGTGTTATTGTGCTGAAATCTCGCTACTGTTATAGAAGAAAGGCAAAACATTCAAGTTATCATGTTGTAATCTCGCTAGTGTTTATATTATAGGACAAGCCACCTGGTGTTTTTGTGCAGAAATCTCACTAGTGTAATAGAAGAAAGGTTAAGCATTCATTTTGTAACATCTAAATCTACAGCAGAATCCAACTTGTAACTTCTAAATCATTAAACTCTTAAATCTTCCCTTGCTGCACCGTAGCCTCTCCCACCTCACTCGCAAACTCCTCTCTTCCCTCCTCAAAGTAGCTTGTCTGTCGTCTCGCCCACCACCGGTGGTGGACAGGAAGAAGGGGGGGGGGTGGGGTTGGGGGTTTAGTGGAGGCCCTGGTCCTGTCTCTCTCTCCCTCACTCACCCCTCTCCCCTGCTCTGCAGCAATGGCAGTTCCATCTTCTCATACTCCTGGGTGAATGGCTGCGACCATTCGTTTCCTCAGCCGCCGCTGTGATAAGTCACCTTCACCGCCCTCTCAGAAGAGATCTCCTCCACCAGCTCGTTGAAAATCATGGTGCCCACCATGACGAACACCGACTCCATCCTCCCCACGGACCGGCCTGGCCCAGCTCAGCGGCAGCAGCAAGCAGGCAGGCAGATGGGTGGCGAGGGCAGGGATGGGACGAGCGGCAGCAGTGAGCGGGTGGGCAGGGTGGGGACAGGCCAAGCGGCAAAAGCGGGCAGTCAGGCAGAACGGGGACGGGCCGAGCGACAACTGTGCTCGGGGGAGAGTCGGGTTGCAGGGTGGCTGAGCAGTTTGCGCATTTGAGTAACTCACACACACACATGATGCAAACTGGTCTAATCGTCAAGTCAACTTGACTTAAACCACAGCCAACAATTAATAACTGTGGAGGAAGGAACTGCAGGCGAGGAGGAAAAGTGTAGGGATTTAGCGAGAGGAGGGGTGAGTGGCGGATGGGGAGGGAGTGTGGAATAGAGGGGGAGGAGGGCAGTGGGGGAGGTCAAGAGAGATAGTGGGGGATAGGGTGAGGTGAGGAGTGGGCAATTGAGGGATAGGAGGGGGATAGGGAGAGAAGAGGAGTTATGGAGGGAGTGACTGAGGGTAGGGGAAAGGAGAATAATTGGAGAGGGGAGGAGGAGAGGGGAAGGAAGAGGGAGGGTGAAGGGGAGGGAGTGCTGGGGGATGAGGGGAAATGAGCCACGCCTGCACATTTGGGGGCTATGAGTGAGTGGTGGAATATTGCTTGACGGGATGGGTTGCATTGGATAAACGGGTGAGTGGTGGAATATTGCCTTGGGGGAGCACACCCGACGGATCTGCACTTAGTCTAGTGTTTCTATAAGATCCCCTCTCAATCTTCTAAATTCCAGTGAATACAAGTCCAGTCACTCCATTCTTTCATCATATGACAGTCCCATCATCCACGGAATTAACCTCATGAACCTACGCTGCACTCCCTCAAAAGCAAGAATGTCTTTCCTCCAATTAGGAGACCAAAATTGCACACAATACTCTAGGTGTGGTCTCACCAGGGCCATATACAACTGCAGAAGAACCACTTTGCTCCTATACTCAACTCCTCTCATTATGAAGGTCAACATACCATTAGCTTTCTTGACTGCATGCTGTACCTGCATCCTCACTTTCAGTGACTGGTGTACAACGACACCCAGGCCCCATTGTACTTCCCCTTTTCCTAACCTGACACCATTCAGATAATAATGTGCCTGCCTGTTCTTGCCTCCAAAGTGGATGACCTCACATTTATCCACACAATACTGCATCTTCCATGCATCTGCCCACTCACCCAACCTGTCCAAGTCACCCTGCATCCGCATAGCATCCTCCTCACAGTTCACACTGCCACACTGCTTTGTGTCATCTGCAAATTTGCTAATGTTACTTTTAAATCCTTCAATAAATCAATAATGTAAATAGCTGCAGTTCCAGCACCGAGTCTTGCGGCACCCCACTAGTCACTGCCTGCCATTCTGAAAGGGATGCGTTAATCCCTACTCTTTGTTTCCTGTCTGCCAACAAAATTTCTATCCATGTCAATACCTACCTCCAATAACATGTGCTCTAATTTTGCCCACTAATTGCCAGTGTGGGACCTTATCAAAAGCTTTCTGGAAATACAGGTACACTACATCCACTGGCTTTCCATTTGACTTGTTATATCCTCAAAATATTCCAGTAGATTAGTCAAGCATGATTACCCCTTCATAAATCCATGCTGACTTGGACCGATTCTGTTACTGCTGTCCAAATGCGCCGCTATTACATCTTTAATAATCGACTCCAGCATCTTCCTCACCACCAATGTCAGGTTAACTGGTCTATAATTCCCTGCTTTCTCTCTCCCTTCTTTCTTAAAAAGTGGGATATCGTTAGCTCCCCTCCAATCCACAGGAACTGATCCAAAATCCATAGAACTTTGGAAAATGATCACAATTGCATCTACAATTTCTAGAGCCACTTCCTTGAGCACCCTGAGATGCAGACTATCAAGCCTTGGGGATTTATTAGCCTTTGGTCCCATCAGTCTACCCAACACCATTTCCTGACTAATGTGATTTGCCTTCAGTTCCTCCCATCACCCTAGGTCCTCTGTCCCCTGTCTCAAGTTGATCAGCCAGTTGATAGCAGATGACAGTTGTACAACAGTTGCAGTGACTAGTGGAGTACAGCAAGACTTGGTGCTGGGACAGCAGCCATTTACAATATATGACACAAAACTTGGTGGCAGTGTAAACAGTGAGGAGGATTCTATGCGATTGCAGGGTAACTTGGACATATTAGGGGAGTGTGCAGATGCATGGCAGATGAAGTTTAATGTGGATAAATGTGAGGTTATCCAATTTGGTATCAAAAACAGGAAGGCAGATTACTATCTAAATGGCATCAAGTTGGTAAAAGGGGAAGTACAACGGGATCTGGGGGTCCTTGTTCATCAGTCTATGAAAATAAGCATGCAGGTACAGCAGGCAGTGAAGAAAGCGAATGGCATGTTGGCCTTTATATCAAGAGGAGTCGAGTATAGGAGCAAAGAGGTCCTTCGGCAGTTGTGCAGAGCCCTATTGAGACCACACCTGGAGTATTGTGTGTAGTTTTTGTCCCCTAATTTGAGGAAGGACATTCTTGCTATTGAGGGAGTGCAGTGTAGGTTTACAAGGTTAATTCCCGGGATGGCGGGACTGTCATATGCTGAGAGAATGGAGCGGCTGGGCTTGTACTCATCCTTCTGGAGTTTAGAAGGATGAGAGGGGATCTTATTGAAACATATAAGATTGTTAAATGTTTGGACACGCTTGAGGCAGGAAACATGTTCTCGATTTGGGGGAGTCTAGAACCAGGGGCCACAGTTTAAGAATAAGGGGTAAGCTATTTAGAACGGAGGCGAGGAAACACTTTTTCTCTCAGAGTTGTGAGTCTGCGGAATTCTCTGCCACAGAGGGCGGTGGAGGTTGGTTCTCTGGATACTCTCAAGAGAGAGCTAGTTAGGGCTCTTAAAGATAGCGGAGTCAGGGGATATAGGGAGAAGGCAGGAACGGGGTACTGATTGGGGATGATCAGCCATGATCATATTGAATGGCGGTGCTGGCTCACGGGGCCGAATGGCCTACACCTGCACCTATTGTCTTTTGTCTAGTGTCTATATATTAATGATTTGGATGCAGGGATTAAAAATAACATTAGCAAATTTGCAGATGACACAAAGCTGGTGGCAGTGTGAACTGTGAGGAGGATGCTATGAGGATGAAGCTTTACTTGGACAGGTTGGGTGAGTTGTGTGACCAAAGAGGTCCTCCTGCAGTTGTACAGGGGCCTAGTGAGACCACACCTGGAGTATTGTGTGCAGTTTTGGTCTTCAAACTTGAGGAAGGTCATCCTTGCTATTGAGGGCATGCAGCGTAGGTTCACGACAATAATTCCTGGGATGGTGGGATTGTCATATGTTGATAGTGGCTGGGCTTTTATATTCTGGAATTTAGAAGGATAAGAGGGGATCTTATTGAAACATATAAGATTATTAAGGGTTTGGACACGCTAGAGGCAGGAAACATGTTCCCAATGTTGGGGGAGTCCAGAATCAGGGGCCATTGTCAATGTTACTAAAACAGATGATGTGGCCTATGTGCAGTACTATTAGTTGGATCTGGCTGTCACAGGCTGGGTCCACAAATGGGGGGCGTCAGGGAAAGTGGTGGTGGTGGGGGGTTGGAGGATGGGAGAAGGGGATGTGAGGGGAGAGGGGGAGTGGAGAAGGGAGAGAAGAGTGGAGCGGAGAGAAGGGAGGAATAGGGGGGAGAGGGTAGGGGAGAAGAGTAGGGGGGGAGTGGAGAAGAAGTGATGGGGGCAGAAGGGGGGTGGATGGGCGAGGGGAGTTCAGTCTACACTCACTGAATCCATCCCTGTGAAATGTTATAGAGACGGTGGTTGGATTTGGAAGCAGACCAATACATCTATAAATAAAACTGAACGACTCAGACATCTTTTCATTTGCACAATTGATTTTATTGTGTTAATTTTAATATATTAATGTTTAAAATCCATGCATTGAAGGAAGAATATTTTACAGCCCATCTGTGATCCCTAGCCCCAACCCTAACCCTAACCCTAACCCTAACCCTAACCCTAACCCAGACTGACTCCCACAAATCTATGGAAGGGCAAGTGTAAGGCAAATAGATTTGGACAAGGGTGATGAAACTGTGGGCCAAATACCAAGTGACAGTACATAGTGAAAAGGAATCCCCAGGGGGAGATCAACAAGCACCAGAGGGCATGTTGTCCCACTGTCCGATAAATCACAACCTAACCCTAACCGGGCGTCACCCACAGGACAGCATACGTCAGCTTGTGACAGGGCGCACAACATGATGAGATACCCAAATATCGCCCCTGTATTTTGAACATTCCAAAATCCTGGGGCGACAGGGAGACGCCGTGCATCACCTACACGTCACCACGCATCCCTTGCATGTCACCGCGCATCACTATATGCGTCACCAGGTGTCACGCCCCGACCACAACGTGACAACCTCTTTCCAGGATGTCGCCGAAAATGTCGCCAAAGTGGGACAGGCCCTTTAGGGATAGCGGAGTTAAGGGATATGGAGAGAAGGCAGGAACGGGGTACTGATTGTGGATGATCAACTATGATCACGTTGAATGGCCGAGCTGGGTCGAAGAACCGAAAGGCCTACTCCTGCACCTATTGTCTATTGTCTATAGTCTATCGTGTATTGAGATCAATTGTATGTGTTCAAATTCAATAATGGTCTGGTTTTGGAGACTGGGTTCATACTCACATAACAATAATTTCCAAATAGATCTTTTTGTTGTTTCTTCATAATAACATATAGGATAGGCTGATGAAAAAAAAAAACTATTTTCAATTAGATCTTCAGTTCTGCCTGTATCCCAAAACAACATCCTAAATCAAATAACCACTTCCATTTTCTTTCAATTGGTTTCCTGCATTTGCTATCAATTCTAATTTGTTTTCTGAGTTGTTGACCTTGCAAACATTTAACATTCTCATTTATTTTGGTCAGTTTTCAGTGAACAACAAGGGGGCTGGAGATAATCCTGGACAGCAAGCTTTCCCTTGCATTGTTAATTATTCACTCACTGATTCATTTTAACTCTAATTTTATAAGAATTATGTACAGTCGTTTTAACACGTCTGCATTACTTAGTCCTAATGCAGGGTCTCAACATGGATTGTTGACCATGCCTCTGTCGGTCCTGATGCAGGGTCTCGGCAATCACTCTGCCTCCACAAATGCATCCTGACGCATTGAGTTCCTCCAGCAGTTTGATTTTTTTGCTTTAGATTCCAACATATGAAAACAGCAACAGACCATGCCGACCATAATGTTTCATCTAAACTAGTCCCATTTGCTCACATTTGGCCCATATCTCTCTAAACTGTTCATATCCATGTACCTGTCCAAGAATCTTTTAAATGCTGTGACTGTATAGAACCTGCCCAAACTACTTCCTCTGGTGATTCATTATATACCCACCGCCTTCTGATTATAGCAAGGTGCCTCTTCTCTTGTACCTAAATCTTCTCTAAGAGACAGCATCTTGCTTGCCTTCCTATTTGTGTGTTCTACCTGTTATCTTTCAGTAATTCACATACAAGAATACTCAGTGCTCTTTAAAGGTTAATATTATTCACCATTTTAAAAAAAAGTTATATTTCATAATATTCTGCTCTGCCACTTCCTTGCCAATTAACTTAGTCTGTCTAAATTCCTCTAAAGTCTCTCTGCATGATACTGCCAGATAGCTTTGATACATTAGAAATCTGTTTACACTTAATCCCCTAGCAAAAATAACCCATTGATTATATTGTAAACAGCTGGAACCTGAGTATTAATCCCTATAACAGTGTGACTCACTACCAGCTAAACTGCTCTCAATATTCTGTCCAGTAACTAATCCTCTCATTCCTCACAAAAATACAATCCACCAAAATCTTGATTAAATAGACTCTTATGTGATACTGTATCAATGGATTCATACCATTGGGTTGTAAGCTACTTGTGGAATTCTTTATCACTTGTTTGTGTTGTCATTGAATAATAATTTCATAAGATTTTATGATATCTTAACATTACTATTCGAACTTGAAATGTAATTATCAATTGAATCTACTTACTAAAAATTGATCAATATTCTGTCCATTTTTCTTTTTAGGACAGTTTGCAGTATTGTGAGCACGTTTTTTTTAGATGTTTTCACAATGTGGAATCTCATAAGCTGTGCTTATGTAATGACACAAACCATGAATAAAAGTGCCCTGTTGGGCTGTTATCTGCCAAATCATACCATGTTGAGTACAATCATATACAAAGGAAAAGAGTGAAACAGTTGTAAGATGATCATTTTCTGGGGACAGCACACAAAGAGTTGAAACAATCCGTCACCATCTTACAACTTTCAAGTCTTAAGTCTCTGAAAAGTCTGATCTTGGCAGGAACAGGTACACCAATCCAGTACACCATAATACAATAAATTTTCAGTAATACAAGGAAACCACTCGAGTGCAAATCGAAGAATGCAGTGCAACCAAAACAAAATTGTTGCTGAGTTAGAGTTGTGGCTAGAGTTGCACAGTGTAGTTCAAGAGCCTGATGGTTGATGGAGAAATTGCTGTTCTTGAACCTGAAAGCAATTGTCAGGTTCATACCTTCTTTCAAATGGCAGCAGCGAGATGAGTGCGTGAGCGGAGTGGTCTTTGATGATATAAGCTGCTTTTTTTTGAGGTATCATGTCTTGTACCTGTAGATCCTTTCAATCAATACTTGTGATGGACTCAACAATGCCCAATATATTTTCTGCTGCCTCCTTCATTCCTGGGCATTTGAGTTACCAAACTAGGTTGTGATGCAACCTGTCAAGTCATGTTTTTGGCGGCATGCTGAATCGCCTCAATCTTTGAAGAAATTAGAGGCCATGATGAGTTTTTTCGTGATTCCAAAGAGAGTTCCAAAGGGAAGCTTATAGCGGTTATCTGTTCACTGCTCAGCACAACTTCAGCCTGCATAGGGTTGGTCAAAGGCAGTTCAAGACAAGTTGAACATCAGATGTTGGTGCATCAGACTGTTTGCTCCACCACTGGGTTCGTCAGTGATGAAAGAGATGCAGCACTGACATACCATGCAAAAATTCTGGCGGAATTTTACCTCTGGTTCCCCCGGTAGATAATTAATTTCTGGACAATCACCTCGCTCTGTTCTGATCTCAAATTATAGTTTCATTTTCTACAGATGTTGCCTGCCCAGTTGAGCATTTCCAGCATTTTCTATTTTTTGTTGCAGATTTCCAGCCTCTGCAATTTCTTGATTTTCACCAATCTACTTTTGCTATCAATTGGAAGCAGATGGGGTGGAGATTATTGGAGGGGGAAGGGAAGGAGGGGAGGAAGGCAGTGGCTAACACTACGGAAAAAGAGCACTTGACTTATTTGACTTAAGATTAATGTTTTAACGTTTCCAGCATATTGCAATGTTTTTACTTTGTTATTAAAAAATATATATTTCAATCTATTTAATGGTTTTCCACATCTCTAATAATCAGTGTTTTATAAAATCGGCTCTAAATTCTACGACACCAGTGAGCTGACTAGCATATCAGGGCATTTTGTGTGTGTGTCATCTGAGGTAAAGTTGATGCGGAGAAATTGTTCCACGTCTTGGATGTGAATGGTTAAAAAGCTCAGCCCACCCATCCAGTAAGTCAGTGGGTGATCATCACAGGCAGTGGGCCATATCCAACATAATCTAAAATAGTTTGATTTTTCTGATTGCTAATCATGTCATTGTAAAATCTAGATTTTTCAAAATACATTGCCTGCATTTCCACAAAATGTTATGTAAATTTAAAGCATGAAAATAACCGGAAATAGATGTGAAACTGAAGCGTTAGAGGCAGCAGATGGTTATTTGAACCGAGTTGCATAACCTGAACCCCACCTTGGCAATGCAACACACTCACCACCATTTGATCTACCACGGACATCTTCTAATTGTGTTTTCTATCAATGTCTTGTTTTTGCACAATCCTTTTTTTTTACTTTCTTATATAATAGTAAGATTAAACGAGAACTTACCAGTGTGAAGTTTGATCTTGATTTTATGAGGAGTTACATTGGTGATTACGTGAAGAAGACCCGCCAGGTCGCATGCGCACCAATCTTCAAAGCAGCGGTATGAAATCACAAATAACAACACCAGTGACATAGTACGATGCGTGACTCAAGAACTACCAGATGATCCTTTATGAGAGAGGGTTGGGCGTGGCAGACACGTAATCACCAACGTAACTCCTCATAAAATCAAGATCAAACTTCAAACTGGTATGTTTTCGTTTAATCTTACTATTTTACTTCGGAGTCACGTGAGTGATTCCGTGAAGAGTTCAAAGCTTTCTGATTTCATGCTGCAGATTACAAATCTCGGCATCCCACTGCAGTGATTGACTCGAATGAGAAATTAATGCATTAGTACTAACATTACATTTAATGCAGTAATAAAGTTTATTTAAAAAATATAAACAAACAACAGAACCCCTCTATCCCAGGGCACTTTAAACAGAACTTAAAATAGCATTGGCAAACAGCCCTGGATTGGCAATCGGCCGATGATAGAAATTCTGCAACATCAGCTCATTTGCCCATCCAGTGGCCGCCAAAATATGGTCGACGGGCATGTCCCTCGCACGTAGCTGCTGCCCTAGTGGAAAGAGATGTAAACACACTATCTAAATGATATGCTGATGTTGTTGCTCACCTAGTGGAATAAGATATACAATAATCAGTGTTAATACCTGTATAACCCAGAACCTGCTGCAGTCACCTAGAAATAGTCTGCGACCTGCCTTTGTGTAGTTGTTTGTTTACTAATAAACAATTCTGAGTCCATACTTCTGGTGGCCTTGATAACATAGACGTGAGACCGTGGGGTGTCCAAAATGATCTTAAATCATGCCAACCCTAGTTTACTCTGCTTGTGTAGACCAGAATGTAAAATGTAATGGCACCTGCAGCCAATTCCATCTTATCTTGCCACAGCGTTTGCAATGTTTGCCGTGGTTGTGCTGATATTAGTGTCATAACTAATGATGTAGATGGAACCCCTTGGTGAAGTAATGTTCACACATTTACAATAACCAACTGCATAATCTTGTAGTGGGAGAACTTGTGTCAAGATCTTTTAACAACTCAATATCCGGGTTGAACCCGACAGCGTAGTTCCCTTATGTTGCAGCCGTAGTGTCTCTATAACTGAATTATTGTCAAATACCATTTAAAATGAACTGGAAAACGTCAGTAATCTGTACCGTATTAAATGCAACATTAACACTTAACAAAAAACACTTCTGATCCCCTCAATAGAAAATGTACTGCTTTTTTGGGTGCTATCCCTGCACATTGCAGTGAGCACCTTCATGGCTTGATGTGACAACCTGAGGCATAAGTCAATCCATTCAAAATGTGTAAGTCAATAATTGTTTTACTGTGCAAAGGCCGGTCCCCTGAACCACAGTTTGAAAGAGCAAGTTCTTGTTTTTTGGAATAACCGTATACCGTTGTGCCATAATGCCTGATGAAGCTGGCAACATGGACGCTTGGCCAGTCTGACAGTACGAACCCAAGCGAGGTCTTGCTGACTGTTTTAAGACCCGACTATTACTCCTATTGAAGCGAGAATGTATTTCTCCGCATTGTTGTGCCACATATTTTTGCAATCAGTGAATAAACGTGTACCAACATGTCGATATTCGACGTAGTATTGAACCATACTTTCATCATACTTTGAGATCAACACATATTCTGTGTTATTATCGATCTGAACTGGATGATACACCAGTGGCAAAGGAGATTAATTACAGGATATTTTTATTTGATTACCATGTGACTAACATATGTCACTAACATATAGAGTAGCAACTTGAATTTGAGCATGTATAATATGGATATTCGCTCAATAGCCCCTTACCCATGGGTGCATTTAGTGTATATATTTAGTTGATACCAACAATTGAAGAATTGGTAACTCATGCAATCTCCAATACCTCCAAGTAGGTGATGGTATTTGGAACTTCTCATCTTAGAGTCCTGAGCATCAGTTTGTAATAACTGAATTCAACCGACCACACTACTGTAGCGTGTTTCAAGTTCAAGTTCAATGAGTTATTGTCATGTTCAGCAATGCTGAATACTGTTACTTCATCATTGTGGCTGAGGTAGCTTCAGCTGACAATAGCATAAGGTTGTTAACAATGGTTTAATTGCTACTTACACAATATCAATTCCTTGATTTGCTCGGCTGAAACACAGCTGCTATATTGCTAATTACTCTTGATGAAAATAACTCAGTTTTGTAACAGATTGCTACAACTCCAATCTCCTGCCACAAGGCAGAGTCAAGGCTAATAATAATTAAAGGTAAATCCCAATGACCAACAAACAGTTTATCCCATACCCCAAAGCTTTACTGTTATAGTACAGTTATATTGTCTTATTAACCTCTGTAATGGGATTTGTATAGCATGTATCGCTGACCTTATGAATCTGTTGTAATCAGGAATATAAGTTTTCATATTCAAAAAGTTCATATGCCCGCCACTCTCCATTCTTCATAATAACATGCCACTCCTGCCTCATTCCATGGGTGGTTTGCATGAGAACTTTTGCCCAATTTCCAAACCCTGGCCATAATCCAAACTTGCTTGGAATGCTCCGACTGTGCCTCAACCAAATATTTTTACCCTTTGTGTGTTGTACAAAACAAATGTAAATATTACAACTTGTGAACTGTGCACTACCCAAATTTTGGAAGTGCTAGACCCATTTTGTTTAGTATGATTGGAAGGTGCATGGAATTTCTGAGCTATCATGCTGCTCCCAGCTCCAGTGCACCGCTACTGCCGATGAGCACCTGGGGTGCATTCTGAACGATGACCTTTGCCCGCTGTTGGCCTAATTGATTCGTCTGCTAGGCTTTCTTCCCCTGTAGAATAGACCTACCTGAATAACAGATTCAGCGGCTGGCTCTCACATCCCCCTGTTGGCGGCACATATGTGCTTAAGTATGTTCTATTGACATCTTTAGAGCCTGGAGTCAGTTATATATTGACCTTTTGCTCTTCCCTCCTCAGAGAGGGTGATTTGTAGGCAACCCTAACAGGCGC
Source organism: Okamejei kenojei (assembly GCA_035221665.1). Lineage (NCBI taxonomy): Eukaryota > Metazoa > Chordata > Chondrichthyes > Rajiformes > Rajidae > Okamejei > Okamejei kenojei. Next base: position 35,414,043 of record CM069137.1, read on the forward strand.
TGCCGCAGGATACCAATACTGATATGAACCCATTGGCCTTAACCCATTAGAATATTCTTCTGGGATGGCAACTTTGTTGTCAGGAAAAGGTACCTCTGACACGTGCCCTTCATCCATATAACCATATAACCATATAACCATATAACAATTACAGCACGGAAACAGGCCCTCTCGGCCCTTCCAGTCCGTGCCGACCATTTGTTTTCCCCTAGTCCCATCTACCTGCACTCAGACCATACCCCTCCATTCCCTTCACGTCCATATACCTATCCACTTTACTTTTAAATGTTAAAATCGATCCTGCCTCCACCACTTCTGCAGGAAGCTCATTCCACACAGCCACCACCCTCTGAGTAAAGAAGTTTCCCCTCACGTTACACCTAAACTTCTGTCCCTTAATTCTCATGTCATGCCCTCTTGTTTGAATCTTCCCTACCCTCAATGGGAAAAGCTTTTCCACGTCAACTCTGTCTATCCCTTTCATCATTTTAAAGACCTCAATCAAGTCCCCCCTTAACCTTCTGTGCTCCAAAGAATAAAGACCTAACTTGTTCAACCTTTCTCAGTAACATAATTGCTGGAACCCTGGCAACATTCTAGTAAATCTCCTCTGTACTCTCTATTTTGTTGACATTCTTCCTATAATTAGGCGACCAAAATTGTACACCATACTCCAGAATTGGTCTTACCAATGCCTTGTACAATTTTAACATTACTTCCCTACTCCTATATTCATTGCTCTGATTTATAAAGGCCAGCACACCAAAGGCTTTCTTTACCACCCTATCTACATGCGATTCCACCTTCAGGGAACTATGCACAGTTATTCCTAGATCCCTCTGTTCCACAGCATTCCTCAATTCCCTACCATTTACCATGTACGTCCTATTTTGATTTGTCCTGCCAAGATGTAGCACTTCACACTTAACAGCATTAAACTCCATCTGCCATCTTTACAGCCCACTTTTCCAAATGGCCCAAATCTCTCTGTAGACTGAAAATCTACTTCATTATCCACAACACCACCTATCTTAGTATCATCTGCATACTTACTTATCCAATTTTCCACCCCATCATCCAGATCATTGATGTACATGACAAACAACAGTGGACCCAACACAGATCCCTGAGGCACCCCACAGGTCACCGGCTTCCAACCTGACAAACAGCCATCCACCATTACTCTCTGACATCTCCCATTCAGCCACTGTTGAATCCATCTTGCTACTCTGCCATTAACACCCAAAGATTGAGCCTTCTTAACCAACCTTCCATGGGGAACCTTGTCAAAGGCCTTACTGAAATCCATATAGACAACATCCACTGCTTTACCCTCATCAATTTCCCTAGTTACCGCTTCAAAAAATTCAAGAAGGTTTGTCAAACATGACCTTCCAGGCACAAATCCATGTTGACTGTTCCTGATCAGACCCTGTTTATCCAGATGCTTATATATATTATCTCTAAGTATCCTTTCCATTAATTTGCCCACCACTGACGTCAAACTAATAGGTCTATAATTGCTAGGTTTATTCTTTGAACCCTTTTTAAACAATGGAACAACATGCGCAGTACGCCAATCCTCCGGCACTATTCCCGTTTCTAATGACATTTGAAATATTTCTGTCCCTTGGGGTATGCCCCACGGCCATACCCTGAGACACAGTGTCAGCAGGATACTGACCCGTCCTGGTCTCTGCCTCCGAGAGGGAGACCTCTGTAGCACTGTATGCAACATTTGCTTTATTTGGGATAGTTGTTTCAAACACACTATCCAGCCCCAGTGAGGAATTCATCCCCCGACTCCATGGGCCTTGCTTTCCAGCCCCAGTGGAGAATCATCTCCCAACTCCGTGGGCGAGCAGATATGTGTGAACTTGAGCAACCCAGTCCCAGGCGTTGCTGGCCGTTGCTTTTTGACATGAAACAGCCTGCATCAGGCGCTGCTGGCACGGCTCTCCCGTAGGCTGGCATTGTCACAAATGAAATAGCCCTGTATCTGGTGCTGCTGGCATGGCTCTCCCGTAGGCCGGCACTTTCATACATGAAGCAGCCCTGTCAGGCACTGCTGGCATGGCCTGTCCCATAGGCCCACACATTTTACCCATGAAGCAGCCCTGTCAGGCGCTGCTGGCACGGCCTGTCCCATAGCCCCACGCTATTACGTGGATAAGCTTTTCCCATTGAGGGTAGGGAAGATTCAAACAAGAGGGCATGACATGAGAATTAAGGGACAGAAGTTTAGGGGTAACGTGAGGGGGAACATCTTTACTCAGAGGGTGGTGGCTGTGTGGAATGAGCTTCCAGCAGAGGTGGTGGAGGCAGGATCGATTTTAACATTTAAAAGTAAAGTGGATAGGTATATGGAAGGGAATGGAGGGGTATGGTCTGAGTGCAGGTAGATGGGACTAGGGGAAAACAAATGGTCGGCACGGACTGGAAGGGCCGAGAGGGCCTGTCTCCGTGCTGTAATTGTTATATGGTTATATGGTTATATGGTTATTACAGTGTAAGCTCACTAAATCAACATTTTTAGTGTACAGCTTGACCTGTGAAGGGTAAAAATAATTCATAGCAACTTGTGATAAACAACTTGTGAATAACTTTTTATGATTTTAACTTTGCCTTTAACTTTAAGAAAAACACTATAAAATACATACATTTTATTATAAGGAGAAACCATTTATAGCCCGATTCACCCGAGTCCAAATAGGGCTGAATGAGTCCCATTTAATTCCTTGCTTGGGGAACAACGTCTGTGAGCCACTGACCCCACTGTCAGTGACTCCAGCTTTGCTTCCTTGCCGTTCCAACGGCATCCCGGCAGGCTGGGAGCCACTGACCCCCCTGATAGCGAATCTGCTTAAATATCTTGCCGTGTTACGGCATCCCCACAAGCTGGGAGCCGCTGACCCCCCTGCCAGCGACTCAGTTTGAATTCCTAGCCATTTTAACGGCATCCCCGCAGGCTGGGAGCCACTGACTGCCTTGTTAGCAGCTCCTTATTCCGCAACCCGATTAATTTGCCGGTTACCCGCTTCCATGGTCGGAATGGGGATTCCCCACAGTCCATAACTGGCACACTCGGCGGGCTGCGAAACTGGCAGGAAAACCTCTGTGAAAAGAGGCTCCTGCCTGAGAAACCCTGGTAAGTAAAAAACAAACTTACCTTTTAGGTTTAACTTACCGCCTGCAGGAGCTCTGTCCTGCCAGTCTGGTGCTTGCGCAAATGCGGCTGACGTACTCGTGCGCATGCGGCCTGGCGGGTCTTCTTCACGGAATCACTCACGTGACTCCGAAGTAAAATTGATGCATATGTCATGTATCATTTATGTTTTGTGTTGCCTGTGTGGCTGTGATACTGCAAGCTTTTCTTTGTACTTGTACCTCACTGCAACTCGATTGAGGTACTTAGGAAACTACTATTAAAGCAATTGCTTCAGGTAGAGGTAGGCAGAAATGTATAAGAAGGAACTGCAGATGCTGGTTTAAACAGAAGATAGACACAAAAAGCTGGAGTAACTCTGCAGGATAGGCAGCATCTCTGGAGAGAAGGGATGGGTGATGTTTCAGGTCGAGACTCTTCTTCAGACTGGTCACGGGTAAGGGAAACGAATGATATAGAGGGTGATGTGGAGAGATAAAGAACAATTAATGAAAGGTATGCACAAAAAGTAACGATGGTTAAGGAAGCTGTTTGATGGGTGAAACTAGAAGCTAGTGCGACTTGGGTTGGGGAGTAATGGAGAGAGATGGAATGACGGGGCTATCTGAAGTGAGAGAAATTAATACCACTGGGCTCTAAGCTGCCCAAGCGAAATATGAGATACTGTTCCATTAATTTACATTTAGCCTCACTCTGACAATGGAGGAGACCTAGGTCAGAAAGGTCTGTGTAGGAATGGGAAGGAGTAGGCCTGGAACAGGGATTGTTCAACGTACCCTACAAAGAGGCAGGCATAGCTGGTGCCCATGCGGGTGCCTATAGCTATGCCTTGGACTTGGAGGAAGTGGGAGGGATCAAAGGAGAAGTTGTTGAGGGTGAGGACCAGCTCTGTTAGGCAGAGTAGAGTGCTAGTAGAGGAAAATTGGATGTTTCTGTGGTCGCGGAAGAAACGGAGGGCTTTAAGGCCTTCCTGGTGGGGGATGAAGGTGTAAAGTGATTGAAAGTCCATAGTAAAGATGAGGCAGTGGGGGCTCAGAAAATGGAAGTCATTAAAGAGACAAAGGGCATGTGAGATATCTTGGACTTAATTTGGGAGAGATTGGACCAGGGGGGATAGGAAGGAGTCGAGGTACGTGGAAATCATTTCCGTGGGACAGGAGCAGGCAAGAATTTAGCCTTTGCTGCCCTTATTTCAATAACAATTAAGAAAAAAACGATGTAAATTATAATACAAACTGAAGGTAAGGTTGTCAAGAATCTGGGTATAGTTCAACGATAATTGCGAAAGTGATTGTAAAAATATTCACAAAAAGCCATTGAATATTTGATGATATAGCAGAAATAACTTGTCAGAGAATGTCTGTGTGAATTTATGCATTGCTCCGAACACACGTGGAAAGTGCTTTGATCAGCTGCATCTCAATTATCATACCCAGCAAACATTACATTGAAAATCATAAACTGATCCCCAGTCCCAGAGAACAGAACAATTAATATTTGACCAGAGTAGATAAAATTCTGTGACAATGGTAGATTATTGATAAGCACACTTATAGAAAATAAAATGCTAAAGAGAATGCGAAAGCAGGACTTGGAACTCTAATATGAGAGTAAGCAAAATATAAACTCAATGCGTAAAGCACAATAATGTCTTGACAGGAACTAAAATCGACATTTTTGAATGGATTCTTCAGTAGCATAAAGGAGGCAAAATTCCTAAAAGACATACAGGAATGCAGGAAGGTAGTTAAACATAAAAATATTTTTCTTTCCAAAATCTGAACGACAGCATTTGTATTTAGCTCAGAATTCTACAAAAAATGTTTTTATTTTGTTGCATCTTATAACTGCATCTGCACTAAGCGTAAAGCAAAATGTGGCCAATGGTAAAAATTTGGTGATATATCAATCCAACGCTAATATTTTAAACTGTTATTTCACTGTTAATTTAATTTGGGATTGCAATGGCTGCATCTGCACTAAGGTCTCCCATGTCGCAATTTAAACATGCATTCGTTTAATAGAAAATAGAAAATAGAACATAGAACATAGAACAGGCCCTTTGGCCCACAATATCTGTGCCAAACATGAGACAAGTTAGACTAATCTCCTGTGCCTGCGTGTAATCCATATCCCCCATTCCCTGCAGAAATAATGTGCCTATCCAAAAGCTGGGTTGTGTGCACTGCTTTGCTTACTGAAATCAATCACTATTCCCTTTGTTTTGACATTGAGGGAGAGGTTGTTGTCTTGGCACTAAGTTACCAGGTTCTCCATCTCCTTCCTGTACTCTGTCTCGTCATTATTCGATATCTGGCCCAAAGGAGTAGCGTCGTCTGCAAACTTATAGCTTGAGTTGGATTGATATTTGACTGCACAGTTATGAGTGTACAAGGAGCAGGGGGGAGGGGAAATGGGGTAACCTATTCCTCCTCCTCTTCAAAACCTCTAGAAATATTCCTGGCATTTGGCTCTTAAATGGGATTTGTTGTGACTGCTGAACACTCTTGATAAAACCACTGGTGAAAGTGGTAGATGGAGCATCCTGACATCATGTGAAGGAATGCAAGTGTTTCGCCCACATACCTCAAACCACTTGTGAAGGAAGGAACTGCAGATGCTAGTTTATACTGAAGATAGACACAAAATGCTGGTGTAACTCAATCGGTCAGACAGCATCTCTGGAGGAATCGGGGACGTTTCTGGTCGGAGCCCTTCTTCACCCTGAAGTTACTCCAGCAATTTCTGTATATCTTGAATCAATTTCCTAGCACTGTTCCTCAACACCTCTGCAGCTCTACAAGAAAAATACAGGAGAAAAGTGACACTCCTTCAACGTGAATAACTAATGTGCAAACCGATTAACAGTAATGTGAATGCAAACATTAAATACTGCTCATTTATCTGACTAGCAGTGAGGCTGCTTTATTGATTAAACTAGACTAAGTGGGACCTGTTGGGTCCCAGCTTCACATGGGAGGGCTGGTCCCCCAACGTAATGTTCCACCTCTCCACCAATTCAAATATTGCTGGCAAGTGCGGGGGAGGGGGGGGGGGGGGGGGGGGGCTTTTTCTCAAGTACTAGCATGGGAGTTGTGGACCAAAAGGACTGGTTTCCAGTGGGCTAGTATGGACATTGTGGACCATATAACCATATAAACCATATAACAATTACAGCACGGAAACAGGCCCTCTCGGCCCTTCCAGTCCGTGCCGACCATTTGTTCTCCCCTAGTCCCATCTACCTGCACTCAGACCATACCCCTCCATTCCCTTCACGTCCATATACCTATCCACTTTACTCTTAAATGTTAAAATCGATCCTGCCTCCACCACTTCTGCTGGAAGCTCATTCCACACAGCCACCACCCTCTGAGTAAAGAAGTTCCCCCTCACGTTACCCCGAAACTTCTGTCCCTTAATTCTCATGTCATGCCCTCTTGTTTGAATCTTCCCTACCCTCAATGGGAAAAACGTATCCACGTCAACTCTGTCTATCCCTTTCATCATTTTAAATACCTCAATCAAGTCCCCCATTAACCTTCTGCGCTCCAAAGAATAAAGATCTAACTTGTTCAACCTTTCTCTGTAACATAGTTGCTGGATGGATTCATAGTTGCTGGATGGGCCAAATGGATTCTTGGACTGGCAGCTCTGTCACTGGGGCCAGGCAGCTCAGTCACTCAGGCCTGGCAGCTCAGTCACTCAGGCCTGGCTGCTCAGTCACTCATGGCTGGCAGCTGAGAAACTGCCAGAAATTCTGCCCAAAATATGTGACAGACTCAGTGAGAGAGAAGGGGGAGAGGGTGGACTGAATGGATTCTTGGACTGGCAGTTCACTAAGTCGTGGCTGGTGGGCTGGCACTTCAGTCATTTACAGCTGGTGGGCTGGCAGTTCACTTACTCATGGCTGGTGGGCTGAGTAAGCACCCTCCACCTCACAAACTCACACCCTCCGCCACACACACACACACACACACACACACACACACACACACACACACACACACACACACACACACACACACACACACACCCTCCACCTCACACACATACACATACATTCACAAACACACTCCACCTCTCTCACACACACACACACACACACACTCTCACACACATACACTCACACGCCAGCACATACAGTCACACACGCACATACACTCACACACACACTCACACTCACACACACAGACTCACATGCACACACACATACACTCACACATACACTCACACACACACATACACTCACATACACTAATACTCACACACACTCACACACTCACATACACTCAAATACACAGACTCACACACACACATGTACTCACATGCACACACACACTCACATACACTCACACTCACACACACTGACTCACACACCATATATATGTCAGTAAACTTTCTTGAATCTACTCACAAGGCTGAGCGCGGCCTCTCCTCTGTGGGGCTTCCGCAGTCAGCGGAACTTCTGCAATCAACATGATCTCGGCACTTACTGGAAATTACGCAATCAGTGCGACCTCTGCACTCACGTGAAATTACGCAATCAGTGCGACCTGTCCACTAAGCTGAAGACACGAATTGAACTGGACTTTTGGACTAAACACAGTCAGACCTAATAAAGCATTTATTCCTTCCAAACACAGCCGGACCTAATAAAGCATTTATTCCTTCCAAACACAGTCGGACCTAATAAAGCATTTATTCCTTCCAAAATCAGCCGGACCTAATAAAGCATTTACTAGTTCCAAACACAGTCAGACGTAATAAAGCATTCATTCCTTCCAAACACAGTCAGACCTAATAAAGCATTTATTCCTTCCAAACACAGCCGGACCAAATAAAGCATTTATTCCTTCCAAACACAGTCGGACCTAATAAAACATTTATTCCTTCCAAACACAGTTGGACCTAATAAAGAGCACAGTAATAAAGCATTTACTCCTTCCAAACACATTGCAGACTCACAGTTCAGTTGACACAGCTTAGAATGACAGTCATGGCCTCTCCCTTGCGATCTTGCAGAGTGACTGACTCACGTCCAGGCATCCGGGGTTTTATAGTCCAGACACCCCCGGAAGGGGCATTTCCATTGCCGTGATTGACAGGCGAGAGGACTAATCAGCTGATCTCAAGGTTTTTTAAACACTCATAACTTTTTTATTTTTCATCGATGGGAAAAATCCTCGTGGTTGGCTCAGCGGAGGAGGACTGAGTAAGATGGCCAAAAATCACAGTGATACAGGGTAGCGTTTTTTCTAAAATCAATATACAGTGCAGACAGGAAGTTGTCAAGATGAGACTTTTAATTATATAGATTTAACACAAAATTTGTTGGGAAGAAAAACAAGACATTTCAGTGCCATTATTGATTCTTTCAAGAGACTTGAATACATAAAAGAATGATTAACATTCTGACATTCAAAGGTTTCAAAGGTATTTTATTGTCACATGTACCGATTAAGGTACAGTGATATGCGAATTACCATACAGCCATAAGAAAACAAAAAAGCAATAAGACACACAACTACATAAAAGTTAACATAAACATCCACCGCAGCGATTCCCCACATTCCTCACTGTGATCGAAAGCAGAATAGTCCAATCTTCTTCCACTTTGTTTCATAACATAAGAATAAAATTTCAGTTCACAGAAATGACTCATTTTATCCAATTCATGAAATATGGGGCCCAATTACTTTTCTAATTCTTCAACTGAGTTGGTGGAATCCTGCAAAACATATCAAAATGTGACTGGACTTTTAAGTTCAATGCACATCGGATCTTTTCAGTCAATAGTAGGAATTTTTAACGTTGCAAATTTTGATTATACTCTGTGCAGAACAATACTCTGTGGTGTTGGACAGTTTCTTTGAAGTCTGTATTCTTAGTGATCGACTATATTAGCTTTATTCTTATTCTCTGTCTAAAACACGAATGGGCCTGTCCCACTATGGCAACTTTTTAGGCAACTGCAGGAGACTATGCAGTTCCCACATTCTGGGAACTAGTCTTGGCCTCATTATGGTCGACGTGAATTTTTCAACATGTTGAAAAATTAGGGGGTGACTGGAATGAAGCCGCCATGGAGAGTAGCGATATTTCTCGTACGGTAGTTGGGTCGCCAGGAGGTCATAGTGGGTTGAGAGGTGGTCAAAGGTTCTCTTCGGTTCTCGTAGCTTGTAGCTGGTGCTGACCGATGAATTTCATTGGCTCATGGGAAAAAAAAACCATAAGCAGTAGTTTTCAGAACCAAGGATAACTGACCGGTAATGTTAACGTCTGCCGAGCTTCACAGCCGTGTATCTCTGCCTTCTTAAATATTGTCTCCACTCCTTGTCCCCCCTTCATCCCCTCTCTCTCCCCCTTCTCCCCCTCTCTCCCCATCTTTTAAAGGACTTACCGTACACTGTGCTTTTTAGCCTTTTAATTACAGTGCCAACCTTCCTGTTCATCACAGTGTGTGTCTGTATCACATTGGCTTTGCACCGTGTGAATTTCACTCAGACAGCGCTCCCCCCGCTTGCCCTGTCGCCCGCCTGCATAACGGCTGGTGAAGGAAGCAATGTGTTTGTGTGTGTGTGTGTGTGTTCCACTCTGACAGTCGACATTACAGTTGCCGGTTTTTCAGGTGACTGCCGGCAACTTGACAGTCGCCGGCAGTTGCCTGAAAAATCGCCTAAGTGGGACAGGCCCAAAAAGCTGTTATTTAACTTATAAATATAGGTACTTATTTTCTGAAACAGTTTACCGAGCCATCAGCCATGTTTACAAGTACATTCTTTCAAATATCCTCCCTGGAACCCTCTGGTGCTAAATGCTAATAGTCACAGGAGAAAATCCTTGAAGAGGATGACAACATGAGAGGACCAACATTATATAACATACATATTGTATCCACAAAGCAAGAACAGTGGGTCTTGGAAAGGTGTCAATGTGTTTGGAGATAATGTGAGAAGATAAATAATGTGAGAGGCACACCATGGAAACAGGCCCTTTGGCCCACTAAGTCTGTGCCAACCAGTGATCCCCATGCACTAGTTCTATCCTACACACTAGGAACAAGTTACAGAAACCAATTAACCTACAAACCTGCACATGTTTGGTGTAAGGGGGGAAACTGGAGCAAATGAAGAAAACCCATGCAGGAAGAAAGTAAAGCAGCACCCATAATTAGGAATGTTACAACATTTTGAGATTAAAAAATTGAAGCCTGTAATTTATTCCATCAGATAAAGCATAAAAAGATGTTTAATTTGATACCTAATTCATTTTCATATCTTCAATATTACAAAAGTTATGGTCATTTTCATACTCGGAAATTAGCATCTTGTTCCCTATTGGTTTTCCATTGACTTAACACAAAAGCTGTGATCGAGGACAGTCAAAAGCCCATAACCTCCTTGAAAATTAAGAGAACTGAATGTCATTTTCAGCTATTATAGATTGAAGCATTCTGAAAGAAATATGAAACATCTTACTTGGATGACCTGAAATGAAAGTATTAATTAGTTCATTACTTAATTGTAGCTAATTACAAAATTGACCGTTGTGACGGAAATAGTAATAAACACCAAGACTGCCTTGAAAATTCCAAAATGTGATATTCTCAAGATCAGAACTTTAATACGATTATATTAAATGCTGTAAGTCCGTAACAGACAGGTATAGAAATTACAATTTCTAGCAAAAGACCAAGTCTTTATGGAGAAGATCAGTTGCTAGCTTGTACATTGGCATATCATAGTCAGTAGCATCATCATACTCCTCAGATTGTAACTAATAAGCAACTCCGTACACCTTGTTTTTTCTCAAGTTTTCAATTTTGGCATTGTAACTACAAGCTTTTACTCTTCAAACCACGCATGACATGCCTTTCTGCCCTTTACTTTCCCATTAAGAATATCCTGCAGATAATCACATTTGGAGTAGTCCAAATTTGGATAATCTCTGTGAATGCTTTCTAAATCAGTCTCTTTTGCGGGGCATTTGGATTGACAATTTTGTATTTCTTCTTCAGAGACATCTGTTTAAAATGTAAAGGAAAAAAAAAACACTGAACAGCAAATAATAACTGAAAGTTATTATTTGCAGTTTTAGAAAAAAAGGTAGAAATAAAGTTAAATGCTAAAACAAATAGTAAATACCCAACAAAAAAATCACATTCATCATTCATCAAATCAATTAAATTCATCTAATCAACTACATTCATCGAAGTTCAATTAATAGATCTAAACATCTATCCATTTCTTACGAAAAGGATATATTTTTTTAAATAGCCTAAGTATCCAAATAACAAATAACAAACTGATCCCATTCACACAAGAATTCACAATATAACATGATTTTTTAATCTCACTTTGTCATGAATTTATATGCCAAATGGAAGGAATTTAATGTTTAATTCCCATAAATTAACCCAGAAACATCCACTCTCAAGTTAATCAAAATAATTATTTTTTGCACAATACATCTGACTAAAGCTGTACTGTGGGTATTTAGTATGAAAATATTGATCATGGGTAGACAATAACACAAAATATAGATGATTTAGATGTTCTGATGACATGATTGTGCAAAAAAAAAAGAATTTGATTATCTTGAGAGTGGATGTTTCTGGAATGTGATCGATTGGAATGTTGCTGTTGCCATAAATTGTAAGCTAATATCAGCAGGCAAGACATGGCCGATTCGTATGTGGGTCTAAATAACATATTTCGCATCATAAGATTAAAATGAAGCCACACCAAACAGCAGGATAATATGTTAAATAAACAACATATCTTTTGTTTTGTCCTGATATTGCGATCCGTAGTGTTCCGTATCCGATCCATAGCATCAGAAGTCGCGTTTAACTTCAATTCAGCGACGCAATCATCCAGCGATTTTTTCCAATTGAAAAAAAAACAGGGACAGAAGCGCAAATGATTTTTCATCATCAGCCAGCAGTCCGAGGAAATCTCTCTCCGACAACCAATACAAACCTGCATTTTAATCCCGCCCCCCCCCCCCCCCCTCCCCCCCTCCCTCCTCCCCCCCTCCCCCCCAAAGCCTCCGGAATCGCACGTAAAGGCAGTGGCAGTTCTGTATCGCTGCTGATGGTAGGTTTTGTAACAACGCTATCAAAATCAGGATTGAACCTGGGCCTCTGGCGCTATTAGGTAGCAACCCTACCGCTGTGACATTATACTGCCACGGCTCTTTCAAAAGCTTTACTGCTGGCAAAAAGTAGATTAGATCAAGTCAGGATGTCTCTGATTGAAGGAAGAGAGACACGTCAGGTTCAAGGCCTTATTTACTGAGACAAAGCACAGGAGGCTCCTGTGAATAGTTTCCTGTCAAACATTGCTTCTTGCCATCGACATTGCAGTCCTTATTACTGATATGCATGTCAGATCTGCTGATGGGGTAGGGTGGAGGGAGCAAACCAGGCTGCTGGGCCACAGGACCTGTTAGAAGCCTGGCTGGAAGTGTGTTTAGCGGCCATCTGCAGCAGTAGCAGCTGCTGACATTGCTGCATTTACAGGTATGATTCATATAGAGGGGTGGTTAATATCATAAATGTCATATGGTGCTCTCAAACTAAACCTTGGTTACATGTGGACATCGAGTGATATGTTTCCCTTGCAAATTATAGCCTTACTGATCACACATTTGTGAAATACTTAGGTACATGATTACTCGTTGTTCTGGCAATGATGGGCTTCAGTGGAACTGGCCGAGGATGGTGTTTGGCCGGCGGCTGAGCCGTGTAGAACTCACGTTTTTCTCTGCTTCATATGCGTGGGAAGTCCCTCAGTATTTTCACTCAGCGGGCAGGCAGCATCTCTGGAGAGAAGGAATAGGTGACGGGATGACGTTTAAAATTTAAATCGTGGCAAACCATCTTGCCACAGGCTGCTTTACATTATTTATTGTGTTGAGTTGTTTGTGAGGCTGGGACTTCTCTGAGGGTTGCCACCTCATAGTGGAGACATATGCGTGTGCCTTAGATCCTGTACGCTGGCCTCATGGCAGGAAGGTCGAGGGGGAGATCCCTGACAAAAGTGGCCCAAGAAGATGACCTCAGTGGAACTGGCTGAGGATGGTGTTTGGCCGGCGGCTGAGAAGCTGGAAGAAGGCTGCAGCAGGGAGAGACTCCCAACCGTGGTGGAGCCCATACCATTGGACTGTCGGTGAATGTTGTTCGAAAAATGTTACCAAAGTCTTTTGTTGGAGATGGTCATTGCCTGATAATAGAATTACAGTCAAACAGCACAGAACCATCCCTTCACATCCTTTATACCCATCCGCACTAATCGCATTTGCTCAAATTAGGTCCTTATCCATTCCCTGCCTTGTCTATTGAAATACTTTAGAGAATACAGCATGGAAACAGGCCCTTTAGCCCACCGGGTCTGTGCCGACCAATGATCCCTGCACATTAACACCATCCTACCCACACTAGGGACAACTTTTACAAGCCAATTAACCTGCAAACCTGAACATCTTTGGAGTGTGGGAGGAAGCCGAAGATCTCGGAGAAAACCCATGCAGGTCACGGGGAGACATACACACAAAGTCAGTCACATCAAGATCCGTTTTGTTTTGATGCTCGTTTATTGAGCTGATGAAACTGCAATGTTACGGTTCAATCACAATCATTGGAAGCACAGAACACACTGTGAGCTTTCCAAACCTTGGTGCAACAAACAATGTGAAATCAAGAGGGTAATGCAGAAAGAGACAGTAGTAATTCCAAACAGCACAATCTAAATCAAGACAGGATCAGCCTCCACACAGGCACTTTCCCACAGTCCGTGTCTGCCCATCACTACCACCCCCATGCCCCTGATGCTTTCTTGTCTACATGTGTGTGTCAGAGAGATGGCACCAAATGCCCTGGACACCACTTTGTACTGCTGCACCTTTCAACTGGGATGCCCAACTGTTCCCGGTGGGATTTGAGGAAGGGCTCCAGCAGAATGGACGAGGAGGAGAGTCAGGTTGAAGAGGGCAGACTTGTCTGTTCTGAGCAGTCCTTGGGCTTCAGTCAAGGGTCAGTGTGTGGGACAGTGCCCTGGAGTTTACATCCTTTAGACATCCACCATGGTTTCCCGCTCCTCTCAATGCGTGATGGAGAATGGCCGAGAATATCACTGATTTTGCATCCAATCCTGTAAAATGTGAAGAGTTAAGATTGTCATATGTCAGTTTAAAGTTGCAGCTTTTACCAACTGAGATGGAGCACAAAGACGCAGCAGAAATTTGGAAACGTCATCCCGTCACCCATTCCTTCTCTCCAGAGATGCTGCCTGCCCGCTGAGTTAAAGAGTGCCCACGGTAGGCTCACGAGTCACTAAGGTAAACGCACGGGCCACTACGTTATTACAATGAGTTTAAATGTTTCAATTTTTAACTTGAACAGTAAATTTGATTCGTGGAAAACCTCAAACATGTTTTAATTTTTTCAAGAGTTAGCAAGTTTCACGGGTACCTGCAGTTAGCGCCACGAGTCGCTAAGTTGCGCGCGTGAGTTAATTGTACGTTAATTGTACGTGATTACCGCGAGTGAAAACACAGGGTAACTCGTCGGTCAACTCGCACTGTGAGACAGGGGTTTAAGACCATAAGGAATAGGAGTAGAATTAGGCCATCTAGCCCATCAAGTCTACTCTGCCATTCAATCATGGCTGATCTATCTGTCCCTCCTAACCCCTTTCTCCTGCCTTCTCCTCATAACCCCTGATATCCATACTAATCAAGTTGTTTGTTGTTAGATTGCTTGTTGTTGCCCCATCTCTAGGAGAGCCACATTATGTGGAGGATTGAAAGTGGCAGGATGAGATGAGAGCGAGCAAGAACATAAGGAAATAGGAACAGGAAAAGGCCACTTGGCTTCTCGAGCCTGGCCAGTTGTTTAGTGTGATTAGGATTATTCTGCCACAGACTTCATACGCTCTTTAGTGCTACTTCCCCATAGCTATCAATTTCCAGATTTTAGTTTAGAAACAGGCCTTTCGGCTCACCGAGTCCACACCGACCATCCATCACCTGTCCGCATTAATTCTATGTTATCCATCTTTCTCATGCACTCCTTGCACATTAGGGGCAATTTTACCATTTAACCTACAAACCTGCACATCTTTGGGAAGTGGGAGGAAATCAGAGCACCAAGAGGAAATCAACGTGGTCACAGGGAGAATGTGCAAGCTCCACACAGACAGCACCTGAGATCAGGATCGAACCCTAATTGATCTATCAACAAATTATCCACCTCCCCTCTAGTTACAGCCAATTCCACAACTCAGAGATAAATAACTCATTACATGCATTACTTACAGCTACCATGACCACGTTAACTTTTTTAATGGCAGCTGCAGAATGTATCTAAATACTTTGGAATTATATTATCTGTTAATGTTTGGCTATAATTTGTAAGAGTATTTTATTCAAATTTTATGTTCAGTGGAAACAGACAGCACAGCAGGAGATGAGGGAATTATAGGCAGCTGAGAGAAATGCATATAATGAATTCCAGCTGATTAATAGTGCTCTATACTGGTGTTAAGAATTGTAACGTTTTGAGTGTTGACTTGGTTTGCATTTGGGAGTTTTAGTTTCAGGCTCCTGCTGAAGCTATTCTATTAAAAGGTCTGTTGTATTATGAGAGGCATAGGCAGGGTAAGCAGTCAGTACCATTTTTACCAGGTGGAATTCCCAGACTGGAAAGCATAACTTTAAGGTTAATTGGCAAAGTTTAAAGAGATGTGGGGGGCACATTGAGGGTGAGGGTTTTTTACACTGAGGGGATTGGTGCCTGGAACACGCTGCCTGGGGTGGTAGTGGAGGCAGACAAGATGCCAGCGTTTAAGAGGCTTTTAAATAGGCACATGGGCATGCAGAGAATGGAAGTATATTGATCAGAAGCTGACAGATGAGATTAGTTTATCTCTGCATTCTGCTCGACGCAGACATTATGGGCTGAAGGACTGTTTCTGTGTTGTACTGTTCAATGTTCAATGGTTCTTAATTATCAGATGTACCAAGGTACAGTGGAATTCTTTTTTTTTCATGGAGTTCAGTAAATTATACTGTGCATAAACACAATCAAAGATGTAATACAAGGTGTATAGAAATATCCCACTGAGACCATGTACAATAGTCACCAGGTTTTCAAAGTCCAAGATGCCGCTGGCCATAAAGGTTAGTTGCAGTCGTCACCTCCATCTGGATTAGTGAACCGTCTCTCCTTCCCCACTCAACTAGAAAGTGCTGAGCAAATCTTACTGCCTGGTAGTTTTCTTCCAGCTACCTCCCTTGCTGTTGCTACTTTTCAGGCACCACTTCATTGCGCACAAGCTTCATGGCTTCTTCTTTCTCTGGCAATGCTGCCACCTTCAATTTGCTGTGTTATGCAGCAATCAGCATGATATTAGTCTTCACATCTCTTTGGTGTGTACTATAAGAGCTTCAAGGACAGATGCAGGTAACAACATGTATTATTCTTAAGACAATTACATTTTCACTACAATCCTTTTAGACTAACATTGATTAATAATGAAGAAACCCCACCGACTGTTAATGGGAAGAAGCAGTTTTTACCAGTCCAGTTGAGTTTATAGTTGCATACATGGGCGGAAATCCTATGGGGGGGGGGGGGGGGGGGGGGGTGTAGGGGGGGGGGGGGGAGATGTTTTGAGAGGTGGGGAACCATCCCCCCCCCCATGTTTTGTGACCTGGGCACTATGGCCAGTCCCATGTGCGCGCTTATCCCTGGTCTGGCTGTGGCGCCCAGGTCGGCTCGCCTGCCCCACATTCCAAAGACATGCAGGTTTGTAGGTTAAGTGCTTCGGTAAATTGTAAATTGTCCCTAGTGTGTTGGATGGTGTTAGTGTATGGGATGATTGCTGATCGGCACGGACATGGTGGGCCACAGGACCTGCAGTTCCCAGGTCGCCTGCATGCCCAGGTCGGCTTGCCTGCCCCGAGACTGGCTGTAGCACCCAGGTCAGCTGGCAGGTCTGGCTGTAGCGCCCAGATCGACTGGCTTGCCCCAGGTCGCCTGTGTGCCGCTGGAATGGCTGCAGTTCCCAGGTCGCCTGCGTGCCCCGGGACTGGCTGCAGTTCCCAGGTCAGCTCGCTTGCCCCAGGTCTGGCTGCAGTTCCCCGTTCGCCTGCGTGCCCTGGGACTGGCTGTAGTTCCCAAGTCGCGAAAACTAATTGAAAAAAACTAGGCCTGTGGGCCGGATGATTTTGGGCAATGGTTCGGATCCGGCCCATGGGAGGTAGGTTGCCGACCCCGTCCTAGTTGTTAGGCCACATTGTGTCCCCCCCATGTTTGAAAAGCGACTTCCGCCCATACAATATGGTGAACTACAAGTGCATTACATATGTCGGAAGAAACTACAGATGCTGGTTTACTTGATAGTGAGAAGAAAATGACTGCAATAAAACTCCATAAACAGGGTCTGATCAGGAACAGTCAACATGGATTTGTGCCTGGAAGGTCATGTTTGACAAACCTCCTTGAATTTTTTGAAGCGGTAACTAGGGAAATTGATGAGGGTAAA
The DNA here is from genome assembly GCA_035221665.1 of Okamejei kenojei. Taxonomy (NCBI): domain Eukaryota; kingdom Metazoa; phylum Chordata; class Chondrichthyes; order Rajiformes; family Rajidae; genus Okamejei; species Okamejei kenojei. The sequence continues at coordinate 35,431,761 of CM069137.1, forward strand.
GCAGTGGATGTTGTCTATATGGATTTCAGTAAGGCCTTTGACAAGGTTCCCCATGGAAGGTTGGTTAAGAAGGTTCAATCTTTGGGTGTTAATGGCGGAGTAGCAAGATGGATTCAACAATGGCTGAATGGGAGATGTCAGAGAGTAATGGTGGATGGCTGTTTGTCAGGTTGGAAGCTGGTGACCAGTGGGGTGCCTCAGGGATCTGTGTTGGGTCCACTGTTGTTTGTCATGTACATCAATGATCTGGATGATGGGGTGGAAAATTGGATAAGTAAGTATGCAGATGATACTAAGATAGGTGGTGTTGTGGATAATGAAGTAGATTTTCAAAGTCTACAGAGAGATTTGGGCCATTTGGAAAAGTGGGCTGAAAGATGGCAGATGGAGTTTAATGCTGATAAGTGTGAAGTGCTACATCTTGGCAGGACAAATCAAAATAGGACGTACATGGTAAATGGTAGGGAATTGAGGAATGCTGTGGAACAGAGGGATCTAGGAATAACTGTGCATAGTTCCCTGAAGGTGGAATCGCATGTAGATAGGGTGGTAAAGAAAGCATTTGGTGTGCTGGCCTTTATAAATCAGAGCATTGAATATAGGAGTAGGGAAGTAATGTTAAAATTGTACAAGGCATTGGTAAGACCAATTCTGGAGTATGGTGTACAATTTTGGTCGCCTAGTTATAGGAAGGATGTCAACAAAATAGAGAGAGTACAGAGGAGATTTACTAGAATGTTGCCAGGGTTCCAGCAACTATGTTACAGACAAAGGTTGAACAAGTTAGGTCTTTATTCTTTGGAGCGCAGAAGGTTAAGGGGGGACTTGATTGAGGTCTTTAAAATGATGAAAGGGATAGACAGAGTTGACGTGGATACGTTTTTCCCATTGAGGGTAGGGAAGATTCAAACAAGAGGGCATGACGAGAATTAAGGGACAGAGGATTCAGGGTCACGTGAGGGGGAACTTCTTTACTCAGAGGGTGGTGGCTGTGTGGAATCAGCTTCCAGCAGAAGTGGTGGAGGCAGGATCGATTTTAACATTTAAGAGTAAAGTGGATAGGTATATGGACGTGAAGGGAATGGAGGGGTATGGTCTGAGTGCAGGTAGATGGGACTAGGGGAAAACAAATGGTCGGCACGGACTGGAAGGGCCGAGAGGGCCTGTTTCCGTGCTGTAATTGTTATATGGTTATATATTATTGCAAAACCCAATTAGAAAATAAGACCATGGTGGTGCAAGAAGTGGGTCTTTGTTGCTGAGGTAGGATTAGGGTTGTACAGGACAGCTCAAGAACCTGATGGATGCAGCAAAGTAGCCATTCCTGAACCTGGCAATGTGGAATTTCAGGCTTCTGGATGTCCTGTCCAACAGTAGAAGTGAGAAGAGGGATACTTTGGTGATAGACAGCACCTACTTGAAGCAGCACCTCATGTATGTATTTTGATGGAGGGGAGGGCTTTGCCCGTGATGGACCTAGCTGCGTCCATCACTTTCCATAGCCTCCAGTGTTACCAGGCCATGGTGCAACTACTAAAGAATACTTTTATGATCACTAAATTATTTTGGGATGTATTCAATAAGTGAAATCCCACTCTTTTTCATTTAACATCAACCTCCTCAATTTCTTTCCAGAAAATTTGAAGTAAGTGTTTTTCAATATAAATTACACCTTTTGCTCTTGCAAATGACAATATAAATTCCACAAACAGCTGTCAAAATCTGTCAAAAAGATATTAAAAAAAAAAAAATGTGTCCACCTACTTTTATGCATATTACCTTTTAAGCCATTTTGTATTGAATTCAACAATTAGCAATTCAACGATTTTTGACTAACCTTCTTCGTTCAGGTATTGACAAATTCACAATGATTCTGACACTTCATCAATTACATATGCTCCATTATGCACCTACTGACTTTTGCACAGATGAACACAAGGTTCCCTTTCAAAGACTAATTGAGTAGTCTGTGGTTAATTAAATGTCCAAAGATGCACCATTTAATTCATAATCCAACGACTTTCATGGAGAATATGCTTAGCTCCTTGATAAACGTGGGTGCCCCAGAACAAAAAGTCTGCAATAAACAAAAGTGTCTGATAACCCGTGCCTGTTTCTTAAATAATGCAACTCTCGTTTTATTTCATAATATAATTCACCAGTTGTAGCAAATAACTTATAATGCCAAGGGAAAAAGAAGTGCACACAAATTTTTACTTTGGACTTCTAAAAATCAAATACTTGTCAAAACATTAAATAACATAAGCTAATAGCATTGAGACACGGCAGTATGCTGTTTTGAAATTGAATGCTGCTGTTCACCAATGAACACCCATAAATGTTAGAGAAACACCCCTTTCCTTTTTGAGGATCAATATACGTGCATTTCCAGTAATTAGTGATGTTACAATATTAATGTTTAATTACACATTTAAATATGGCACATAAAATTTTTTAAGGAGTCTGATTGAATTTTTTTATTGCTGTAATTTGCTTGATGGCTGGATTAAAACAAAATTCATCATATACTAAAAGTTAATATTTTACTCCTCTCTCCAAATACTGTCATTTTCCATTTTACCAAAAGTTTTTTTTTGTAACATTGAATTCTTTAAAAAAAAGGGCTGGGCCAGAAACACATAACAAATATATGATGTAGATGCAGTGCTGTACGCAGGGGGGGAAAACCCGGCGGGGGTGGTGTGGGAGGGATGCAGAGGGGACACGTCCCCCCCATGTTTTGAGAGGTGGGGGAAATCCCCCCCAAGTTTTTGTCATCGGGATTTTAAAATCTCCGCTTTCTGTGAGACAGTGGATGTGGGACTGCTGATCATGGGCGCCTATTGGACGAGTGAGACATTGGTCAGCAGGCAATGGGTGCGGGTCATGATGATTCAGTGCGGTGATTGGAGGAAGGAGGAGTGGGAGGGGAATGGGACTGAGGAGAGAGGGCGGTGATTGGAGGAGGGAGACGTTGCACAGATCTGCGCCTCCTCCGCAGCCAGGATCGATCCTGGCCGGCTCTCCCGCGTTGTCCCGTCCCCCCCCGAGTGCCCCCCCACGGGTGGCCAGAGAGGTCGGGAGTCAGACGTGAGCTGTACCCCCAGGCCCCCAGCCAGCGCAGAGAAGCAGCGGTAAACCCAGCTCAACTCTGCCTGTCCCGCCAGGTCAACCTGCCTGGGCTTGCGGGAAATATGTCCAACGCGGAGAAGCAGTACTGGTATCCCGTCAGTCCAGTCAGAGCTGTAGTTAACCCGGCAAGACAGGCAGAGTTGAGCTGCATTTAGCACTGGATTGAGCCTCCAAAGCCTCGTGCATGCGTGTGTGAGTGTGCGCATGCGCGCGCGGCCACCAGAAAATTGTATCCCCCCCTGTCCCCCGGTCCCCTCCATATTTTGATAGCGAGTTCCGTGCCTGGAAGCATCAATTACGCTGCTTTCCACAGAAGGGTTGCTTGTGGATATGAAACACATCCCTTCTGTTCTGTGAACCCAATCCATTTCACTGATATAAGGGAAGTTTGTGCTGTAATTTATCATTTGTTAATTCAGGCTGGCACTGCCATCATGGTGAAGAGCAACGCATGTCTAAATCAAGCATTAACTTATTTGCCTATGTGCAAGGGCTCTGTTGCCTGCGTTTGCTCTATGCTGCAACCTTCCCCTGAGGCAGCCTGAGCTGTGGCTGATTTCCTTTGGGACAACCAGTTCGAGACATGCACATACGTTAAAGGAAATTTAGTACCCTACCAGAAATACGTTATATATCAATTTCAAATTTGTGATTGTATTCTTCTGTTGAGGACAGGCAGTAAAATAGTAAGATTAAACTAGAACTTACCAGTTTGAAGTTTGATCTTGATTTTATGAGGAGTTACGATGACATTTATGTGAAGAAGGCCGTTCAGCCCGCATGCGCGTCAATCTTCAAAGCAGCGGTGTGAAATCACAGATTACAATGGTTAAACTGAACATAGTAAGATTAGAGAAGAGTAGAACTACCAAATTACCTTAACAAAATGAGGGAGCGGTTGGCACGTAAACACTCATCGTAACGCTTTATAAAATCAAGATCAAACTTCAAACTGGTAAGTTCTCATTTAATCTTACTATTTTACTTTGAAGTCATGTGAGTGACTATGTGAACTTTTCAAAGCTCTGTGATTTCATGCCGGAAACGAGTCCATGTGTTACACACTGCATGAAGTGACCATGGATGAGTGAAAAAGATTAATGCATTCAGACATGACTTAATTTGTTAAAATGCTGATGCTTTAATCATCAAAAGAAAATAATAGTTACCCCTTTCACCCTGCGGAAACTATAAAGCAGAATCTAAAATGGAGTTGGCAGATATCCCAGATTTGGCAATGGGTTATATAAAATGTTGGTAAAGTATGTTCGCTTGACCATCCTGCAGCTGCGTGGATGTGGTCCAATGGAACATACATAACCCCTGGGGCTGATGTAGTAGCAGCTCTGGTGGAGTGAGTGTTATCAATATTCGGTGTTCTATCAAGCCATGATGACATTAAACATTTTGTGATCCAACATGCTGTGTTGTCATTGATTTCACTTGATGATACAAAAACCTCAAACAAGGTTAGGTTAATATCATGGGATACTTTAACTTTATTGCACCCATGTGACTAACATATGCCACCACCATAGTGTATCAACTTGGAGCTGAGCATGCATTGAACTCTGTGAGGTAAGGGAAAAAAGTAGAGTAGCTATGGAAACTATGAGATTCAAAGAGGAGGAAGTACTGACACTTTTGAAAAATATAAAAGTGGATAAGTCTCCAGGTCCTGACAGGATATTCCCTAGGACATTGAGGGAAGTTAGTGTAGAAATATGCAGATTCTCACAATAACCTTTAACCTGTAGGATGCACCTAGTGTTTATAGGTAGTTGAAACCAATAGCTGAAAATTTGGTGACTCATGCAAACCGCATCCGCCTCCGTAACTGTAGATGGCAGTCGTAATTTCTCATCTTTGGGGACTAGCATCAGTTTGTAATTACTGAGGATTATTGACCAAAATTACTGGAGAAATGCTGAATACTGCCATCATTGTGACTTCGGTAGTTTTAGCTGGGAAAGGCATAGGTCTATTAACAATGACCTACATGGTACTTGAGGGGTTAATTCTTTGCACGTTGTAAGTTCTGATATTGCAAAGCGCCAATGTAAATGGGAACTGAATAGCATGCATCTTTGAGATCGATGCTTGCCATATAGCTCATAGACTGTGGAACAGCATCCCCCCTCCCCATTATAACTGCCCCCTCCATCGACTCCTTTAAGTCTAGTCTAAAAACTCCTGGCCTGACACCAAGTCCACAGGCCTGACCGTCTTACCTTCGGTTTTACCCCCTTTCTGGGGACCCACAGCGGTCTGGAAGCGGCTGACCACTATATGTTGGAGGGGTCCCTCCTGGCCTGACTTACACAGGCCTACCCGACTTGCTGTTGGTTTTACCCAATTCCTGGGGAACCACAGCGGTCTGGAAACAGCTGATCCCTGTATGTCGGGGGGGGGGGGGGGGGGGGAGGGGAGGGGGGGGGTGGGGCCCCTCCTGGACCTTACCTCACAGACCTTGCCGGCTTGTAGTTCGTTTTATCCCCTACCTGGGAACCACAGCCGGTCTGGAAGCAGATGTCACCTGTATGTTGGGGGGGGGGGGGGGGTGGGGATTGGGGGGGAAGGGAACCTCCTGGCCTGGTGAAAGTGAATCCAAAGGGTTTCTACAGCTATATTAATAGCAAAAGGATAACAAGGGATAAAATTGGACCATTAGAGAACCAGAATGGACAGCTATCTGCAGAGCCAAAAGAGATGGGGGAGATATTGAACAATTTCTTTTCTTCGGTATTCATAGAAACATAGAAAACATAGAAATTAGGTGCAGGAGTAGGCCATTCAGCCCTTCGAGCCTGCACCGCCATTCATATGATCATTGGCTGATCATCCAACTCAGTATCCCGTACCTGCCTTCTCTCCATACCCTCTGATCCCCTTAGCCACAAGGGCCACATCCAACTCACTCTTAAATATAGCCAATGAACTGGCCTCAACTACCCTCTGTGGCAGAGAGTTCCAGAGACTCACCACTCTCTGTGTGAAGAAAGTCTTTCTCATCTCGGTCTTAAAGGATTTCCCCCTTATCCTTAAGCTGTGACCCCTTGTCCTGGACTTCCCCAACATCGGGAACAATCTTCCTGCATCTAGCCTGTCCAACCCCTTAAGAATTTTGTAAGTTTCTATAAGATCCCCTCTTAATCTCCTAAATTCCAGAGAGTTATAAACCGAGTCTATCCAGTCTTTTCTTCATAAGACAGTCCTGACATCCCAGGAATCAGTCTGGTGAACCTTCTCGCACTCCCTCTATGGCAATAATGTCCTTCCAATATTCGCCAAGGAGAAGGACATTGAACTCTGTGAGGTAAGGGAAAAAAGTAGAGTAGCTATGGAAACTATGAGATTCAAAGAGGAGGAAGTACTGACACTTTTGAAAAATATAAAAGTGGATAAGTCTCCAGGTCCTGACAGGATATTCCCTAGGACATTGAAGGAAGTTAGTGTAGAAATAGCAGGAGCTATGACAGAAATATTTCAAATGTCATTAGAAACGGGAATAGTGCCGGAGGATTGGCGTACTGCACATGTTGTTCCATTGTTTAAAAAGGGTTCAAAGAATAAACCTAGCAATTATAGACCTATTAGTTTGACGTCAGTGGTAGGCAAATTAATGGAAAGGATACTTAGAGATAATATATATAAGCATCTGGATAAATAGGGTCTGATCAGGAACAGTCAACATGGATTTTTGCCAGGAAGGTCATGTTTGACAAACCTTCTTGAATTTTCTGAAGCGGTAACTAGGGAAATTGATGAGGGTAAAGCAGTGGATGTTGTCTATATGGATTTCAGTAAGGCCTTTGCCAAGGTTCCCCATGGAAGGTTGGTTAAGAAGGTTCAATCTTTGGGTGTTCATGGCGGAGTAGCAAGATGGATTCAACAGTGGCTGAATGGGAGATGTCAGAGAGTAATGGTGGATGGCTGTTTGTCAGGTTGGAAGCCGGTGACCAGTGGGGTGCCCCAGGGATCTGTGTTGGGTCCACTGTTGTTTGTCATGTACATCAATGATCTGGATGATGGGGTGGAAAATTGGATAAGTAAGTATGCAGATGATACTAAGATAGGTGGTGTTGTGGATAATGAAGTAGATTTTCAAAGTCTACAGAGAGATTTGGGCCATTTGGAAAAGTGGGCTGAAAGATGGCAGATGGAGTTTAATGCTGTTAACTGTGAAGTGCTACATCTTGGCAGGACAAATCAAAATAGGATGCACATGGTAAATGGTAGGGAATTGAGAAATGCTGTGGAATAGAGGGATCTAGGAATAACTGTGCATAGTTCACTGGAATCGCATGTAGATAGGGTGGTAAAGAAAGCCTTTGGTGTGCTGGCCTTTATAAATCAGAGCATTGAATATAGGAGTAGGGAAGTAATGTTAAAATTGTACAAGGCATTGGTAAGACCAATTCTGGAGTATGGTGTACAATTTTGGTCGCCTAATTATAGGAAGGATGTCAACAAAATAGAGAGAGTACAGAGGAGATTTACTAGAATGTTGCCAGGGTTCCAGCAACTATGTTACAGAGAAAGGTTGAACAAGTTAGGTCTTTATTCTTTGGAGCGCAGAAGGTTAAGGGGGGACTTGATTAAGGTCTTTAAAATGATGAAAGGGATAGACAGAGTTGACGTGGATAAGCTTTTCCCATTGAGGGTAGGGATGATTCAAACAAGAGGGCATGACATGAGAATTAAGGGACAGAAGTTAGGGGTAACGTGAGGGGGAACTTCTTTACTCAGAGGGTGGTGGCTGTGTGGAATGAGCTTCCAGCAGAAGTGGTGGAGGCAGGATCGATTTTAACATTTAAAAGTAAAGTGGATAGGTATATGGACGTGAAAGGAATGGAGGGGTATGGTCTGAGTGCAGGTAGATGGGACTAGGGGAAAACAAATGGTCGGCATGGACTGGAAGGGCCGAGAGGGCCTGTTTCCGTGCTGTAATTGTTATATGGTTATATGGTTACATATATACAAATAGCCCTCGCTCAGAGGACGTCAGGAAAGGCTTGGGAGAACATATATGTTTTGTTTTACCCCCTTCCTGGGAACCACAGTCAGTCTGGAAGCCACTGACTGTTGTCAGTGACTTTGGGTGGCGAACCCGAAGGCTGCCGGCTACCCGCACTTTCCACGGTCTCTGTAGCCGGTTTCCCCTTAGTCCCGGTATCCGTGGCCGAGACCGGGATTCCCCACGGTCCGTCCGGACTTCGTCCCAATTAGTCGAGCAGGTTTATCTCTGAACAGAGATTCCTGCAAAAAAAGAAAAACACAAAACCTGGGAATAAGGTAAAACTTACCTTCAGGCTAACTTACCGCTGGACAGAGCAACGTTGCCGCCAGTCGGCTCATTGCGCAAGTGAGTCAACGTAATGATGCGCATGTGGGCTGAATGGCCTTCTTCATGTAGTCACTCACGTGACCGAAGTAAAATCTATGTATATAAATGAAACCTTATAGTAAATGATATAGAAAGTCCTTCAGGCAGTCTTTGAGGTGGCACAGTGGCACAGAGTTAGATTTGCAGTCTTATAGCGCCAGAGACTTGGATTCAGTCCTGATTATGGGTGCTATCTGTGTGGAGTTTGTCTGTTGTTCCTGTGGCCGCATAGGCTTTCTCTGGGTGCTCTGGTTTCATCATTCAAAAGATGTGCTGGTTTGTAGATTAATTGGCGTCTATAAATTGCCCCTAGTGTGCAGGATGCAAAAGTGGGATAACATAGAACTATGGGTGATCAATGATCAGTGTGGACTCGAATAGCCTGTTTCCACGCTGCATCTCTATACTAAACTAAATATAAGGAATATGGATACGTGGACAGGTACATGGACATGGTTTAGATGTTGGCTAAATGCAGGCAGATGGGACTATGATTGGCACAAGGAAGTTGGGCCAAAGGGCCTGTTTCCATGCTGTATGACCCTATGACTAAATCCATCTGCTTTTCAGGGCAGTAATGTAATTGCTTCTTATCAAAATTCAATAATCACCTCTTTCAACAATATTCAAGAGCTGTTATCTTCTGATCTAATCCCTCCCTATACCCAAAAGATGGATTCTGAGGCTCATCTATTTTTTCTTGACACCCCCAAAATCCAACCATTCATCTGGAAAATGGAGGATTTACTTTTATAGGCGTCTAATGAAGCAGCATACAGATGCTCCTTGACTTACGATGCTTCGACTTACGATATTTCAACTTTACGATGGTGCAAAAGCGATACACATTCAGTAGAAACCGTATTTCGAATTTTCCCAGGAAAAAAAATGGACACAGCACAGCAGAAGAGAGAGAATGTTAGGTTAGTTGTATTAAATGCATTTTCAACGTACAATATTTTCGATTTACAATGGGTTTATTGCAGTGTAACCCCATCGTAAGTTGAGGAGCACCTGTATATACATTATGATGAGATCTGAGGTCCAATATCTAGGGCTCTAGACCACCGCAGCACAGACAACTACGATTTATTACAGGCGACCTGAAAAGAAATCTGCCATAATATGCACAAACTTCCTTGCATTTTTAGAATGTGGAAAGAAAGATGAAATGTTAATTTGTACAAAAATACTCAAATGAAAAACTCCATTTTACTTAACACCAATAAATGTGGAATAATTTATCAGAGATCTGGTCATTTATTACCCATGTCATGACTTTCAAGAATATACAGTATGATACATTACAGAACTAAAGACAAATCTCAATTTTCATGAAATAATTGGGTATTTAGTGTAAATTCAAAACATGGGGAACCCATCTGCTCTACTGAGCATAGTGCTTGTTATTATGGTTTACTAGCATCCTTTCAATCATTAGTGGTTATTAAAGTAATAGTTGATTAAGCCATTTATTTAACATTTTAATTGAAATTCTTTGAATTTTTATTTGCAGTGTCTTTTGTTTCCTATAATTGTGAGATAATTAATTTAATTGTATTTTATTTTCTGCAAAACATTTGCTTATATGCCTGAAAGACGTATCATCTTCTAGAAGGTTTCTTTTATACATAAAGATTTTTCTGTCAGTTGTCAACATACGAATACAATTTTACTTCGGAGTCATGTGAGTGATTCCATGAAGAAGAGCCCCGCCAGTCAGCATGCGCATCATTACGTCTGACGCATGGCGCAGCAACCGGCTGGGAGGAGCAGCGCTCCTCCAGCGGCAAGTTTAAAAAAGCCTCCGGTAAGTGTCAAACTTGTTGGAGGTCGATTTTCTGCGCTTGTTAAATCTTGTTACAGGAGGGCAAGTTCAAGCATGAAGAAGTCGTTAGCAGCAAGGCGAGCCGTAGAAAAAGTGTCTAATGCCCGCAGGAGTGCGAGTAGTGGGCGGCCGCCTAGCTCATCTACAGAGTCGCTAGTAGTGAGACCAGCGACTACAGACTTGGTATCCGAGAGCACCGTGGCTGCGCCCGAGGGGTGTAAGGCCACTCGAAAGTCTGTCCGGCCGATAGACTCGGTCGAGAGGGTTTTCCCTCAAGAATGCATACCGTAGAACGAGTATCCAGGATGGAGCTCCTATTGGAGAGGATGCTCCATCAAGAGCGCTGGCCTCTCCAAGAGCCCACACCAGCAGCACCTACTGGGCTGCCAAGTATCTCCCTCTTGGAGGAGGAGAATATACCGGGTCAGTATGATTCTGACACCGATTCTGAGGGCTTAGCGTTGGAGGCTGCCCCACGGGACGAAGGGCAATAGCCAGAGGTTCCATTCCTGGTGGCCAGGTTTGCCGTCCCAATAGACTCTGGAGAGCCACAGGGGGAAGAGCTGGCTGCCAGTATAAATTACTTGGCTTCGTACCAGCTTCAGGAACTGGCCATGGATACAATGGCCAAAAAATATGACCCCCCAGAAAATTGTATTCTGCTCAAAGTGCCAGCCGTCAACCATGCCATTTCGGGCAAACATGCCTTTTCCATCCAGAGCCAGGGGTAGGTGGGTCTGATTCTTGTGGAAACATGTTGAGTGAGAATTACCTACCAGTTGGGGGGAGGTTACACAGGTTTCTTAAAGAATGGTGTAAAATAACATCAAACATGTTTATACTGCAGATTATATAAGGGTTTCAAATTGAATTTATTCCCAAACTGTGTCCACCCACCTAGCACAAGCCAGAGCGGGCATTCATTTTCTCACAACAGGAGAATTTGGGGATTCAAGCTGAAATAGCAAAATTATGTTTTAAAGGTGTAATTGAGAAGACAGTTTATCAAACCCATCAATTCGTGTCTAATGTGTTTCCTAGACCAAAGAAAGATGGTGGGTGTCGGATTATTTTGGACCTGACAGGACTTCATCCGTTTGTGCAGTATAATCATTTTAAAATGGAAACGTTTGCTACTGCCAAGCAATTGTTTTCCAGAGGGTGTTATATGGCATGTATAGATCTTCAAGATGCATTTTATTCAGTGCCTGTTCATAAAGAGTATTGGAGATATTTTAAATTTAGCTGGATGGGGCAATTATGGCAGTTTAGAGCATTGCTTAATGGGTTAACCTCAGCACCTCGCTTATTTACAAAATTGCTAAAACCAGTACTAGGGTTATTACGGTCACAGGGCCATATTGTAATGGCCTATTTGGATGACATCTTAATAATTGGAAACACCTTTGTGCCAGCCGAATTATCAGTTTCAGCTGTTAAACTCATGGTTGAGAGGTTGGGGTTCATTATCCACCCAGCTAAATCAAAATTGGTGCCGGTTAACACAATTGACTATTTGGGATTCACAATAGATTCAATTCACATGTGTGTGACTCTGCCCAAGGGCAAGAGATTAGATTTAATTGAAGGCTGTATCAAGCTCTTGGGGGAGCAATCACCTTCAATTAAACAGGTGGCCAGCTTAATTGGTAAATTGGTAGCTGCCTTTCCAGCTGTGCAATATGGACCTTTGCATTACCAACATTGACAGAGGGCAAAGGTACAGGTACTTAGAATACATGCAGGTCATTTCACTTACCATCTGAAGTCATTACTGAAGTACAGTGGTGGATTAGAAACATTTCAAATTGTTCTAGCAAAATTTTGATTGAAACACCTTCAGTTCTTTTGCAGACTGATGTTAGTGCCCTAGGTTGGGGTGCTACTGACACCAGGTCTAGCTGTGGAGGCAGATGGAATATGCATGAGGCTTTGATTCTCCAATCACATGGAATTAATTATTTAGAGCTTTTAGGAGTATTTTATGGGCTCAAAGCTTACTGTACCACCAAGCATCATTTACATGTTCAGCTTCAGATTGACAACACCACGGCAGTGGCGTATGTTAATCACATGGGTAGAATCAAATCAAAATCTTGTGACAGATTGGCTAACCTTATTTGGCACTGGTGCATTAAAAATAATATTTGGATTTCAGCTGTTACTTGCCAGGCAGATTCAATATGGTGGCAGACACCAAGTCACGTACATTCAACGACAACACTGAGTGGATGTTGAATCATGATGTATTTAATGAAATTGTTCTCTGGTATGGGATGCCAGATATTGATTTGTTTGCATCCAGACTTAATCACCAGGTACTGAAATATGTTTCGTGGGAACCAGACTCAGGGGCAGTTGCAGTGAATGCATTCTCGTGCACTGGGGCGGAATGTTTTTATATGCATTTTCCCCCCTTCTGCCTCATCAGTCGGTGCTTGACTAAGATCAAACAGGACTCTGCTTCAGGGGTTTTGGTGGTACCCAACTGGCCTACACAGCCATGGTTCCCTCTGACTTTGGGTATTAGTGCACAGCCTATTATGCTGGTTCCAAAACGTCATAATCTGTTAGTGCACCCTGTGACTGGAGGTCAATACCCATTGTATCATCTAAATTTGTTGATTTGCAGATTTTAAGAAGGCCATATCTGGGTCTGGGACTATCCAATCGGACCGTGGATGTCATCACAGCATCCTGGAGGGATAGTACGAAAAGGCAGTACATCTCTCATGTCAGAAAATGGGAGGAATTTTGTTTTCAGGGAAACATTACATACCACACAGCCTCCATCCCAGATGTGCTCGAATTTCTGTCCAAGTTACATTTCGATGAGGGGTTGAGCTATAGTGCCATCAACAGTGCCAGGAGCGCTTTGTCCTCGTACTTATGCTGGGGGTCAGAACTTCAGTCTATAGGATCTCATCCATTAATCTCCAGATTTATGAAGGGTGTTTTTAATTCTAATCCTCCCAGGCCTAGGTATTCTGAAATCTGGGATGTAAGTATGGTACTGACGCTGCTACGTCAATGGGGTACAGCCACATCTTTGCTCTTAACAAAGATTACCCTTAAGTTGGTTATGCTTATGGCGCTCGTATCAGCGGAAAGGGTTCAGACCTTGCACAAACTGCGCCTGGACAGGATGGTGTCATCACAGAATGTTAAATTTACATCTATGACCTAATTAAACAAAGCAGACCAGGGGTGTCCAGATTCAAGCTTGAACTGTCAGCTTATCCCACGGATTTATGGCTGTGTGTGGTGGCGCACTTGCGGCGTTATATTGAAGTCACGAAGAGCCTTAGAGGCTCTGAGCAAGCATTTTTTATTAGCCACAAAAAGCCACATATGAAAGTGTCAGCTCAGACCATTTCACGATGGCTGAAGCAAGTATTGGGGTGTGCAGTAGTTAATACTGACAATTTTAAATCTCACTCCACCAGGGTGGCATCAACGTCAGTGCCGAGGGCAATGGACTTCCCTCTAGACCATATCCTCATGGCCGCAGGATGGTCAAATGAATTGACTTTTCAAAGGTATTATAATAAGCCGCTTGTTGAAGCCAGGGTGTTCGCCCATTTTGTTTTAAGTTCTGTTTCATAGCATCTCCCTGGGAGAGAGGAGTCGCTATTGTATATTTGTTTATTTGTGAATTACAGCTTTAACATGTTAATTAGTATCATGTTTCGATGTATTGCTAATATTAATTCCTCCTGAGTCAACTGATTGCATTGTGAGACGCCTGGATTTGCATCGGCGTGACATCACAGATCTTTGAAATCTTCAAGGAATCACTCACGTGACTCCGAAGTAAAGTAGTAAGATTAAATGAGAACTTACCAGTTTGAAGTTTGATCTTTATTTTATGAGGAGTTACGATAAGCGATTACGTACCCACCGCTCCCAACCCTCATATCACGAAGCTTATCTGGTAGTTCTAGGTTATTATCTTACTATAATACTTCAATTGTTGTTCTTCTGTGATTTCACACCGCTGCTTTAAAGATTGACGCGCATGCCGACTTCCGGGGTTCTTCTTCACATAATCACTCATCGTAACTCCTCATAAAATAAAGATCAAACTTCAAACTGGTAAGCTCTCGTTTAATCTTACTATTACGAATGCATTATTGACGTATGAGAAATGTATGTCTTTATGTTTTTGTAATGACAGAAAGAGAATGTACTTGGAATGTGCATTAGCATTTGAGGTTCTTATGGTATAATATCACATACAATTTTTAAAAATTGTACATTTACGTGGCTTCATATTGATATTCTAAAGATTTTTACATTTTCAATGGCGCCAGAGACCCAGGTTTGATCCAGATATCAGATGCTATCTATGTAGAGTTTCCGCGTTATCCCTGTGACTGCATGGGTTTCCTTTGGGTGCACCAGTTTCTTCCCACTTCCCAAAGACATGCTGATTTGTAGGTTTTTTGGCCTCTGTAAAATTGTAGGGAATTAATGTGAAAATGGGATTACTTAGAATTAGTGTCAAAGTGCCTGTTCCAAGCTGTACCTCTAAACTAAACTAAATTACAACTGTAGATATACTTTGGAAGTATAATCAATGTTGCATTTCTGGATAGGGATGAATAATGATAACAGTGAAACGGCCCTGCTCTTCAAACACTGCAAGAAAATATTTCACATTGGCCTGAGAGGGAGTTTTGATTTAGCATCTTATTCAACAGTACTGCATTCCCTCAGTGCTGCACCTGTGCCAGTCAAATTTATGTGTTCAAATCTCTGGAGTACAGTTATGCAGCTGTAGCAAAATATATTACAGGCACAAGAAATCTAAAAAGTAATTTATTGCTGCCATCCTTGTCTTGATAGACACTGTGAGTGTTCTGTTTTCTCGTGCTATTTGATGGTGCTGCTGGTCTACACCCAGAACTAATTTGTTTTCTGTCACTTTCAGCTGAACAGATCTAATCCTTGAAAAACTGGTAGCTGTGTCTGATTTAGAAATTGAGGTAATTCTGTTTGTTTTTCCTCGTATTGTAACAATCTTCCTTCCAGAGTTGCTTTTGAGATTACTTTGATGTTTTTTTGTATTAAAAGGCATTTGTTTCAGTGAATCTCTTCTTACCAATAATCTGGTTGTGTCAGAAGTGTTTGTTCCTAGCTCATCAGTTGAACAGCATACCTGATTGTGATGAATTATAGCAGCCTGAATGTCCAAAATGAAAATGCTAAAGTAATATCAAATGTGAAAAAAAGACTACAGGATAAACATAAATTAAATGATGGAAGTGAAGGATTCAGCAATATTCCAAAAATCCATGGTATAATAGGAGTTGTTTCATTATGGAAATTTGATCAAAATGTAAATTTTGTTCTCGCAACAAGTCATATATAATGTCGTCCCCAATGATTTGCATTAATGTTTTGATAGAGATTAGAAGCAATTTTATCACCTCAATGTAAATTACTATATAATTCTACAAATTGTAAAATTGCTAGCATCCAAATCTACTTAATAGCCAAGAACACGGAGTAACAAAGGAGTGCACCATGTATCAGCAAACAGAAAAATGACAAATACATGATGTTGTTTGCCAGAGTTGTGACTTTTATCTTGTAGCAAAGTATTTATGCCTCTCATGCCACTTGGAAGGAACTCTCTTATTTACAAGGGTGGCCATGGTGGCGCAGCAGTAGAGATGCTGCCTTACAGCGCTTGCGGCGTCGGAGACCAGGGTTCGATCCCGACTACAGGTGCTGTCTGTAAAGAGTTTGGACATTCTTCCTGTGCCAATGTGGATTTTCTCCGAGATCTTCGGTTTTCCCCCGTACTCCAAAGACATACAGGTACTGTATGAAGGTTAATTGGCTTGGTGTATGTGTAAATTGTCCCTAGTGTGTGTAGGGTAGTGTTAATGTGTGGGGATCGCTAGTCGTTGCAGACTCGGTGGGCTAAAGGGCCTGTTTCCGCGCTGTATCTCCAATCAAAACTAAACTAAACAATAGTAGTGGTACACCACCGCATACCCAAGTGTTAAGGCTGACTACTCCTAATTACCCAATCAATTTTAAAAACAGAGAAACATAAAGCTGCCCTCCTCCCCTAAAGATGATGATACATGCAAGGATAATTGCATGTCATGAAATATTTTGCCCCAGATAATAGAGGTACAAGCTAATGGCAAAATATTTAATAGGATCTACAACATGTTCAAGATGGCTATAAAGACCAATGGACATTGAAAATGGTGAACTCCAGGAGAGAGGTTGAATGCACAGTATGGCCCCAAATTTAGAACAGGAACTGCAGAAAATAAGTATTTCCTTCTTATGAAAAATAGAGAGGCAGAAAGCACATTTCATTAACTATTATTGGCCACATCAGCCGAAGCTTTCTGCTTACAAACCTTCATCTAATTTCCCTAAAATCTAGAGCTGGCTGAGGCAGAAGGCTGCTCAACAGTTTGTTCCAACTGCCTCTGACACCCCTCTGTTTTCTAAGAATGTTTATGGTGAGATGCAAGCAGACCATTGTAAATTGGTTACAAATGAAGAGAATATGGTCTTTAAGATATTTTGCACCATTAACTGTTCAAACACTGATTCCACGTTCTCTCAGAATACTCCAGATACAAGTCCATCAACAAGAGCAGAAATGTTCAGATTTTAAAAATAATCATTAAATTATTCCTCTTTTTCATATTACCTTCTTTTGCTTGGAGCAGCATCATCCTCTAATACTTAAAATATCATTTGGGATCTTGCAAATTAATATTACTTTATTAAATCCAGTTACTAAAGGATTTAGATACACAAGATTTACAGAAATCAATTAAAAGTATAGCTTCATAACTGGAGGATTGATTAATATTATTAATAATACTGTGTTGCTGGTGGCAATGTATATTTTGAGGTACATCTTGTCAAGTAGCTCCATTGCATAATAATGCCCGTGGAATATTATGATTAGAAAATTTAATTGTATTCGTTTTATCATTGCTCATCTAGCAAGGAAGAAAAGTTTTGAGGCATACAGAATGTAAGCATTAGGGAAAATAACTATCTTTGGTTTGCACATGTCTTCTCTGCTTGATCACAGACATTGCTAAACATAATTCCCATCAAACTAATAACTATCAAATTGTCCTTGCTGGCCCCAATGTTAGGTGCTAGTATTAACCATTACCAAATGTGCTGTCCATAATCATTATCGATCCATCTCCTCATAGAATTGAAACCTTCACTAGCACATTTCCACTCATGCTTTCCACTCCAAAACACTTGAACCTGTCTTTAAACTTTAGATTTTAGAGATACAGTATGGAAACAGACCCTTCGACTCACCGAGTCTACGCTGACCAGCAACCACCCTGTACACTAGCACTATCCTACACAATTGAGACAATTTACAATTTTAACAAAGTCAATTAACCAATAAACCTGTATGTCTTCGGAGTGTGGGAGGAAACCAGAGCAACTGGAGAAAACCCATGCAGTCACAGGGAGTACGTACAAAATCTGTACAAACAACACCCATAATCAGGATTGAACCAGGGTCTCTGGCACTGTAAGACATCAACTCTACCACTGCGCCACTGTGCGCCCCCCCAAAAGGCCATTGGCTTTTAAATCCGAAACAAAGTTTACCAGAATTCCACAATAAAATTCCACCAATCCAACCTTGGATATCTACTTTGCCACTGTGGTGAAACAGCTGATAGATTAAATGCTATGATGTAGTCACTGTGCTTAATGATCTCTCCTCATTCTTTAGCAATCTCTCCACTGTCTTTGACATGTCTACTCGCTGTCCATGATAATAGCAACATAAATAATGCACATCTCTATCTCACCCTCAGCCTCACCTATCCCACCACTCCACGGTCTTTATGTTATCAGCCTGCTGTCTAATCCACGTTGAGGAACACTTTTCAACCAACAATTGGAAAGACCAAAGGAACAGCACTCTTTCTGTAACTGTCAACACTATCCCAATGACACCAATGTCATCCCACTCACTCTCCAATGCCATCCTTCCTGTCTCCCCCCCCCCCCCCCCCCCCCCACCCCATGTTTCTCCCTGCCAGCATCCCCAGCATGTCCCACTCCTCATCATAAAACAATCCTCAACTTTCAAGTATCGATCTTGTAAACCTTCCCATGAACTGGTTCCAATACAACCAATACTGTACACAGTATCTCATTTGCATTCTCATCGGTGTCTGATATAATTTAAGCACAGCTTCCCTATTTTGGTGAGGACATCAGTCTGAAGAAAGCCTGGCCAAAATATCACATGTCCATTTCCCTATACGGATTCCCTACCCCCCCCCCCCCCCCCCCCCCCCCACCCCCCCCCCCTCCCCACACACCTTCGACCACCTACTTTGGTGTTGAATTCTCTTTTCAATTAAAAATTATTGTTAATTACGTCCCGTACTTTCATATCAGCCTAATGCAAACCATGCACCAGGATCCTGTGCATCTCAGAGATCAGCAACTCTCCATTTGTTTATTTAAAAAAAATTCCTTCCAAAGAGGACAAATTCACTTTTTTTTCAGTCTCCGTTATCAGTTCTTTGCCTATGCATTTGCCCTTTCAATACCCTTTTGAAATTTCCTTATTTCCTCTTCACAATTTACTTTCCGACCGACACAAATGTCATCTGCAAATTTTGGAACCACACTGTGCGTACCTTCGGCTAAGTCATTTACGTCACTTCTAAGAAGTTGAGGCCCTAGCACTGATCTCTGAGCCACACCACTCACCATGTGCTGCCATCCAAGCAAAGATGAATTTACACTTTTTTTTGTTTTCTGAGAGCCAGCCAATCTTCTCATCGATATAAATACCTCCAACATCAAGAGCTTTTATTTTCAACTTTGATGCAGCAATTTAACAGGTGCCTTCTGGAAATCAAAAATATAGTCTATTCACTGATTCACTGTATCCACAGAACATATACCTTCTTCAAAGGTTTGCAAAGAAAAATCATAGACATAATTTTCTTTTCACAGCACCATGCCGACTTTGGTAATTACCTTGATTTTTTTAGTTTCCTGCAACAATACCATCAATAATGTCTCTCAGATCTTTAAAAATAATTTCAATGTTAACAACCCTGTCTTCAGTTGCCAAAGGTCTGTGATTCCATCCCTTAACCTTTCTGTCACTTGTTTAATATGTTCTCTCAAATTGAACTTACTTTTCAATACGAAAATAGGCACAAAATGCGGGAGTAACACAGCATCTCTGGAGAGAAGGAATGGGAAATGTTTTGGGTCGAGACCCTTCTTCAGACTGAGAGTTAGGTGATGGGGAGATCCAGAGATAAGGAAGTGTAAGGTGTGAGAACAAGACATCAAACGGGGATCAAGGAAAACGTAGAATAGATCATTGTTAGCTTGTAGAAGGTAACAATAAAGCAAACAGAGATAAAATGTAATCACAGACAATCAGACTGGTCGGAGAACTGGGAAGAGGGCGGGATAGAGAGAAAAGGAAAGCAAGTTTACTTGAAGTTAGAGAAGTCAATATTCATACCGTTGGGGTGTAAGCTGCTCAAGCAAAATATGAGGGTTTACACAAAATGCTGGAGAAACTCAGCGGGTGCAGTTGCATCTATGGAGCGAAGGAGATAGGCAACGTTTCGAGCCGAAACCCTTCTTCAGACTCAAGGTTCTGTTCCTCCAATTTGCACTGGGCCTCGCTCTGACAATGGAAGAGTCCCAGGATAAGAAAGGTCAGTGTGGGAATGGGAGGGGATGTTGAAGTGTTTAGCAACCAGGAGATCAGGTAGGTTTAGGGGACTGAGAGGAGGTGTTCAGAAAAATGATCACCGAGCCTGTGCTTGGTCTCACTGATATATTCCTTCATACGCATTACTTTTTAATATGTTGCTTGCTGACATATTTTGTTTGCTAATGTTACTTTGAAGCAGCTTGGCATATTCACCTCTTGGCCTAACAGAGTGGGCATTGCCTTTTTGCTGCAGCCTGATGACCTACCCAGGGCTCTAACCTTCCTTCCATCGAGGGGATCTACCACAGTCG
This sequence comes from Okamejei kenojei, assembly GCA_035221665.1. Lineage (NCBI taxonomy): Eukaryota > Metazoa > Chordata > Chondrichthyes > Rajiformes > Rajidae > Okamejei > Okamejei kenojei. Next base: position 35,452,139 of record CM069137.1, read on the forward strand.
CTGCCTCTAAAAGGCTGGCAGCATCATCAAGGACCCACACCACCCTGGCCACACACTCATCTCCCCGCTACCTTCGGGTAGAAGGTACAGGAGCCTGAGGACTGCAACAACCCGGTTCAGGAATAGCTACTTCCCCAGCCATCAGGCTATTAAACTTGGCTCAGTCAAAACTCTGAACATTAATACCCCTCCATCTGTTATTTGCGCTTTATCAATTTATTCATTCATGTGTGCATTTACGTATATAATTGTAGTCAATGCCTACTATGTTCTGTTGTGCTATGCAAAGAAAGAATTTCATTGTCCTGTCAAGGACACATGACAATAAACTCTTTTGACTTTGACTTGACTTTGATCTTGGTTCTGCTGTCAAGCCAACATAGGTTGCTGAGTTTCCCATTTCTGTAGACTAACTTCAGTCAGAGTGAGAAGTAGTTTGGAGGTGAGGTGCTGGTGGTGAGAGAGATTGGGAGAAGTTGGGTATATTAGTATATTTTAACTTGGGTATATTTAAAAAATATTATTATTTTGTTTGGTAAATGATTTATTTCTTGGAAGTAACAAATGAAGAAAATCTATATAATTAAAAGTCTCATTTTGACCACTTCCTGTCTGCACTGTATATTGTGTGTGTGTGTATGTGTGTGTGTGAGAGTGCGTGTGTGTGAGTGTGTGTATGTTTGAGTGTATGTGTGTGTGTAAGTGTATGTGTGTGTGTGAGTCTGTGTGTGAGAGTGTGAGTGTATGTGTGTGTGTGTGTGTGATTGTATGTGAGTGTGTGAGTGCATGTGTGTGTGAGTCTCTGTGGGTGTGTGTCTGATGATTGTGTGTGTGTTGAGTGTGTGTGTGAGTCTGTGTGTGTGTGAGTCTGTGTGTGTGTGAGTCTGTGTGTGTATGTGTGAGTGTTTGTGTGAGTGTAGGTGTGAATGTATGAGTGTGTGAGTGTGTGAGTGGGTGAGTCTGTGTGAATGTGTGAGTGTGTGTGCGTGTGTGTGAGTGAGTGTGTGTGAGTGAGTGTGTGTATGTGAGTGAGTGTATGTATGTATGTGAGTGTATGTGTGTGTGTGAGGTGGAGGGTGTGTAAGTGTGTGTGAGTCTTTGTGTGTGTGAGTGTATATTGGAATTGGTGGCGAGGTAGAATATTGCATTGGGGGACCAGCCCTCCCGTGTGAAGCTGGGACCCAATGCGTCTAGACCCACTTAGTCTAGTGTTTAATAAAATTGTGGGGCATAATGGCCACAGTATATAATTTTCTGTACACTTGTTGCAAGCAGTTGGTGCAGCGGTGAAGTTGGTGCCTTAATATGGCAGAGACACATGTTCAATCGTGACTATGGGTGCTGTCGGTACGGAGTTTGTACGTTCTCCCTGTGACTTTGTGGGTTTTCTCTGGGAGCTCCGGTTTCCTCCCACACTCCGAAGGCATAGACATTTGTAGGTTAATTGGCTTGTGTAAAATTGTAAATTGACCCTAATGTGTGCAGGAACGTGCTTGTGTATGGGGTGATTGCTGGTTGGTGTGGACTCAGTGGGCTGAAGGCCCTGTTTCCACATAAAGTCTAAAAGTCTAAAGAGTTTGAGAATTGCTTCTTCATGCAGTCATCAGAAAATGTAGTTGCTTCGGAACTTCACAGCACAAGCACCTAATTAAATAGAGAGTCAAAGTATAGTTGTCAAAGAGGATTGAAGGAAAATAGATGGAAGCTGGAAATTATATTGAGCACAAGGTCATTAGCCAAGCATTATCAATAACATTTCAGAAAGCCAGGAAGCTGTTAGAAGCAGTTAGCTGTTGATGTGAAGATTTACAGTATTATATCGAACTAAGCTGGAATGTTAATTTATTCTGACCTATTACTCAAATTGTTTTGTGAAGTTAAGGACTGATTGCTAACCTGTATGGAGAGAATGGTTACTTTCAAAGACTAATGACTTGTAATGGGTCCGAAATTAAAATTCAACAAAGTAGAATCTGTAGAGCCTCTACAAATTCCAGTGTCTTCTGTTCAGATATTAGACAAGAGGCCAGAGATTGATTAACACATGGGCCCACAGAAGTCATGGACCCAGGGTCTCCGACCATTTGACAAACTCCCCTTCAGGATAATGCTCACCCTGTATTGGGTGCACTGGCACTCTTAATAAATAAAAAATGTAGCTGTCATTTGACTTCATGCTGGGTGTATGCAGTATCTAAGGTAGAGTTTTTCTCAGCACTCGTGAACTGGGAGGAAGCACAAATAAATGCCTTTGATGGTTGACTCCGATATCACTGCCCCTAAATTCACCTATTGCAGAATTTCACTGCACCTCTATTGTTTCTAATATCTTGCCATTGGCTCAAATGCTAATTCCGCCCTTCTTTGCCACATCCTATTCACCCTATGGTTCAACCCATTTTCTACTAATAGCATTGAGTCCTATTCCTCATCTATTGCTCACAAAGTTTAATCCCTTCTTCAGCGTTCTCCTCTTTGTCCAATTTACCATGCTCTGTTGACTAGAATTTATTATCTGATTCATTCCTTGCACTTGACCATTCTCACTGGTCAATTGAAATTTGAGTAATTGGATTCAAGGAAAAATTGCAGCTTGAAGCCTGAAACTATGGTGATGAACACACTGACTGGTTGTATTATGACGTGGTTCAGTAATCTAACACCCAAGAATGAACGAAGTCGCAGAAAGTGGTGGATGTTGCCATGTGTATTGATCTACTCACCATTGAAGTACTCTCAAGAAGGCAGCTAATATCATCAAAATATCACACCATCTTGGCTACATTCTCGTTTCACTGCCATGATCAGGAATAAGGCACAGGAGCCTGAGGGTTGTTACATCAAGGTTAAGAACTGTTGCTTCCCATAAATAATCAAGCTCTTGAAAAACCCTGTTCAGCACTAACCACAATCCTACCTCAGTAACAAACTACCTTGGACTTTATACTACTAAGCACATGCTTTCACTACTATGGTCCAGTCTACCTAGTATAACAGATAATCTATTGTATATTTATTATTGTGTTGGTGTATTTTATGTGCCTGTAATAATGGGCCTGTCCCACTTAGGCGATTTTTCAGCGGACTGCCGGCAACTGTCAAGTCAGAGTGGAACACACGCGCACACACACACAAACACATCGCAAAAGCAGGGGCCAGGGCAAGCAGGGGGAGCGCTATCTGAAATTCACACGATGCAAAGCCAAGTTGATACAGACACACACCACGATGAACAGGAAAGTTGGCACTGTAATTAAGATGGCTAACACAGTGTACGGCAGGCACGTGCAGTACAGGGTAGGCAACTAAAATTATAAAAAGGTAATTCATAAATATAAATAGTAAAAGATTTCAAATTCATTTACTAAATTCAAGATTTATTATTAAATGGTTATTAGTTTAATAATCGATCTTAGGTAGGCATAACTCTCCAGTGCCTTTCCTCCGTAGTATGCGTAATACGCGTAACTATGTTCAACTCACGTGCAGTGGACGCTGCTTCAAGCTTTCACTTACAACGGGCAGTAAAGGCAGCTGAAACTCTGCCTTTGCAGCGTGGACTGTGCGCAAGGTGCTGCACATGCCCACAGGAGAGACTAATCTGTGCATGCACGGTTTTTAAAAATTTTTTAAAGTCAGAGTGGAACACACACACATGCCTATAGGACCGATCTGCACATGTGCGGTTTTTACAAGTGCGTGCGTGGTTTTCATGGTTTTCTGCTCATGCACGGGGGAGGAGGGGGGGAGGAGGAGGGGGGGAGGGGGAGGGTGGAGGGGGAGGGTGGGGATGAGGAGGAGGGGGGCGCAAGGGGGGGGGGGTAGAGGAGAGGATGAGAGGAGGGGGGGAGGGGGGGGGAAGAAAGCAGTGTAGACAACTTTTAAGAAGCCAGACAACTTTTAATAAGCCAGAGATACACGGCAGTGAAGGTCGGCGAGCATTTAACATTACCGGCTGGTTATCCTTGGTTCTGAAAACAATTGCTTACCTTTTTATTTCCCAATGAGCCAATGAAATTCACCGGTCAGCACCGGCCACAACCTATGAGAACCTAAGAGAATCTTCGACCTCCTGGTAACCCACTAGGACCTCCTTGCAACCCTCCTTGCAACGGCTCGAGAATTCTCGCTACTCTCCATGGCGGCTTCATTTTAGTCGCTGCTACTGTTTCAACGTTGAAAAATTCTCGCTGTCAATAATGAGGCCGCGACTATTTCCCGGAATATGGGATCTCCTCACGACCATGAAGGCGATCCCCCGGCAACCACCTGCGAACATGTGGCAACCATGTGGTGACCGCATGGTCTCCTGCAGTCGCCTAAATTGTCGCCTTCGTGGGACAGGCCCATTAAAGCTGCTGCAAGTAAGAATTTAATTGTTCCGATCCCAGTGCATTTGACAATTAAACACTCTTGATTTTTGGAATTGTATAGGAAAAGTAACTGGATCTGAATCCCATGGTCTGTTGCAGTCACTTCAACAAAGTGACTTCAATACGTTCTGGCCATAATTTTATGACAGTGATGTTTTATTCTGGCATAAGCTTCAATATTTATTTCTGGAACAAATTAATGCTTGCTTAATAGTTGGAGTGTTGAATTGCTTTCTACTTTGCAAATGTGTTGCAATCTACTAATAATGAAACAGAGTAACAAGGTAATGTAGCATGCTGTGCATTGGAATCAGGTATTTAAATTATAAATACTTAATCGTATTTATAAAAGGTAGGTAGGTGGAAAATGAAAGCAGGAAGAGAGCAACTATAGCATTTCACACATGAAGAGCTTGTTTTGTTTAATTGGCAGCATGCTGCAAAGGCTGGTCGCATGACACGATCCTAACCAACCCAATTGTACAGGTTATGTAGCATTGTGATTAAGTCAGTGGAGGAGCAGCTAGAGTTCTGGATCATTGTTCTGGAGAAATTAATGTGAATCTCACCATGGCAGATGGAAAATTAAATTGAAGTATTTACATTAATCTGGAAGGAAGTCAAACATTTAATCTTGATAATAGGAACCATGACAAGATTGATTTTTTTGGCAAAAATCCATCTGACTCACCTGTGCTCTTCAGGGAAGGAAAGTGATCTTTCCCCGATCTGGTCTCTGTGTGACTCTCGGCCCATTAATATGGTTTGCTCTTACCTGTCTGCTCAGCTTTGGGTAATTTAGCATGGACAGCAAGTGACAGCAATATCCATAACCCATGAATCAAATGCAAGTATTATATTTACTTTATGCTGATAAATATCAAGGCCTGAGGCTGGGATTGGGTTTGGATTGGCCATGTTTGGTTTGGGTTTTAATTTTACACCTCAACAGACCTTTACCCAACACCATTGGCTGTGGAACATCTTTAGTGCTTTCTATATTTTAGTTGTGACATTCTCATTTCACACTTCATGAGTAACAATGAGGGGATTGTCTGCCATTGCACTCTTTGACATTTTGGACTTTGAGGTACCGCCTTCAGACCCAGCAGCAGTTGATTAACATAGCAAAAGGTTACACCATTAGAAGAACAACCACCACTGAGTCCTGTTCTTTGCCTCATAGTGAGAACCACCAGCCCTTCCACTGAACACCAGCATAACTCTCCGACACCATTTAATAGCTCTCAAATTGCCATCAGCAACCTTCACAGACTCCCCTGTTAACATTTACCAACTGAACAACACTATTAGAGATTACCTGTCTCCACTCAAGTTGCTCCTGCCAATGTAGAAACAAGGAACTACAGATGCTGGTTTACAAAAGAAGACTCAGCAAATTGGGCAGCATCCCTGTAGAACATGGATAGATTACATTTTGTGGTCCGGACTGTGCTTCAGACCTGATTGTAGGGTGGAGGGTAGGGGGGGGAGGAGGAGAGTGCTGGAAGAGAGGAGGGGCAGGACAAAGCATGAGATTCTTCTGACCCCCTGAGATACTCAAGCACTTTGTGCCTTTTTTGCTCCTGTCAATAGTCATTTCATAAGTTCATGTCATAGGAGCAGAATTAGACCATTCGGCTCATCGAGTCTACGCCATTCAATCGTGGCTGGTGATTCTTTCCCTCTCAACTCCATTCTCCTGCCTTCTCCCCGTAACTTTGCGACCTTTACTAGTCAAGAAACTGTGACTTTCTACTTTAAAAATTCCCTCAAGAAGATGAGGTCCTTCTGCCCTGTAACATGAGTCGCATATTATCAGCACACCGGATCATGAGTTCTAGCATCACTACTCTCCCACAGCTACCAGTGTTGATTACCTGATGTTCTAACAGTGACCTTGTAAAGTAGACATCCTTGGCAACAGAATTTTAGCCAGTGGATGTTGGGATAACTTTCAGGGGCAGTTAAAAACAGTTCAAAACAAAGTTTAAAACAGTTCAAAACAAAAATAATAGGCAGCGGTTCAAGCTATGTAATATTCAGACCCCTCATTCCTTTAGGCATTCCTACGTCAAAACAAGCCTTCAGCAGAGAACTCGCCTCTAAAACAGAAGGTAGGCCTACGATTCCTTGACTGATATAGCATTTTATCGAACTGAATTAGATGTTTGACCACACAAAGCTGTAGATGCAAACATACTTCCAATTTCCCCGCTGAATTATTTGGCATAGAAAAATAGAAATTTTAAGGGAAAAAAGCTGTTTATAAATTAGTTGCTGAATTTTATTTCTGAACATTAAGGAATGATTCAAATTCAAATAAAGGTTTATTTAAAAAAAAAACTTATCTATAACTTTAAATGAAGAATTTATGTCAGACTTACTTTAAATAACCCCGCAATCAATGAATACCTGCAGATGATTTACCAAGTTCCTAATGGGCTCAATCCTGTTGAAGTAGAAAACCGTTCAACCGCTTAGTTCTATCTGTCGAGCATGCAGGTGTCTGTAGAATAATATGTCACAGTAAGTGAAAAGGGGTTATTATTTCACGTGCATTTTAATTTTTTTTTGGTATGTTATTTTGAAAATCAAAATTTGATTGCAATGATCAAGTCAACCCTGAATCCAGATATGCATTTTGATCACAAACCTAATCAAATAAAGTTTTGGAAATAAATTCACACGGGTATCAAAGGGGAAATCTTAGATTTTGTTTAGTTTTTTAGTTTAGAGATACAGCGCGGAAACAGGCCCTTCTGCTCACCGAATCCACGGTGACCAGCGATCACCACAAACTATCACTGTCCTACACACACTAGGGACAATTTACAATTTTACTGAAACAATTAGACTACAAACCTGTACATCTTTGGAGTGTGGGAGGAAACTGGTGATCCTGGAGAAAACCCTAGCAGGTCATGGGAGAATGTACAGGCTGCACCCGTAGTCAGGATCACAACTGGGTCTCTTGTGTTGTAAGGCAGCAACTCTACCACTGCACCACTGTGTCACTCAAGATCTTCGAAGAGTTTGTGTAGGTCCTCATGCATTTCCCCGATGCTATTTGGTCTTGTAGTGTCGGGACAGTACCCTACAAAGGGAATTCAGCAGTGGCCTGAGGAGTGTTTTATGCAGTTCAAGCATGACCTTTTAAAATCCAAGTAATGTCTCACAAAAACAAAGCTATTAAAATCAAGCTATTAAACTTAATGCACTACCTGTAGCCATCGTCTATTTCACAATGTTTCTGTGGATCTAACCATTTACTATCTATCCTTTGCCTTATTTGATTTCTCCAAATTCATGATCTCACACTTCTCCAGATTGAATTCCATTTGCTTCATCTGTGCTCATCTAATCAGTCCCCTGAAATCTTTCTACAATGTATAAAATGTTTCCTCATTATCAACCACACTGCCAATTTTGATCTATTACAAGCTTCTTAATCACTGCTCTAACATCAACGCCTAAATCACTGCTATATACAGCAAAATTCAATAAGATTAATACTCAGCACAAGACTGCATGCTGGTAGGTTTTCAGCTCCAAACTTTCCAATTACTCATTACCTTTTGTTTTGTTATAATTAGACAATCTCTAATCCAATTTGTCAATTTGCCCTGGGGGGTGTATTTTTCCTGATTCGACTGCCATGTCGGCTTGCATCGAACATCTTGCCAAAGTCCACACGGACTTCATCAAATATAGTAGACTCATCACCTCTCCTTTATATGTCAACAACAAATTCTATCAAACAGGTACAACTTTGCTTTAATAATTCCATGCAAATTGTGGATTAACCAGTATCACCCAGAATTTTTAACAAAAAAAAGCTCACGTACGTAGTCTATTAATTTCTCCCTATTTTAAGGGCCTGTCCTTAGGTGACTTTTTAGGCGAGTGCAGGAGCCTCTGTGCTTGCCTCATGATCGCCACATGGTCGCCACATGTCGCCACATGTTCGCCACATGTCGCCACATGATCGCCACATGGTCGCCACATGTCGCCACATGTTCGCTGGTGGTCTCTGGTGAGTCCCCTTCATGGTCGTGAGGAGTTCCCGCATTCTGGGCATTTTCATTGGCTCATTGGGGATAAAAAAACGTAAGCAAGAGTTTTCAGAACCAAGGATAACCGACCGGTAATGATAAATGCCCGCCAAACTTCACAATTGTGTTTTTCTGGCTTATTAAAAGTTGTCTGGCTTCTTAAAAGTGTCTCCACTCCTTCTCCCCTCTTTCTCCCCCCCCCTCCCTTCACCGCCTCCCCCCTCTTTTAAAGGACTTACCGTATACTGTGCTAGCCGTCTTAATCTTCCTGTTCATCATGGTGTGTGTCTGTATCAACTTGGCTTTGCACCATGTGAATTTCAGACAGCTCTCCCCCGTTTTCCATGGCCCCCGCCTTTGGTGTGTGTGTGTGTGTGTGTGTGTGTGTGTGTGTGTGTGTGTGTGTGTGTGTGTGTGTGTGTGTGTGTGTGTTCCACTCTGACAGTCGCCGTTCCAGTTTTTCAGGCGAGTGCCGCGAACTTGACAGTCGCCGGCAGTCCGCTGAAAAATCGCCTAAGTGGGAAAGGCCCTTTAGTGTAGTTCCAATAATAGCAACTTTCTGGCAACAAATCTTTAGACAATGAGGAAATGAAAAAGAGAATCAGAGCCTCTGCTCTTTTCTCCACTGTTTCTCATTTGAACCCTTGAAATACCCTCTGTCATTGTTTATCAAATTTAAGGATTACCATACATCCATGTTGATATTCTGTATTAAATACCTCTTCCATGAAGACGGATGCAGAGTATTCAATTTAATTATGTCCTCCAACTCCACACTTGCATAATAATTTATGTTTCTTGGAGGTCTGATATTTTTCCTTTTGTCCTCTTTGTCTTTATGTATTTATAAATACATCAGGTTTTTTTTTTCTTGAATCCCTTTTGCTTTCAGTTTAGCAGTAGGATTTAGGAGCTTGTTAGCTGAAAAGTACTTGGGATTTTCTGAATAGTGCTGTCCTTTCTTTTATAACTAGATCCGCGACTCCATTTTGAGTTCTGCACAACAGGTTTAAAATCCAACTACAAATACTGTCTTGTGATGAAGGAGTTCAGAAAGTCAGTGAATAAATTAACCAAATATATATAGATGTCCTTAATTTGTATTGCAGTTTAATTTTATATTGTAGATTGAACAGCAAAACATAGTAATTTGGAAAATGGAGAAGTTCTGAACAATGGAATCCTGCTATTTCTACACAGTAAAGACTGCAGGCAAACATCGTATCCATTTCACCCAGGACTGCTTGTTGAACACCACAGACACCCTGAGGGTGATGGTGAGTGGAGATGAGCATTTCTAGTCTACGTGTAACACCTACCCTCAATAAGTAGTGGTATATGGATGAAACAGACCTGGGGACAACAAGAGACTAGAAATGGTGGAATCTTGAGCAAAAAACAAATTGCTGGAGGAACTCAATGATCAGACAACACCCGTGAAGGGAAATGGACAAAAACATTTGGGATCGGGACTCTCCTTCAGACTGGCTTTCTTCAGACTGAAGAAGGGTCCTGACTCCAAATGGTGTTTGCCCATTTCCCTCTCCAGTTGCAGTCTGCTCTGTTGTATTCCCCCAGCTCTTGTTTTTTGCTTGAGACGGAAAGGGGGATGACAATAGATTATTGAAGACTATGGAGGTGCAGAGATGGGATGTGAAGGTTGATTATGATAGGCGAGGGCAGGTGGAGAAATTCAAACATGAAGTTCTATCAACAAAGGCTTGGGAGATGGCAGCCTCTTTAAGGAATTGGGCAGAAAGATGTCACAATGAGATGAAAGCTCACAGACCCTAAATATTGATAGTTTCTCTAATGCCTGATTTGCTACGTTTTTGTAGGATTTCCTGTTCTTATTTCAGATATCCTGATGCAAGACTGTTTTTTTAAATTACATTTTGGTGCAAGAAAGGTGTTGTTTGCCAATACTTTGTGTGCGGAGGTCAGCGTATTTTTAATACTGAAGACTAGTTCATGATTCCAGATTTGGAGGCGGTGGTGAAGTATCTGGTCAGAGGGGATAGTTTACAGTAATAACTATAAGTAATACTGGTAGAATCAGCATTTTAGTGAAAATAGGTTCAAGAAACCTGCTAATCTTATTTAGATATTTAAAAACAAGTGCTGATGACACCATTGGTGCCACTGGGAGAATGGAATGACTAAGTCTGACAGAATGTTGGAGTGTCAACTCAAACTATATATTTATTGACCTGGAGCAGTTTAAAGAACGTCACACTTTTTATTATATTTTCAGAAGTTTATGCTTGTCACTTCAACTGAGCATGTTCATTTAGCTCCCACACACACTGTCAAACATAATCATTCCTGCAAGCTATTTTCACTAAGTTAGACACATACATTTTGAGGACAGAATGGAAGAAGAAATAAGAATATTTAACGTGATCATATTTATTTTTATAGTTTGATTTTAAAAGGGGAACTGCCGCTGATGCTTCCTCTGTGAATTGGTGAAAGGTCATTATCCTGAAATGCTCGGATGCATCCTGCAAGTAAATGCGGCAGTTCTATGACAGATTGGCATCATAATCTTCCCTAAGTAGTTCCCAGTTTGGGGCTTTGTGGATGCACACACCAAACATGAACGTCCTAAACATCCTGGCAGACTGCAGCTGGTGATACTCCGAGAATGTCTGCCTGTGGACTGTGCATGGAGTGAGCTGGAGGCATAAGCTTACTGGGATTCCCAACATTGGGGAACCTGCCGCCAGATCCTGAGCCAGGTTAGACATGTCCGCACAGTCCACCTGGACCTACCTAATCTCCCGGCTGCTAAATACGTTAGCTGTCCTTCCCATTGCCAAACTGACCTTTATGTCCTAGGCCTCCTCCATTGTCAGAGTGAAGCTAAACGCAAATTGGAGGAACAGCATTTCCTATTTCACTTGGGCAGCTTACAACCCAGTGGTATGAATTTTGATTTCTCCAACTTCAAGTAACCCCAGCATTCCCTCTCTCTCCATCCCTCCCGAACTCATGTCGCACCAGCTTCTCGTTCTCACCTAACAAACAGCTAACAATGGCCTGTGTCCTTTATCATCGTTACTTTTATGCATGTCTTTCATTCATTGCTCTCTATCTCTCTACTTAATCATCTATATCTCTCTTTTCACTTTCCAGTAATTTTCCGTCTGAAGAAGGGTCTCGACCCAAAACATCACCTATTCCTTCTCTTCAGAGATGCTGCCTGTCCCGCAGTTACTCCAGATTTGTATGTCCATCTTCGGATTAAACCAGCATCTGCAGTTCCTTCCTAGACATGATTGAATATCTGCAAATCCCCATCCCTCCAATTGAGATTTTACATCTTCATGCAAAAATGCAAAAAACAAGACAAAAGAGTTTTGCTAGAGAAGGTAGAGGGAGAAAGCAGAGATAGTCTCTGGCCAAGTGATCCATGAGAATTTCCCATGAATTCAGTGCCCAATTCACAAGACCCTGTGAAAACCCTGTATACAGAGGCATTTAGGACGCAGCAGTGGAGTTGCTGTCTTACATCGCTTGCAGTGCTAGAGACCCAGGTTCGATCCTGACTACGGATGCTGTCTATATGGAGTTTGTATGTGGCTACATGGATTTTCTCCAAGATCTTTGGTTTTCTCGCACACTCCAATGACGTACAGGTTTATAGTTTAATTGACTTGGTAAAAGTGTAAATTGTCCATAGTGTGTGTAGGATAGTGTTAATGTGTGGGGATCACTGGTAGGTGTGGACACAATGGAACAAAGGGCATATTTCTGTTCTGTATCTCTAAACTAAACTAAACTAAACAAAATTAAAGAGGACAAAATATTTTTAAACTTATTTTTGCATTAGCTATTAAAAGTTATTAAAATAATTTATACTTGTTTGAGGCATTTTCATTTTTTAATTATTTTTGTTATAATTTTTAATTGTTTATATAAGTTTGTTTTTGAATGACTTTGCAGGCCTTGTTTTTACAATCTATCAAATTTCAATGTCATGTATAATTTAGATCCAGTTTATGATTAGTCTATGTTTTTGTGTTATCTGAGTCTGTGCCTGTAATTTTAATTGCACCTCTACCTCGCTATCCGTGTGCATATGGCTAGAATCCTGACCTGACATGGCTACCCTTGCTGCATATTTGCTGCAAACTTCAGCTTGGATGCATTGTGGCTGCTCATTGGCTGCGTGCCTCAGCACAGGTGCATAGTTGCTGCTGCAATTGTTGCTATTATGGAATTTATTCTTACCTGGGAGATAGTGAAGAATAAAGGAGAAAATAAGCTGCACAATATTCAAGCAGTATGCCGAGTAACTTTGTGGAGAAAATGAGAAACAGGTTCAGATCATAAAGGAGAAAGGCACGGATTCTGAAGGAAGTGGGAAGATATACCTACAGTGAATTCAGAAAGTATTCAGACCCTTTCACTTTTTACACATTTTGTTAAGTAACTAAAATAAAATTTTATTCTAAAATTGATTAAATTCTTCTTTTTTAATCATCAATCTACACACAAAACCCCATAATAAACAAAGCGAAAACAGGTGTTTAGAAATTTTTGCAAAGTAATGAAAAAAATTTCATATCATAATGAAAAAAATATCATATTTACATAAGTATTCAGACCCTTTACTCAGTACTTTGTTGAGGCACCTTTGGCAGCGATTACAGCCTCAAGTCTTTTTTGTATGATGCTACAAGCTTGGCACACCTGTATTTGGGTAATTTCTCCCATTCTTCTCTGCAGATCCTCTCGAGCTCTGTCAGGTTTGATGGGGAGCGTCGATGCACAGCTATTTTCAGGTCCCTCCAGAGATGTTCGATCGGGTTGTTCACAGACTTGACATAAAGCCACTCCTGCACTTTGGCTATGTGCTTCGGGTCGTTGTCCTGTTGGAAGGTGAACCTCCACCCCAGTCTGAGGTCCACGCTCTGATGCAGGTTATCATCAAGGATCTCTCTTTTCATCTTTCCCTCGATCCTGACTAGTCTCCCAGTTTCTGCCACTGAAAAATATCCCCACAGCATGATGTTGACACCACCATGTTTCACCTTAGATATGATATTGGCCTGCTGATGAGTGGTGCCTGTTTTCCTCCAGATGTAATGCTTGGCATTCAGGTCAAAGAGTTCAATCTTGGACTTTCAGGACTATCTGGACTTTCAGAAGGCTTTCGACAAAGTCCCACACAAGAGATCGGTATACAAACTTAAAGCACACGGTATTGGTGGTTCAGTATTGATGTGGATAGAGAAATGGCTGGCAGACAGGAAGCAAAGAGTAGGAGTGAACGGGTCCTTTTCAGGATGGCAGGCAGTGACTAGTGGGGTGCCGCAAGACTCAATGCTGGGACCCCAGCTATTTACAATATATATTAATGATTTGGACGAGGGAATTGAATGCAACATCTCCAAGTTTGCAGATGACACGAAGTTGGGGGCAGTGTTAGATGTGAGGAGGATGCAAGGTGACTTGGATAGGCTGGGTGAGTGGGCAAATGCATGGCAGATGCAGTATAATGTGGATAAATGTGAGGTTATCCACTTTGGTGGCAAAAACAGGAGGGTAGACTATTATCAGAATGGTGGCCGATTAGGAAAAGGGTAGATGCTTCGAGACCTGGGTGTCATGGTACACCAGTCATTGAAAGTAGGCATGCAGGTGCAGCAGGCAGTGAATAAAACGAATGGTATGTCAGCATCCATAGCAAAAAGATTTGAGTATAGGAGCAGGGACGTTCTACTGCAGTTGTACAGGGCTTTGGTGAGACCACACCTGGAATATTGTGTACAGTTTTGGTCTCCAAATCTGAGGAAAGACATTCTTGCCATAGAGGGGGTACAGAGAAGGTTCACCAGACTGATTCCTGGGATGTCAGGACTTTCATGTGAGGAAAGACTGGATAAACTCTGCTTGTATTCGCTAGAATGTAGAATATTGAGGGGGGATCTTATAGAAAATTACAAAATTCTTAAGGGGTTGGACAGGCTAGATGCAGGAAGATTGTTCCCGATGTTGGGGAGGTCCAGAACAAGGGGTCACAGTTTAAGAATAGGGGGAATTCCTTTAGGACCGAGATGAGGAAAACATTTTTACACAGAGAGTGGTGAGTCTCTGGAATTCTCTGCCACAGAAGGTAGTTGATGCCAGTTCATTGGCTATATTTAAGAGGGAGTTAGATGTGGCCCTTGTGGCTAAAAGGATCAGGGGGTATGGAGAGAAGGCAGGTACAGGATACTGAGTTGAATGATCAGCCATGATCATATTGAATGGCGGTGCAGGCTCGAAGGGCCGACTGGCCTACTCCTGCATCTATTTTCTATGTTTCTATGTTTCTAATCTTGGTTTCATCAGACCAGAGAAAATTGTTTCTCATGCCTTTTGGCAAACTCCAAGTGGGCTGCCATGTGCCTTTTACTGAGGATCGGATTCCATCTAGCCACTCTACCATAAAGGCCTGATTGGTGGAGTGTTACAGATATGCTTATCCATCTGGAAGGTTCTCCAATCTACACAGAGGAACTCTTGAGCTTGTCAGAGTGACCATCGGGTTCTTGGCCACCTCCCTGACCAAGGCCCTTCTCCCCCGATTGTTCAGTTTGGCTGGATGGCCAGCTCTATGAAGAGTCCTGGTGGTTCCACAGTTCTTCCATTTAAGAATGATGGAGGCCACTGTGCTCTTTGGGACCTGCAATGCTGCAGAAATTGTTTTATACCATTCCCCAGATCTGCGTCTCGTCACAATCCTGTCTAGGAGGTCTACAGACCATTCCTTTGTCTTCTTGGCTTGGTTCAACTGTGGTACTTTATTTCGACAGGTGTGTGCCTTTCCAAATCACTCCAATCAATTTAATTTACCACTGGTGGATTCCAATCACGTTGTAGAAACATCTCAAGGATAATCGATGGAAACAGGATGAACGCAAGCTCAATTTTGAGTGTCATAGCAATGGGTCTGAATACATATAAATGTGATATTTCAGTTATTCCTTTTTAATTATGTTGCAAAAATGTTGAACCTGTTTTTGCTTCATCTGTGGTATTGAGTGTAGATTGATGATAAAATAAATGACTGATTTTATTGATTGATTTTAAAATAAGGCTGTAACGTAAGAAAATGTGGAAAAATGAAGGGATCTGAATACTTTCTGAATGCACTGTATTCTGATTAATGTCAGGAACTGCATTTGAGTACTGAAAAGTCTATTACCCTACAATGAATCACCCAAGTCAGTACCTGCATGTTACATTAAACCCTCTTGAATTTTGTCTCTTAACAATAAGGCTCACCGTGCCTAAGTGATGCTAATTTGAACATGTAAAGTCGGCATTTCATGTACAAATTACACACGCGACATTTATATACTATATAAAAATGTCATATTGAATGCTGACCTTATATAATTCCTCAAAGATTGTCATGGAGTCATACAACGTATAAACAGGCCCCTCGGCCCAACTTGTCCACACCGACCAACATGCTCCACTAGTTCCACCTGCCTG
The DNA here is from genome assembly GCA_035221665.1 of Okamejei kenojei. Classification (NCBI taxonomy): domain Eukaryota; kingdom Metazoa; phylum Chordata; class Chondrichthyes; order Rajiformes; family Rajidae; genus Okamejei; species Okamejei kenojei. Next base: position 35,468,058 of record CM069137.1, read on the forward strand.
CGTTTGGCCCCTATCCCTCTAAACATATCCTATCCATGTAATTGTCTAAATGTTTCTTAAACATTGCGATAGTACCTGGCTCAACTATCTCCTCCGGCAGGTTGTTCTGTATACCTACTACCCTTTGTGCAAAAAAAAAAAATTACTGGTGGAAGCAATATGCTACAATCGAAATCTTGACATAAATATCAAAAGAAACAAAAGAAAAACAATCAAGACATTTATAGATAACTAGACCAAGTTGGACCCGTTGGGCCCCATCCCTCAACGCAATAATCCACCACTCACCCGTTCCCCCAATGCAACCCATTTCCACCACTGACCTATTCCCCCAACGTAACCCATTCCCCCAACGCAATAATCCACTACTCACCCATAGCATCCACGGGAGGCCTAGTCCCCCAACGCAACCCGTTCCCCAATGTAAGAATCCACCACTCACCCATTGGGTCCCTGTCACATGGGAGGCCTGGTCCCCCAATGCAACCCATTCCCCAACGTAAGATTCCACCACTCACCCATTCCCCCAATGCAACCCATTCCCGCAATGCAATATTCCACCACTCACCCATAGCCCCCAACTGTGCAAGTCATTTTAAACTTAAAAATAAATGCAATTGCTCTAAGATTTAATGTGATGTAGGTGCCACCGACAAGGCCATCTTTTGTTATCCCAATCTAATCATTAAACTTTGCTGCACTGGGTTAGACTGGCAAATTATTCCCCTTTGTTATCCAAATCTAATCATGAAAGTTTGCTGTGCTGGGTTTGGCTGGCAGATTCTTTCCCTGAAGGACACTTGCTGTGAAGGGCTCAGTGTTCTGGGATAGTAACATTGTAGCCGATAGGGCCTAACTGCCAGTGCAGATTTGAAGAAATCCAACTTTTAAATGTCAATTTAAAACTTTTAAATCTCCCCCACTATTCTCTCCTTACAACAGAGATCAGCAGCAGAGAGCAGCAGAGATCACTGTAGTGGCCATTTGACCTGTTTTGCATGTCACTGATGATGGCATGTGCCTTTACATTTTAGACTGCCCGTTATATTGTGGGTGGGATTTATGACGTGTTTTTGGGCGTGTTTGGAGCTTAGATGCTTGCGCAGAAGTCTAGTTTTTAGATTAGTTTGGAGAGACGATGGAGAAGGTCAATCTTTCGGCCATATCAATGTACGGAGACACGAAGAGTTTTGTAATGTTTAAAGTTAGATGTATCTTGCTGTTTACCATCAACAATAAAACATTTATTCAACAAAAGACTGTGTGTTGAAGCTTTATGAGTGAAGAAGCTCTGAAGGTCTCTGAGGAAGCTTGCATGCATATCGAAGATATTCCTCTTATCCATTCTCATCCAAATAGTGGCTAGAGAATTCATTTCTCGAAAGATATGAAAAATCTGCCGCTACATTAAGTAGAAGGGAACCTCCAGCAGGGGGGTTAAATACCAGTCCCAGAGAGAGGGACAGAAGATTAAATTGAAGAAAGACATTATAAGTGGTATTCAGAAAATACGGAGTATTATGATGAATCCATGGAAGTTGCAGAAACATGGTTAGCTGAAGTTGGCCAAAGTGAATGTTACAGAAAAGGAGATGCTAAGCAAGAAGAGGAAGAAGAAGAAGAAGATGATGATGATATTGCACCGGGAGACAGTATCTCAAATGTATCTTCACGAAGATCAGGCCGCAGATCTGGTTGCACAGCCAGTTCAGTTTCGAGGGCTTCTGCTCAATTGGGAGTTAAAGCTGAGTTAGCTGCCCTCTCAATAGAAGCGGATGCCATAAAGAAAAAACATGTGATCAAGCGGGATCAAGAAGTCATGGAGAGACAAAAAGAAGAGTTAACGCGACAAGAAGATGAGATGAGGCGACAAAAGGAGGAGGTGACCCGTCAAAAAGATGAGATGAGACGATGTAAGGAACAACTGGAATTAGACACAATGATGGCGGTGGCCAAAGCCACGAAGGACATAATGAAAAGTGAGGGGTCAAGATGCAAATATGTTGGGTAAAACTTCATCTCAGCAAATGGGTGCTATATTGAAACCAACTACTATTGGAGCGTCCATACAAGCTCGAGATAGGCCAATAGCGGACCACGCTTTTCCAAGGCCTAAGGCACGGGCTTGAACAAGTCAGTTTGAGCCAAGACCTGTTTATCAACAGGTGGAGTCAAGCCAAGGGAATCAGGATGGATTATTGGCACTGTTGAATAGGTAAACTGAATTCAACGAGATTATAGCTCGACAAAATACCTCTCTCGTTTTACCACCAGTAGAAATTCCTACATATGGTGGAGATCCTTTGGAGTATGAAACTTTCGTAAGGGCACTAGAGGAGGTATTAGAGATGAAAGTTAAGGATGAAAAAGAGCGCTTACGATTTCTGGTGAAGTACACAAGTGGAAATGTGAAGGTACTTGTTAAAAGTTGTCAGAAGGAGCCAGGCGACCAGGGCTATAAAAAGGCGAGAAGATTACTTGAAGAACGTTTTGGTGATAAACAGAGGATTGCAAACGCATACATTGAGAAGCTCCATGCTTGGAAAGAAATCAAGCCAGAAGAATTGAGATATTATGCAATATTTCAGAGAGATTGTTGCAGCTCGATGACAAATCTCGGCTACATGGAGGAAATTAATCTTGCAAGTAATATTAGAATCATCATTAGCAAGTTGCCCAGAAGAATAAGAGAAAAGTGGAGAGATGAAGCGGGCAAAATACGAGATGAAAGCAAACAAGTAGCCAGGCTACCAGACCTGGTGGAATTTTTAGAAAGAAAAGTATGGCACATGTTAGACTCATACCACGGAACTATTGAAGATTGCAGACCACTTGCAACTTATAAAGGTTCTACCTTTACCAAAACTAAAGAAACAATTGCCTAAGAAAAGCAATTTTGCTACCAGTATAATACCTAAGAAGACGATAGGTGGAGCCATAGAAGATACACTGAATATTAAGAAGGGATTTTGTCCATTTTGTGATGAAGTGGGTCACACCATAAGATGATGTCGTAAATTTTAAGTGAAGAAATATGAAGAAAAGATGGACTTTTTAAAAAGAAATGGAATCTGTTATGGATGTCTAAAGAAGGGGCACATGGTAAAAAACTGTAAGTGCCCAATAATTTGTGACAAGTGTAAGCAGAATCATCCTGATGTGCTTCACCCTTTAAAGAAAGAGCCGGACCATACAGAGCAGAAGGAGGAGTCAGCTGCTATTAATGCTTGTCACCTCACCTCAAGTAACTGCTCATATTGGGGCCGGGGTTGAAGCATGCATTTTCCCTATCTTACAAGTGAAAAATAGAGAAACAAATGTAGTGTTGCAAACATATGTATTTCTGGACCATGGAAGTTCAGCTACATTTTGTACAGAGAATTTGATGAGAAGGCTGGACATTACAGGAGAGAAAGTTAAAATTCAAATGCGTACCATGAATAAAGAGAAAGAGTACCCTAGTCATTACATTACAAATATGGAGATATCCAGTTTGGATGAAGATAATTTTATTCCTATTTCAGACGTTTTTACACATGGAACTATGCCTGTTGGTTGTCCGGTATATACCCAGATGTGAAGACTTAAATGGCCTTGCAATGGCCTTACCTGAGGATGTCAAAATATCAACGATAAGTTCTGATATTAACTTGCTTATTGGAACGAATGCTCTGAAAGCATTAGAACCTATGAAGATTGTTAGGAGCCATGGGGATGGACCGTATGCTGTGAAGACCCTACTTGGATGGATTATCTATGGCTCCTTGAGCAAGAATAAGGGAAACGGTAGCCAGGTGAACTGCTGTGCTGTTGCTGTTAACCAAATATCTACAGGTAAATTGGAAAAGTTGTTAATGAAGCAATATAATCATGACTTCAATGAAAGTACCAGCAAAGAATCTGAAGAAATGTCCAGAGAAGAATTAAAATTCTTGGATATTATGAACTATTCAGTTAAGATGATCAATGGACATTATTGTTTGGACTTACCTTTCAAGCAAGAAAGTCTTAGTTTACTGAATAATCGTCATATGGCAGAACAGCGTATCCAGAATTTGAAATGTAAGTTTGCTAAGAACATGAAATTTCAATAGGAATATACATCCTTCTTAAAGGATATGATTGATAATGATCATGCCGAAATGATACCAACGAATCAATTATATCCAGGTGATGGAGAGCTCTGGTATACTCTGCACCATGGGGCGTATCAATCAAAGAAAGGGACATTGAGGGTGGTCTTTGACTGTGCTGCAGTCTTTAAAGGTACATCGTTTAACAGTGATGCAAGGTCCAGACCTTACCAACTCACTCATTGGAGTTCTCATCAAATTTAGGCAAGAACCGATTGCTTTAATGGCTGATATCAGATCGATGTTTCATCGTGAAAGTAGCTGGTAAACATATTGAATACCTGCGATTCTTATGGTGGCCTGAAGGGGCTGTGCAGCAAGATCTTGTTGATTACCGGATGAAAGTACATCTTTTTGGAGCAGTGTCATCTCCAAGTTGTGCGAATTTTGCTTTAAGGAAAACGGCCGAGGATAATAAAGATTGTTTCCCAGAGGAGGTAATTTCCACTTTGAAAAATAATTTCTACGTGGACAATTGCCTAAAATCCATATCTACTGAGCAGGAGGCAATTCAAATGGTAAAACACCTGACCTCTCTCTGCAATAAGGGAGGATTTGTACTTTCCAAGTGGATCAGCAACAATCATGTTGTATTAGAAAGCATTCCACCATATGACAGAGCTGAAGAAACCAAGGAGTTGGATTGAGATAAAGACAATTTGCCAATGGAAAGGGCACTGGGACTGCACTGGTGCATGGAAACGGATGTGTTTAAGTTTAAATTGTCAATTCAGGAGCGACCATGTACAAGAAGGGATATCTTATCTGTGATTGGCTCAGTATACGACCCTTTGGGATGTCTTGCACCATTTACACTGCCAGCCAAGTTAATTTTACAAAATCTTGGTAAGGGAAAACTTGGACGGGATGAGATATATCTCAAACATCCTCGCACCTTTGGACAGAATGGTTAACAGACCTCCATAAAATTTCAAAGTTTAAGGTGGATCGGTACATAAAGCCTAAAAACTTTGGTAAGATCAGAAGTGCACAATTGCATCATTTTTCAGATGCCAGTGAAAGTGGTTATGGGACTGTTTCATATTTAAGACTGCAAAATGTTAACAAAAGAGTGTATGTTGCATTCTTAATGGGAAAAGCCGGAGTGGCACCACTGAAACAAATGACGATTCCCAGAATGGAACTTACAGCAGCAGTCTTAGCTGTTAAAAATTGACATAATGCTACAAAAGGAACTACAATTTCAATTGGAAGAATCTATCTTCTGGACCGATAGCACTACGGTTCTGAAATACATCAATGTTGAAAACAAACGCTTTATGATATTTGTAACAAACAGAGTCTCCTTTGTTTTGGGAGCTACTAATGTTTCTCAATGGAGATATGTTAGCACAAAGGAAAATCCTGTGGATGAAGCCTCTCGAGGACAAACAGCAAATTGCTTTCTAAATAACAGGTGATGGATCAATGGGCCAAAGTTTCTTTGTGAACAAAGTAGAGAATGGCCAAAGCTTGAACTCGGGTTTGAAATCTCTGTAAGTGATCCGGAAATTAAACAAAACATTTTGGTGTATGTGAATGCTAAAGACTCATATGACACCGTGAACAATTTAATTACCCACTTTTCATCATGGAATAAATTGATAACTTCGGTAGCCTGGTTTCTTAAAATAAAAACAAGATTATTGCTGGCGGCTCGGAAAAGGAGACAAATTACAGAGAGTATCCTGAAAGAGAATCCTGATAAATGGAAAGGAGAGAGTGAAGGCCAGATGCAAGTTTTTGAAGCATCATATGGCGTACATTTACGTCTTGATGATCTCCTCAAATGGGAAAATGCGATCATCTCTTTCTGTCAAAGATTGAAATACAAAGAAGAAATATTAACATTGGAAGCTGGAGGACAGGGGGTAAAAAGAAACAAGTCAATTGTACAAGCTCGAACCAATCTGGGAGGAAGGTCTTCTGCGGATGGGTAGTCGCCTAAACAAATTGGCAATGCCCAAAAAAACTAGACGTCCTATCATTCTCTCAAAGGACTTTTACATAACGACATTATTATTAAGATATATTTATGAAAAAGTTGGACATGGAGGAAGAAATTATATGTTATCCCAACTTCGTAAAAAATATTGGGTTATCAAGACTAATTCTGCAGCAAGAAAGATAATAGAAAAATGTATTATGTGCAGACGACAGCGTGGGAAACTTGGTACCCAGAAAATGGCAGGCTTGCCTTTGGAGAGGATCACTCCGGATAAACCTCCATTCAAAGATGTGGGGGTGGATTATTTTGGTCCTATGGAGATTAAGAGAGGACGAAGCTTTGTGAAAAGGTATGGTGTGATCTTCACTTGTATGGCAAGTAGAGCAGTACATCTTGAATTTGCATCTACGCTTGACACAGACTCCTGTATTCATGCATTAAGGAGATTTATCTGTCGACGAGGTCAAGTTTTTTCTGTTAAGATCGGATAATGGTTCAAATTTCTTTGGAGTGGAAAGGGAACTAAAAGAGGCACTCAAAGGCTTAAATCAGAATAAGATCCAAAATACAATGCTTCAACAAGGCATAAAATGGAGCTTTAATCCTCCGATGGGTTCTCATCATGGCAGTATGTGGGAACGATTAATTTGCATGCTACGAAATGTGCTGTGCTCTGTTCTTAGCCAACAAATTTTGGATGATGAAGGGTTGCAACTCTGTTCTGTGAAATTGAGGCGATTTTAAATGATCGACCTATTAATAAAAATTCTGTTGACCAGAATGACCTGGAAGTACTTACACCAAATCATATTCTTCTGCTGAAAACCAATCCAACACTACCACCTGGGCTTTTTGTAAAAGAGGATTTGTATATGAGACGTAGATGGAAACAAGTACAATATATGGCAAATCTTTTTTGGAGGAGATGGATACAAGAGTATTTGCCTTTCATCCAAGAACGACAACGATGGTTAAGGATTAAAAGGAACTTAGTCCCAGATGACATTGTGTTGGTGGCTGACTCCATAGCATCACAAGGTTCATGGTTGTTGGGAAGAATACTAGAAATCATGCCTGACATTCAGGGTTTGGTGCATATGGTACGACTTAAAACAAAAAACAATGTTTTAATAACACCAATAACCAAGTTGTGCTTGCTTCTAGAAGGCGAAGGTTAAGATGGAAGAGTCGATGAAGAGCTAATTTTCCTCGTTAGGATAGTGGTTAGTATCCCCGCCTGTCACAGGGTTTTATTCCCTGCCCTTTTGCTTTTGATATATGTTAATCCTTTATGGCCACTTTTTTTAAATGTTTATTAGTAATTGCCTCGTTAGATACTCGGAACAATTAGGGGCCGGTATGTAGTGGCCATTTGGCCAGTTTTGCATGTCACTGATGATATAACCATATAACCATATAACAATTACAGCACGGAAACAGGCCCTCTCGGCCCTTCCAGTCCGTGCCGGCCATTTGTTTTCCCCTAGTCCCATCTACCTGCACTCAGACCATACCCCTCCATTCCCTTCATGTCCATATACCTATCCACTTTACTTTTAAATGTTAAAATCGATCCTGCCTCCACCACCTCTGCTGGAAGCTCATTCCACACAGCCACCACCCTCTGAGTAAAGAAGTTCCCCCTCACGTTACCCCTAAACTTCTGTCCCTTAATTCTCATGTCATGCCCTCTTGTTTGAATCTTCCCTACCCTCAATGGGAAAAGCTTATCCACGTCAACTCTGTCTATCCCTTTCATCATTTTAAAGACCTCAATCAAGTCCCCCCTTAACCTTCTGCGCTCCAAAGAATAAAGACCTAACTTGTTCAACCTTTCTCTGTAACATAGTTGCTGGAACCCTGGCAACATTCTAGTAAATCTCCTCTGTACTCTCTCTATTTTGTTGACATCCTTCCTATAACTAGGCGACCAAAATTGTACACCATACTCCAGAATTGGTCTTACCAATGCCTTGTACAATTTTAACATTACTTCCCTACTCCTATATTCAATGCTCTGATTTATAAAGGCCAGCACACCAAAGGCTTTCTTTACCACCCTATCTACATGCGATTCCACCTTCAGGGAACTATGCACAGTTATTCCTAGATCCCTCTGTTCCACAGCATTCCTCAATTCCCTACCATTTACCATGCACGTCCTATTTTGATTTGTCCTGCCAAGATGTAGCACTTCACACTTATCAGCATTAAACTCCACCTGCCATCTTTCAGCCCACTTTTCCAAATGGCCCAAATCTCTCTGTAGACTTTGAAAATCTACTTCATTATCCACAATACCACCTATCTTAGTATCATCTGCATACTTACTTATCCAATTTTCCACCCCATCATCCAGATCATTGATGTACATGACAAACAACAGTGGACCCAACACAGATCCCTGAGGCACCCCACTGGTCACCGGCTTCCAACCTGACAAACAGCCATCCACCATTACTCTCTGACATCTCCCATTCAGCCACTGTTGAATCCATCTTGCTACTCCGCCATTAACACCCAAAGATTGAACCTTCTGAACCAACCTTCCATGGGGAACCTTGTCAAAGGCCTTACTGAAATCCATATAGACAACATCCACTGCTTTACCCTCATCAATTTCCCTAGTTACCGCTTCAAAACATTCAAGAAGTTTTGTCAAACATGACTTTCCAGGCACAAATCCATGTTGACTGTTCCTGATCAGACCCTGTTTATCCAGATGCTTATATATAGTATCTCTAAGTATCCTTTCCATTAATTTGGCCACCACTGACGTCAAACTAATAGGTCTATAATAGCTAGGTTTATTCTTTGAACCCTTTTTAAACAATGGAACAACATGCGCAGTATGCCAATCCTCCGGCACTATTCCCGTTTCTAATGACATTTGAAATATTTCTGTCATAGCTCCTGTTATTTCTACACTAACTTCCCTCAATGTCCTAGGGAATATCCTGTCAGGACCTGGAGACTTATCCACTTTTATATTTTTCAAAAGTGTCAGTACTTCCTCCTCTTTGAATCTCATAGTTTCCATAGCTACTCTACTTTTTCCCTTACCTCACAGAGTTCAATATCCTTCTCCTTGGTGAATACCGAAGAAAATAAATTGTTCAATATCTCCCCCATCTCTTTTGGCTCTGCAGATAGCTGTCCATTTCTGGTTCTCTAATGGTCCAATTTTATCCCTCGTTATCCTTTTGCTATTAATATAGCTGTAGAAACCCTTTGGATTTACTTTTACCTTTCTTGCCAAAGCAATCTCATATCTTCTTTTAGCCTTCCTAATTTATTTCTTAAGATTCTTTTTACATTCTTTATACTCCTCTAGCACCTCATTTACTCCATGCCTCCTATAATTATTGTAGATATCTCTCTTTTTTCGAAACGTGTCCAATTTCCCTTGAAAACCATGGCTCTTTCCAATTTTTACTATTTCCTTTCAACCTAACAGGGACATAAAGATTCTGTACTCTTACAATTTCCCCTTTAAATGTCCTCCATTTCTCTTCTACATCCTTCCCATGAAACAAAGTGTCCCAATTCACTCCTTTAAAATCCTTACGCATTCCCTCAAAGTTAGCCTTTCTCCAATCAAAAATCTCCACTCTAGGTCCAGTTCTGACTCGCTCCATAATTATATTGAAACTAATGGTATTGTGATCACTGGTCCCGAAGTGCTCACCAACGCATACCTCTGTCACCTGTCCTGCCTCATTTCCTAACAGGAGGTCCAGCACTGCCCCTTCTCTGGTCGGTACCTCTATGTACTGCTGCAAAAAACTATCCTGCACACATTTTACAAACTCCAAACCATCCAGCCCATTTACAGAATGTGTTTCCCAGTCTATTTTTGGAAAATTGAAATCTCCCACAATCACTACCTTGTGCTTACTACTAATATCTGCTATCTCCTTACATATTTGCTCTTCCAATTCTCGCTCCCCATTTGGCAGTCTATAGTACACCCCTAAAAGTGTTGCTACACCGTTCCCACTTCTCAGTTCCACCCAAATAGCCTCCCTAGACGAACCCTCTAATCTATCCTGCCAAAGCACTGCTGTAATATCCTCTCTGACAAGCAATGCAACACCTCCTCCTCTGGTCCCTCCAATTCTATCACACCTGAAGCAACGAAATCCTGGAATATTTAGTTTCCAATCACAGCCCTCCTGCAACCATGTTTCACTGATTGCCACAACATCATATTTCCAGGTGTCAATCCAGGCTCTAAGTTCATCCACCTTATTTACAATGCTCCTAGCATTAAAATATATTTTATAAACCCACTATCCTTTATTCTCTGTCTATTATCTTTTTCATCTTTCTCGCCTACATTTTGGGTCCGAGTGCTTCCCTTCTCTGCCTCTTGCCCTGCACCCTGTCCCCTAGCCCCCTCTACCTGAGTCCCTCCCCCCAGCCTTTCTAGTTTAAAGTCTCCCCAGTAGCCTTTGCAAATCTCCCTGCCAGGATATTGGTCCCCCTCGGGTTCAAGTGCAACCCGTCATCTGTGTACAGATCATGCCTTCCCCAAAAGAGGTCCCAGTGATCAAGAAACTTGAATCGCTGCCCACTGCACCAGTCCCTCAGCCACGCATTTATCCTCCACCTCATTTCATTCCTACTCTCACTGTCACGTGGCACAGGCAGTAATCCTGAAATCGTTACCCTTTTGGTCCTTCTCCTTAACTTTCCCCCCAACTCCCTAAATTCTCCCTTCAGGACCTCTTCACTTTTTCTGCCTATGTCATTGGTACCTATGTGTACCACAACATCAGGCTCCTCTCCCTCCCTTATCAGAATCTTTTGGACACGTTCTGACACATGCGTGACCCTGGCACCAGGGTGGCAAACTACCATCCGGGTCTCCCGACTGCGTCCACAGAATCGCCTATCCAACCCCCTAACTACAGAGTCCCCTATTACAATTGCCCTCCTCTTTTTGCTACCCTTCTGAGCATCAGGGCCGGTCTCTGTGCCGGAGGCCCGGCCGCTGTTGTTGCCCCCAGCTAGGCTGTCCCCTCCAATCGTACTCAAACCCGAGTACCTATTATCCAGTTGTACGGTCACAGGGGTACTCTCTAGCCCCTGCCTCTGCCCCTTGCCCTTCCTAACCGTGACCCACTTGTCTGCCTCCTGTGGTCTGGGAGTGACTACCTCCCTGTAGCTCCTCTCTATGACCTCCTCACTCTCCCTGACCAGACGGAGGTCGTCGAGCTGCTGCTCCAGGTTCCTAACACGATGGCATGTGCCTTTAAATTTTAGACTGCCCGTTATATTGTGAGTGGGATTTATGATGTGTTTTTGGGCGTGTTTTGACCTTAGATGCTTTCGCAGAAGATAAGTTTTTAGATTAGTTTGGAGAGACGATGGAGAAGGTCAATCCTTCGACCATGTCAATGTTACGGAGACACAAGGAGTTTTGTAATGTTTAAAGTTGCAAGTTGGAATTCAAGGAAGATTGCAGTAACGAGTCGGAAGAAACTTGGATGTATCTTGCTGTTTCCCGTCAACAATAAAGCATTTATTCAACAAAAGACTGTGCGTTGAAGCTTTATGAGTGAAGAAGCTCTGAAGGTCTCTGAGGAAGCTTGCATGCATATCGAAGATATTCCCCTTATCCATTCTCATCTAAATAGCGGCTAGAGAATTTGTTTCTCGAAAGATATGAAAAATCTGCTGCTACAATCACATTGTGAGGTCATTTTTGGTTTTCGGAATCTTCATGGCAGCTTGTGTAAATGATATCCCATTGTGATTGGATGACTTTGAGATGGCATTGTAACATCATCACTGGAAGCTGCTAGAAAATTCTCACTCTCACAGGCAGTTATTATTTACAAAGTTTGCTTTTTTTTAAACTATAAATATCAATAACGTGAAATATAACATCAAATGTGTAGAAACAATACTAACGATCATGGAAAAAAGCCGAGTAAGATTCCGCAAATAAATTTACGTTATTGTGTACCATTTTGACATAGTTCCTTCATCTCACAGACAGACAAACAAGATGAGACTTTTAGTATTACATAGATTTAACATTGGTGTTATTGAACGGTGAGAATTTATATTTTTAAACTAATCAAATGAGGTATCATCAATATGTATTAATGATGCTACCAAATAATGTTATAGTCTTTTATAAATTAATAATACAAAAATATCACCATGAGGCTACAGTGATTGAAGACTCTTACCATGAACCTTTTCACTGTACCTCGGTACACATGACAATAACCTAAACTGAACTAAACTAGGATACTTGATAATTAGGGAGACAGGAGATTCTGTGGCCACAAATGGGGCTTCAGGATGACATGTTGCCACCCTGCTACCAGGGCCAAGGTTATCTTGAAGTGGCTGTAGAACATCCTCAAGAAGGAGGCTGAACAACCAGATGTCATTGTGTACATTTATACCAACAACATGGGTAGGGTAAGATATGTGGCCCTGCGGATTAAATATAGTGAGTTAAGAAAGAGGTTAACAAGCAAGACTAAGAGGGCAGTAATCTCTGGGTTATTCCCATTGCCATGTACGAGTGAAGGCAAAGATAGAAGGGTAGGCTAGATGAATGTGTGGCTGGGGAGCTAGTGCAAGGGTTTGGGGTTCAGGTTTATGGATCATTGAGATCTCTTCTGGGGGAGAGGTGACCTGTACTAGAGGGATGGGTTGTACCTGGACTCGAGGAGGACCAATATCCTGGGAGTGAAAGTTGTGAATGCTACTCGGAACATTTAAACCTAATTTGCAAGCGGGAAACCCAAAGCAGAAAGGAGGAAGGTGAGAAACTGGGGGCAAATACTCTACTTAAAGACAGCAAGATTAGAAAACAGAATAGGCAGGTGCATGGCAAAGAGAATAGAAAGACCAATAATTTAAACGTTATTTATTTCAATGCTCATAGCCTAATAGGTAAATTAGATGATTTCATAGCATGGATTGGCTCTGGAGACTGGGATATTATAGCCAAGTAAGAAATGTAGCTGAGAGAAGGACTGGACTGACAGCTGAATGTTCCAGGGTGCGATTCTGCAGGTGTAATAGAGATACAGGTACGAGAGAAGGAGGTTTGGGTTATCTTTTATATCATGGAAGGCATAACTACAGTGTTTAGGGAGGAAATTCATTGGGGATTGGCCAGTGGGGATAAATCAGGGAGGTAATTACTTTGATGGGATTGTATAATAATAATAATAACCTCCCTTCCCACAGCAGTGCGAATTCAAGGACCATATATGGAGGGGTATGGTCTGAGTGCAGGTAGATGGGACTAGGGGAAAACAAATGGTCGGCACGGACTGGAAGGGCCGAGAGGGCCTGTTTCCGTGCTGTAATTGTTATATGGTTATATGGTTATATATGTAGGAAAGTTGGAGATACCCGTAGCTATAAAATATAGGGTGGTACTAGTGGAATATTTAAAGTTCCCTAGTATTGACTGGGTCTCCCATAGTGTAAGTCGTGGTCAAGCGAAGTGCTCCACACATTTAAGAAGTGAAGAAATACACTTTGGAAAGCAATCAAGGGTACGGAAAGAGGGTCGGAAGAAGTGTCTCAACCCAAAATGTCACCTATTCCTTTTTTCGAGAGATGCTATCACTGAGTTACTACAGCTTTTATTCTGGTACGGAAAGATGAGATGAAATTAATGTTGCAGGCAAGGCAAAAGAAAATCTTAAAAGCTTCTACAAGCATATTAAGTGTAAAATGATGGCTAGGGAACGAATAGGTCAGCTGAAAGATCAACATGACTGTTATTGTGTAGAGTGATAAGAAACAGGGAAAATATTAAATTAATATTTATCATCAGTGTTTAGAGTGGGAAAGATCGTGGAAACTATGGCATTGAGGCATGTGGGTCACGATGTCTTAGGTCATATATGAAATACTAAAGAGGAGGTACTGAGTTTTAAGGCACACTAAGGTGGATTCATCCCCAGCCCTAACATTGGACATTGTCTTTTTTCTGAAAGAGATTGTAGAGGACTTTGCAGCGATACTTGCATCATTTGTAGCCACAGGTGAAGTTTTGCAAAACTGGAGAATGGTTAATGTTGTACTGTTATTCAAGAAGGGTAGCCAGGACAAACTACAGGCTACTGAGCTTGACTCCAGTGATGTGAAAGTTGTTGAAGGGGATTCTTAGGGACAGGGTCTACACATCAATAGCAATTGGATAAGCCCAGACTAGTTAGTGATCATCAGCATGGCTTGTGCGTAGGAAATCATGCCTCACAAATCTGATAGAGTTTGGAGAGGGTAGGGCAATGGTCTATATGGACTTTAGCAGGCCGTTGAGCAGATCCTGCATAAGTAGGTTAGTCTGGAAGGAAGATTAGTTTGGGGGAAAGAGACAAGGGGAAGTTGTGAGGGGTTGTTTTTCTGATGGGATTCCTATGATCATTGGAGTGCCACAAGGGTTGGTGCTGGGTCCACAATTATATATATATATCAACGATTTGGATGACAATGCAGTTGTTTGTAACATTGTTTGTAAATTTGCAGATTACATCAAGATAGGTGGCATAGTAGGGAAGGTTATGTAAGTTTACAACATCAAGATCAGTTGGGAAGGTGGGCCAAGGTATGGCAAATGGAATTTAGTTCTGATAAGTGTGAGGTGTTGCACATTGATATGTCGAACCAGAGAAGGACTTGCACGGTAAATGGTAGAGCACTGGCGTGGGTTGCAGAACAGAGTGATCTGGGAGTGCAGGTGCATAGTTTCCTGAAAGTGCGAAGTTAGGCATGGTGGTAAAGAACATATTTGGCATGTTTGCCTGCATTTAGAAGAGTATTGGCTACAAACACTGATATCATGATGCAGCTGTACAAGTTGCCGGTGAGACCACACTTGGAGTACTATGTGCAGTTCTGCTCCCACAGCTATAGGAAGGATGTCATTAAGTTAGAACGATGGCAGAAAATATTAAACAGGATGTTATCTGGACTTGTGGGTTTGAGTTATAGGATAATGCTGGATGGGTTAGGACATTTTCCTTTGAAGAGTAGGAGGCTGAGGGATGACCTTATTGAGGTGTACACAAACACGAGGGCCATGAATAAAGTGAACACATAGTGTAAGGTTAAGTGATAGGGATAGATTTAAGAACCTCAGTGGCAACTTGTTCGCTCAGAGCAATGTCCACATCTTGAATGAGCTGCCCAAGGAAGATATAGAAATGGCTACAACTACAACTTTCAAATGACATTTGAGCAGATAAATGTGGATAGAAAGGGTTAGAGGAATATTATGGGTAGTTGGGACAAGCCCAGAATGCCAAGCATAGTTGGACTAGACAAGGTGCGCTAAAGGACATGTTTCATGTTGTGTAGATCTATGACTCTTTTACTCTATAACTAGATTGGACATATATTAAGTGCTATACCAGTTACAAAGTCCATGGTTAAGTTGAAAAAAACAACTAATAAATATGTTGGAGAACATGAATGGGTGACTTTTCATGTCAGTTCTCCAGAGATACTGCCTGACTTTGAGTTACTCTAGCACTCTGCATCTTTTTTTGTCAACCAGCATCTGCAGTTCCTGTTTGAACAAGTCAACAAAACAGAGGCTCATAACAAATGTAAAAAAGAATAATGTAAAATGGAATGGTATTTTTCTATGGTGCTAAGCATGATTTTTTCCCCAAACTATTTACTAATACATAATGGAATTAAATAAAGATGAGATACAAAAGACTACTGATGCTGGAATCTGGAGCAAAAAAACTGTTGGAGAAACTCAATAGGTCAAGCAGCATCAGTGGAGGCAAAAGGATAATCAACATTTTGGATTGAGACCGTACATCAGGAATGAAATAAGTTGCTGTCAAATGTATCATTATTTCTGTTGCAATGTCATGTCAGAACTACAAAATTGGCACCAGTTTGTTTAGTTTCTTCTTCCTTGCAAAGCCAAAGAGGTTTCTAAAGCACTTTTTCATGAAGATACACTCCTAAGTGTTGATTTTGCTGTTACTGTTAAACATCAATTAAATAACATTCCAAAAGCAGATTGAACATTGGCTCTGGTCGATAAAACCATTGCATGTGAATAATGGATCAGCCAATCTCATTTAATGGAAGGTACTGCTAAAATGAAAGCTGAGCATATGAAGGAGCATTTGAAAAGTTAATACTTTTGGAATAAGCTTCAAGCCAGCAGCAGGACCTTTAAATATCAATCCCTTGACATATTTTAAGAAGTGTACATTGAAATTGCACATTAGGTTATGCATGATTCTTTACTGTGGAGGTCAGAGTTTGCCTTTGGCAATAAGCATGAGAGCGTATAAAAGGAAATTGATTGCAAAGTGCTTCGAGTGCCAAAAAGAGTCATCTTTAAAATTGAAAAGCTGAATCTAGCTTAAAAAGGCAAGAATATATGACAATCTGCTAAGTGTTTGCTGATAAATGAGGAGGATCCCATAAAATCTGAAAGAGGTCACATTTAATTTTCCATTGTTATCAAAGGCATTGACCCAAATGTCCAAGGTTATCAATGCTTTCTTGTAGATCTCCTTTCTTGCCACATGCATGATTGGAAGTCTAACTGTTTCCATGGAAACTATACAGCTTGCATAATAGTGAATGAATTTGCTTTTATCCTCAGGAACCAGCAAGCTGCTCTCACACAAATAATTGGTAGAGAAATGGCTTAACTCAGTTTAACGTATATTTTAAAGTTAGAGCATCTGATAACCAATGAGTCCTTAAAATTCACTGTGGGGACATGAACACTTAATGCGATTTTATGAAATCTATTTTCTTTTTACTTTAACGTAGCAGATTAAAACCCCCACACCATACTCTAGGAACAAATGCATAAAATGTTTATAGATAGCACCCTGCAGATTAAATGCTGAGTTGAAGACTTAGAAAAAGTCTCAGAAACAATAGAACCTTACCACTCTTTTGCAAGTTTAAGATATTTTAAGATTATATTTTATGTTAAGGTTCAGAAACGTGGCGACTCTTTTGTACTACCTAGGCGAGGTCTGCTGTATGCAAAACAAAGCATTTCACTGTACCTTGGACAATAAAGCATCTGAACCATTGATACCATATGATAACCTGGTAAGAAGTTAACATCTGAAAGAGTGCTGAAGGGTACAATCCCTGTGCCTAGGCAGCGAGATTCGATGAGTTCCTAATCTTGAGCTTTGGGCATCACTATGATTAAACTAACAAGCCCTGGACTTCATAGTGACTTTGAAAGACCGGCAATATTTTACTGATCCTCAGTTAATTTGTATGGGATTGGGGGTGAGGAGAAATTATCAATGACAGGGAGCAGAAAGGTGATCAGGAGAGGGTAGATAACTTGGGGAGGCCCATGAGCGTAATCAATACACATACAATGTATATGGCAGGTGATTCTGGCAACTGAGGAATTTGATAGTGTTGCAAACAGCACTCTCACTGAAAGGCTTGTTTGACAAGTCGATAAGTATCAGTAAGTTACCCTTTTCCCTAAATAGTCTGAAGCAGTATCTCGACCCGAAACATCACCCCATTCCATCTCTCCAAGGATGCTGCCTGTCTCGCTGATTTACTCCAGCTTTTTGTGTCTATCTTCGGTTTAAACCAGCATCTGGAGTTCCTTCCTGCACAAGATGAATGAGGGTATCAGTTTCAACTATTATTATTCTCTTTTTCTTCTCAATAAGATTCTTTGACTCTGTTAATCAAAAGCGACTATGCAACAACCTTCTGAAATTTGGCTACTTCGAGTAATTCAACTGCATTGCACTGTATCTCTGCTACATATCTTGCACACGGTAATGTTGACTTATCGGTGCAAATTGATGTCAAGCCAGGCTGTATTATTGCCCTAATACTTATCCAATCTTTCTTACCACATTGGTGCCCCTCATCTCCATTAAAATTCCTGTTGGATTTGAGTTAATTAAGGCAACAGGGAAATACATAATCTCTATTCAAAGCCAAGTTATTTCCAACTTAAATCATCATGGTGAAATATTCAGGTAGTACTTGCAAAATACACATTCCAAGTCAGTCATGGGTGACTCATTCACGGAAGCAAACAAAATAATGGGTTTTGCTCTAAACATCTGCAAAACAAAGATCCCCACCCACACAACCACTGTGAAAATATGACACGAAGACAATGAAGTTCCATGACAAGTCTGTGAAAACTTATATCTGGAAACAACTGGTAACAAAGATGGATATTGATCATGAAGTAAACCAGATGACGTTCACTGATGATGCTCAGTGAGCCAGAACAAGCTTTGGTCTTCTGAAAGAAAAGTATTTGAAGATCAAGACTTCAACCCTGGGCCAGGCTCATAGTCTACTGGGCAACACTCATCCCTGCTCTTCCGATCCATGGACTACATACAACAAACACTGGACAATGATGGATAGATACCAACAAAGTTGTCTCTGCAAGATCCATATAGCCAGAGAAATATGTGGGTCACAGGGTTGATGGAGTTGCACTGAAAGTGTAAATATAGGGATTTGGGTACCCTTGAAAATGGCAGGCTTCTGTGAAAAAGGTCAAGATCTGCTGAGGTGACAAAGGGACACAGGTGCAAAGAGGCTCATGTAATTAAATGTTGCCATCAAGTCTAGATTTGTAAAGATGCTCTCAACTGTTTTCTGTTCCAAAGAAGCCTTAGGTGCCACTGAGTCTGGGGTAATGTTAAACAGATGCTAAACCCAGGTCTGTGATTGGGTAGAGGATTTTGTGTTTATACATAGTATGTGTGTAACCATGTGGCAGACTCTGCAGTTGCCACATGGTCACCACATGTTTGCAGATGGTTGCCGGGGAGTCGTCTTCATGGTCGTGAGGAGTTCCCGCATTCTGGGATCTGGTCACGGTCTCATTATGGTCGCCGTGAATTTTTCAACGTGTTGAAAAATTAGCGCCGACCTGAATGAAGCCGCCATGGAGAGTAGCACGAATTCACGTGCCATAGGTGGGTCGCCAGGAGGTTGAAGGTTCTCGTAGGTTCTTGTAGGCTGTAGCCGGTGCTTACCGGTGAATTTCATTGGCTCATTGGGAAATAAAACTTAAGCAATGGTTACTGACAGGTAATGTTAAATGTCTACCGAGCTTCACAGAGTGTGTCTCTGGCTTCTTAAAAGTTGTCTCCACTACTTCCGCCTCCTTCTCCAGCCTTCTCCCCCCTCTCCCCCCTCTTGTAAAGGACTTACCATACACTGTGCTTTAGCCGTCTTAATTACAGTACCAACCTTCCTGTTCATCGCAGTGTGTGTCTGTATCACCTTGGCATTGCACCGTGTGAATTTCAGACAGCGCTCCCCCCGCCCAAGTAATGGAAGCGTGGCGGGGGGAGCAGATGCTCCTGGTAACGGAAGCGATGTGTGTGTGTGTGTGTGTTCCACTCTGACAGTCGCCGTTCCAGTTGCCGGTTTTTCAGGTGACTGCCGGCAACTTGACAGTCGCCTGAAAAACCACCTAAGTAGGACAGGCCCATAAGTGCTTCTTGCTAAGCGATTTCTTGAAAAACATTGTTTGCAAGTAGGCAACGTAAGTGCCCCTTAATGTGATCTCTTATCTGTAAGAAGCGATTGACATGTAGTGATGACCATCCCATTGTATTTTCGCACTTCCGTTTAGGGGTATAAAAGTGTAAGTAATTTGTTTGGGCATGTCGATTGTTTCTTTCTGTTCTGTTTGCGCGAGGCTACTGAGGGCTCAAGTGAGTAGATCTGAGACCATCCCTGCAGTTGTATACAAATAAAGAAAGAGTTCGGAAACCAGTGTTTGACTCAGTGATTGACTTTACCAGACTAAGGGGATAGCATTAGACCCGGAATCAACGAAAGCTGGCATAGACAATGGGCTGAATGGCCTTCTTCTATGCCATAACGGAATATGAAAGTACAAAAAAGATCTGCAGGAACTCGTTCACAAACTATTTCTTATTTACAACAGGAAGGCTGATTTAATTCTTTGTGAATAATCGCAAGTGACATGAGAACACTCTGTGCTGAATCAGGTGATCAGGTTGGATATATAATAGCCCTGTCCCACTGTGCGTGTTCATCCAAGAGCTTTCCCGAGTTGAAAAAACAATTAAACTCGTGGTAAGCACGTAGAATGAACGTAGCGGGTTTGTTGGAGCTCGGGACGTCTCTTAGCGGCTTGTAATGCTAACGGCAGGTACTCTGGAAACGTGCTAACTCGTGAAGATTTTGCACCATGTTGAAAAATATCCACGAGTAAAATATACTCGGGATGGAAAAATGTGATACGTTTTAACTCGTAGTTATACTGTAGTAGCTCGTGAGTTTACTGTAATAGGACCTGCTGTCCTATATCACTATTGCATGTTCATGATGGAAATAAGAATGCTCAGTATATTCATTACCTTTGAATTGTAGTTTTATGTAATCCTCCCATAATTTCTGATTTCCATTTCACAATATCTATCAGATATACAGAATGTTACAAGGTAATATTTTGCCCAAACTCAGTTGTATCTTTCTATCTCAATAAATATCACAAAATATGCCATTGTTTCAGCCACATTATGA
This sequence comes from Okamejei kenojei, assembly GCA_035221665.1. NCBI lineage: Eukaryota > Metazoa > Chordata > Chondrichthyes > Rajiformes > Rajidae > Okamejei > Okamejei kenojei. The sequence goes on from CM069137.1 coordinate 35,488,686, forward strand.
CAAAATATAGAATGTAGGTTATTTGTAATCAGTCACCCCATCCCAGAAACAACAGTACCTAAAGAAGAACATTTGTTTTACTAATTTACAAGCATGTACCATACAGAACCAAAGTAGTTATTCAATTGGTCTGCCATGTCCTTGTTCCCCATGATCAATTCACCCGTTTCTGACTGCAAGGGACCTACATTTGTTTTAACTAATCTTTTGCGCCTCACATATCTATAAAAACTTTTGCAGTCAGTTTTTATGTTTCCTGCCAGTTTTCTTTCATACTCCATTTTCCTTTCCTAATTAAGCCCTTTGTCCTCCTCTGTTGGTCTCTGAATTTCTCCCAGTCCCCTGGTAGGCTGCTTTTTCTGGCTAATTTGTACGCTTCATCTTTTGCTTTGATACTATCCCTGATTTCCCTCGTTATCCATGGATGCGCTACCTTCCCTGATTTATTCTTTTGCCAAACTGGGATGAACAATTGTTTTAGTTCATCCATGCAGTCTTTAAATGCCTTCCATTGCATATCCACCATCAACCCTTCAAGAATCAATTGCCAGTCCATCTTGGCCAATTCACGTCTCATACCCTCAAAGTTACCTTTCTTTAAATTCAGGACCCTTGTTTCTGAATTAATTATGTCACTCTCCATCCTAATGAAAAACTCAACCATATTATGGTCACTCTTGCCCAAGGGGCCACATACAACAAGGCTGCTAACTAACCCTTCCTCATTACTCAATACCCAGTCTAGAATAGCCTGCTCTCTCGTTGGTTCCTCTACATGTTGGTTTAGAAAACTATCCCGCCTACATTCCAAGAAATCCTCTTCCTCAGCACCCCTGCCAATTTGATTCACCCAATCTATATGTAGATTGAAGTCACCCATTTGAACGGTTTTACCTTCGTTGCACGCATTTCTAATTTCCTGTTTGATGCCATCCCCAACTCCACTACTACTGTTAGGTGGCCTGTACACAACACCCACTGGCGTTTTCTGCCCCTTAGTGTTTCGCAGCTCCACCCATATCGATTCCACATCCTCCAAGCTAATGTCATTCCTTTCTATTGCGTTAATCTCCTCTCTAACCAGCAACGCTACCCCACCTCCTTTTCCTCTCTGTCTATCCCTCCTGAATATTGAATATCCCTGGATGTTCAGCTCCCAGCCTTGGTCACCCTGGAGCCATGTCTCCGTGATCCCAACTATATCATAATTATTAATAGCTATCTGCACATTCAACTCATCCACCTTATTACGAATGCTCCTTGCATTGAGACACAAAGCCTTCAGGCTTGTTTTTACAACGCTCTTGCCCCTTTTACAATTATGTTGAAAAGTGGCCCCTTTAGATTTTTGCCCTGGATTTGTCTGCCTGCCACTTTTCACCTTGCTACCTATTGCTCCTATCCTCATTTTACACCCCTCTGTCTCTCTGCTCACACATTTAAGAAACCCTCCATTTCTTATTCTCCGTTTGTTTTTTTTTTCTTCTTTCCCCCCTACGTATAGCGCCTGACTGCTTCTCTTCTCTGCCTCCTGCCTCACAAATGGACTACTTGCTTTCTCTATTTGAGTCCCTCCCCCCAACCGATCTAGTTTAAAGTCTCCCCAGTATCCTTTGCAAATCTTCCCGCCAGGATATTGGTTCCCCTCGGGTTCAAGTGCAACCCGTCCTTTTTGTACAGGTCACACCTTCCCCAAAAGAGGTCCCAAATGATCCAGAAGCTTGTATGGATACCAGCTGGTGAGATTCCACTCCAATATTGAGATAGGATGACAGTGCACTCCTGGCACTGTTTATGGCACTGTAACTGAGGGCCTCATCATAATGAAGGCCCGCGAGGAATTCCAGCACATTGGAGATCGTAGCAGAGTTGTAGGTGGTCTTGGTCCGCTACAGAAGGCCTTCCATTTCCTTATGTGGGTGAGGTACTGCTTTCTTGTGGACTCTCTGCACGACGCTGTTATGATGTCCATGGTTCTTGATGAAAGCCTGAATTCCAGTAGTGGCCACTTCAGAACCTGCAAGCCAACAGGTTCAGATGACCATGGCACGGATGATTTCCCCTTGTTATGGGATTGGTCACCAAATTCGGGCATTTGGTAACCTGTGCCCCTGGTACTTTTATCATGTTGAGGACCACCGGGTACCATGGTTGTGTGGGCCAGTCAGGTATTATCAGTAAACCTGATGCAGAATCTAGCTGAATTTTCTGCAATACCCGACTGATGAGGCAGAATGGGGGGAAATGCATAGAAAAACCATTTCCCCCAATGTAGCGAGAACGCGTCCATCGCCACTGCCCCAGGATCTGGTTCCCAAGAGACATATGTTGGTATCTGATGGTTCTGACGCAAAGAGGTCGATATCTGGTGTTCCACATTTGGCTATAATTTTAGCAAATATTTGGGGGTTCATCATCCACTCGATGTTGTTAGAAACATAGAAAAATAGGTGCAGGAGTAGGCCATTCGGCAACATCGGGAACAATCTTCCTGCATCTAGCTTGTCCAACCCCTTAAGAATGTTGTAGGTTTCTATAAGTTCCCCCCTCAATCTTCTAAATTCCAGTGAGTACAAGCCGAGTCTATCCAATCTTTCTTCATATGAAAGTCCCGACATCCAAGGAATCAGTCTGGTGAACCTTCTCTGAACCCCCTGTATGGCAAGAATGTCTTTCCTCATATTTGGAGACCAAAACTGTACTCAATACTCCAGGTGTGGTCTCACCAAAACCCTATACAATTGCACTAGAACCTCCCTGCTCCTATACTCAAATCCTTTCGCTATGAATGCTAACTTACCATTTGCTTTCTTCACTGCCTGCTGCACCTGCATGCCTACTTTCAATGATTGGTGTACCATGACACCCAGGTCCCGTTGCATCTCACCTTTTCCTAATCGGCCACCATTCAGATAATAGTCTACCCTCCTGTTTTTGCCACCAAAGTGGATAACCTCACATTTATCCACATTATACTGCATCTGCCATGCATTTGCCCACTCACCCAGCCTATCCAAGTCACCTTGCATCCTCCTCACATCTAACACTGCACCCCAACTTCGTGTCATCTGCAAACTTGGAGATGTTGCATTTAATTCCCTCGTCCAAATCATTAATACATATTGTAAATAGCTGGGGTCCCAGCATTGAGTCTTGCGGTACCCCACTAGTCACTGCCTGCCATTCTGAAAAGGACCCGTTTACTCCTACCCTTTGCTTCCTGCCTGCCAGCAAGTTCTCTATCCACATCAATACCGTGTGCTTTAAGTTTGTATACTAATCTCTTATGTGGGACCTTGTCGAAAGCCTTCTGAAAGTCCAGATATAACACATCCACTGGTTCTCCCTTATCCATTCTACTAGTTACATCCTCAAAAAATTCTATAAGATTCGTCAGACATGATTTACCTTTTGTAAATCCATGCTGACTTTGTCCAATGATTTCACCACTTTCCAAATGCGCTGCTTTCCAATCTTTAATAACTGACTCTAGCAGTTTCCCCACTACCGATATTAGACTAACTGGTCTGTAATTCCCCGCTTTCTCTCTCCCTCCTTTTTTAAAAAGTGGGGTTACATTAGCTATCCTCCAATCCTCAGGAACTACTCCAGAATCTAAGGAGTTTTGAAAAATTATCACTAATGCATCCACTATTTCCGTGGCTACCTCCTTGAGAACTCTGGGATGCAGACCATCTGGCCCTGGGGATTTACCGACCTTTAATCCGTTCAATTTACCCAACACCACTTCCCGGCTAACCTGGATTTCACTCAGTTCCGCCATCTTATTTGACCTCTGGTCCACTGCTATTTCCGGCAGATTATTTATCTCTTCCTTAGTGAAGACAGAACCAAAGTAGTTATTCAATTGGTCTGCCATGTCCTTGTTCCCCATGATCAATTCACCTGCTTCTGACTGCAAGGGACCAACATTTGTTCTAACTAGTCTCTTTCTCTTCACATAACTATAAAAACATTTGCAGTCAGTTTTTATGTTCCCTGCCAGTTTCCTTTCGTAATCTATTTTCCCTTTCCTAATTAAGCCCTTTGTCCTCCTCTGCTGAATTCTGAATTTCTCCCAGTCCTCAGGTAGGCTGCTTTTTTGGCCAATTTGTATGCCTCATCTTTAGTTTTTATACTCTCCCTGATTTCCCTCGTTATCCACGGATGCACCACCTTCCCCGATTTATTCTTTTGCTAAACTGGTATGAACAATTTTTGTATTTCATCCATGCAGTCTTTAAATACCTTCCATTGCACATCCACTGTCAACCCTTTGAGACTCACCTGCCAGTCTATCTTAGCCAATTCACGGCTCATACCTTCAAAGTTACCTTTGTTTAAGTTCAGAACCCTTGTTTCTGACTTAATTATGTCACTCTCCATCCTAATGAAGAACTCAATCATATTATGGTCACTATTGCCCAAGGGGCCACGCACAACAAGACTGGTAACTAACCCTTCCTCTTAACTCAATACCCAGCCTAGAATAGCCTGCTCTCTCATTGGTTCCTCCACATGCCGGTTTAGAAAACTATCCCGCATACATTCCAAGAAATCGTCTTCCTCGGCACCCCTGCCAATTGATTTCACCCAATCAATATGCAGATTGAAGTCACCCATTATAACTGTGTTACCCTTGTTGCAAGCTCTAATTTCCTGTTTGATGCCATCTCCAACTCCAATACTACTGTTAGGTGGCCTGTACACAACTCCCACTAGCGTTTTCTGCCCCTTAATGTTTCGCAGCTCTACCCATATCGATTCCACATCCTCCATGCTAATGTCCTTCCTTTCTATTGCATTAATCTCCTCTCTCACCAGCAACGCTACCCCACCTCCTTTTCCTTTCCATCTATCCCTCCTGAATATTGTATATCCCTGTATGTTCAGCTCCCAGCCTTTGTCACCCTGGAGTCATGTCTCTGTGATCCCAACTATAGCATAGTCATTAATAGCTATCTGCACCTTCAACTCATCCACCTTATTATGAATGCTCCTCGCAATGAGACTCAAAGTCTTCAGGCTTGTTTTTACAACACTTTTACCCTTTATACAATTATGTTGACAAGTGGCCCCTTTTGATTTTTTTCGTGGATTTGTCTGCCAGCCACTATTAATTTTCACCTTGCTACCACTTGCTTTTTATACCCCTCTTTCTCTCTGCTCACACCTTTAAGCACCCACCACCTCTTATTCTCTGTTTATTATTTTTTTCTTCTTCCCCCTGTACATGTTGGGTCTGAGTGCTTCCCTTCTCTGCCTCCTGCCTCAGACACCATCTGCTAGCTATCTCTATTTGAGTCCCTCCCCCCAACCTATCTAGTTTAAAGTCCCCCCAGTAGCCTTTGCAAATTTCCCTGCCAAGATACTGGTCCCCCTTGGGTTCAAGTGCAACCCGTCCTTTTTATACAGGTCACTCCTTCCCCGAAAGAGGTTCCAATGATCCAGAAACTTGAATCCCTGCCCTACACACCAGTCCTTCAGCCACGCGTTTATCCTCCACCTTGCTCCATTCCTACTCTCACTGTCGCGTGGCAGAGGAAGTAGTCCTGAGATTGTTATCTTTGTGGTCCTTTTCCATAGCTCTCTTCCTAACTCCCTAAATTCTCCTTTTAGGACCTCTTCTCTTTTTTTACCTATGTCATTGGTACCAAAATGTACCATGACCTTAGGCTCCTTTCCCCCCCTTTTCAGGATATCTTGGACACATTCAGACACTTCCCGGACCCTGGCACCAGGGAGGCAAAATACCATCCGGGTCTCCGGACTGCGTCCACAGAATCGCCAATCTGACCCCCTGACTATGGAGTCCCCTATTACTAATTGTTGATGATATGTGTATACACCTTTAATTGGTAGTAACGATGTCCATGCTAACCACTCCCCCACCAGTTAGTATAATTGTAACCTACACGCCCCTAGCTCTCTCTCTGGTGATCGTGACAGACCACGTACAACTAGGGCAATAATGTGTGATTAATAAAGTAGTGAAGATCTAATGGTATCCGTGAATCTACTTTACATGGTGTCAGAAGTGGGATAGGCGGCAACGTTCCAACAATCCTTTGGCACTGCGGACCGCGCGCTCGGCCAGTCCGTTGCTCTGCGGGTATTCCGGGCTGCTAATATTATGTCAACAAGCCTGTTCAGGAAGATAAGAAATAATGAAGTCGTTTCCACAGACAGTGCTGTTTTGCGTGCCTATGGGGTGGCGTACTTGTTCCTGTGGGGAAGGCCACTCTCCACTGCAAGGTGCTGAAGACCTCTCGGCCCCTCTCTTTCTTCCTGCTAGACGGTAAATGTGACCCCCTGCTCGGCGTGGAGGCCTGCCAGGACCTCGGATTGGTGAGCTTCCACAGCAATGTCCGCATAGTCGAGGCACCCCTGGACCCGCTGGCCGAATACCCTGACCGTTTTGACTCGAAGCTGGGGAAGTTGCCCTGCAGCTACAAGATTGCCCTCAATCCCGACATCACGCCGGTTATCCGTCCTCCGCACTGTGTGTCCTTCGCCATGAGGGGCAGGGTCGAGTCTGCTCTTCTCGAGATGGTGGCCACGGGCATCCTGAAGCCAGTAATGGCCTCCACCCAGTGGGTTTCTACTATGGTTGTCGCTGCGAAGATAGATAAGAGTGAAATACGGATCTGCATCAACCCTAAGGACTTGAACTTGGCCATCAGGCTATCCCACTTCTGCCACCGTGTTTTCGGTTCTCGATGCCAAGAGCTCATTCTGGCTGATACCTCTAGATGAGCGATCCTCACACCTGACGACCTTCAGCACACCTTTTGGCAGGTATCGCTTCCTCCGCATGCCGTTTCGGATCAACTCTGCCAGCGAGGTGTTCCAAAGGACCATGGAACAACTGTTTGCTGGGCTTCCGTGTGCCATCATTGTTGATGACATCCTGGTTTACGGGAAGAATGTCGCTGAGCACGACCACCATCTTCGCCAGGTGCTGCAGCGGGCCCGAGAAGTCAAACTGAAGCTCAACCCGAAGTGCCGATTCCGGGTCCCTGAGGGCACGTCTTCACTGCATCGGGGCTGAAGCCCGACCCGCAGAAGACGGCCGTAATATCTGGGATGCCTGCACCTGCTGACGTGCCTGGCCTACAGCGCTTCCTGGGCATGGTCAACTACCTGGTGAAGTTCATCCCCGACCTGAGTGAACTGACCGCCCCTCTGAGGGATCTGGTGAAAAAGGACACTGCCTGGGCCTGGTTCCCTCAACACCAGAAAGCATTTGACACCCTCAAATCCAAGCTGATCAGCATGCCAACGCTGAAGTACTTCGACCTCCAGCGCCCCATTGTTCTCACGTGTGATGCATCTAAGTTTGGCCTCGGGGCCACCTGCCTGCAGATCCATGACGGGGTGCAACTGCCTGTGTCCTACGCATCCTGCACAATGACGACCGCTGAACAACGCTATGCCCAGATTGAAAAGGAGCTGCTGGCTGTCGTCTTTGCCTGCTCTAAATTCAAGGACTATATCCTGGGCACCTGCTTCACTGTCGAAACGGACCACCAGCCTCTGGTGAACATCCTCAACAAGCCGATACACGTGGCCTCCTCCCGGCTCCAGCGCATGATGCTCCAGCTACAACGCTTCACTTTCACAGTGGTTTATCGCAAGGGCAAGGACATGTTTGTTGCTGACACGCTGTCTCGGGCGCCTCTCTCATCCACAACCCGACATCCATACGAGGCGTCCGATCTGATAGTCCTGAACGTCAATTTCGTGCCCTCCAGTCAGTTGAAATCCCTGGCCAAGCACACGGTGGCTGACGCTTCGCTACAACAGCTGGCCGCGATCATCAAGCGGGGCTGGCCAGACCGCCGTTCTTCCCTGCCGGCTGCAGCTGCGCCTTACGTCTTGGTTCGTGACGAGTTGGTGCTGCGTGATGGTGTGATTGTGAAGGGGCACAAGGTGGTGGTGCCCACAGCACTCCAAGAACAATACTTCGAAACTGCTCATCGTGGCCATCCCGGGGCCGAAGCGACCCTTTCCATCGCTCAAAGCCAGTTCTTCTGGCCTGACATGCCTCGCTACTTCCGGGATAGAGTCTCCGCGTGCCCTACCTGCTACAGCCTCGCACCACAGCAACAGCGGCAGCCGTTCCTGCAGCAGCCAGCTGCTAACCTGTCCTGGTCTGCGCTGGCAACCGACATCTTCGAGTGGCACGGAAAGCACTTCCTGGTGCTTGTCGACTCTTACTCCAGCTGGTTTGAAGTTGACCAGCTACACTCCCTCTCTTCCTCCGCGGTCATCGAGAAGTTGCGCCACCACTTTGCCACCTTGGGGCCCCGGTCAGCCTGCAGTCGGACAACGGCAGCCAATTCACCGGTGCCGAGTTCCGCGCTTTTGCCGAACGATGGAACGTTCGTCATTACACCAGCAGTCCCTCCCGCCCTCCTCTTCTTTTTCTTATGCTTCTGAGCATCAGGGCCGGTCTCTGTACCGGAGGCCCGGTCGCTGTTGCTACCCCCAGGTAGGCTATCCACCCCAACAGCACTCAAACTGGAGTACCTATTTTCAAGGTGTACAGTCACAGGGGTACTCTCTAGCCCCTGCCTCTGCCCCTTGCCCTTCCTAACTGTGACCCACTTGTCTGCCTCCTGTGGTTTTGGAGTGACTACCTCCCTGTAGTTCCTCTCTATGACATCCTCACTCTCCCTGACCAGACGGAGGTCATTGAGCTGCTGCTCCAGGTTCCTAACACAGTCCTTTAGGAGCCCCATCTCGACACACCTGGCGCAGATGTGGATGTCTGGAGGGCTATCAGATTCCTTGACCTCCCACATCTGACATCCACAACAGTACACTGCCCTGGCACTCATACTCACCCCTTACACAGGATATAATATCAACACTACAAACTGCTGAAATCTGACTGCCAATCAGCTGCTTACCCTAGTCCACTTCCTACCAATCAGCGGCTTCCTCAAAAAAAACACTTCTCCGAATGGAACGTTATGGATTTCGGCAAGCCCCGCGCTGGATTTTTAAGCTTACCGGTCGGGTGTCGCTCTTCCCCCTCCTTCTCTTCCAACGGCTCCTGTGGGTCTCTGAAAAAACAAGCCCCGCGCTGGATTTTTAAGCTTACCGGTCGGGTGTCGCTACTCCCCATCCTTCTCTTCCAACGGCTCCTGTGGGCCTCTGAAAAACCAAGCCCCGCGCTGGATTTTTAAGCTTACCGGTCGGGTGTCGCTTCCCCCCGTCCTTCTCTTACAACGGCTCCTGTGGGCCTCTGAAAAAACAAGCCCCGCGCTGGATTTTTAAGCTTACCGGTCAGGTGTCGCTCCTCCCCCTCCTTCTCTTCCAACGGCTCCTGTGGGCCTCTGAAAAAACAAGCCCCGCGCTGGATTTTTAAGCTTACCTGTCGGGTGTCGCTCCTCCCCCTCCTTCTCTTCCAACGGCTCCTATTTTTAAATACTTGTGACCTGGCGTCCGCCACTGTATTGAGCTTACCCAGAAAGTACGTAGCTGGTATCCAAATATTTCTTTCAATACACCAGTCAAATTAAATTTGCCAATTCATCACAAGATATTGACTTGATACCACCCATATGGCTTAAATGCGCCACCACAGTGGTATTATCTATTTGAAGACGGACATGCGTATGATGCAGATTAGTGCAGTAAGCCCGCAGCCCATGACATGCTCCCTGCATTTCCAAATAGTTTAACCTTGTGATTGAAGAAGAGTAGACTCATGCAAATCCCATCTGCCGCCACAACTGGAAGTGGTGTCGGTAGCTCCCCAGCCCTGGGCACTTGTGTCGGTTTGTAACACGACTGATGGGTTTGATATAATGATGGGATTAAAACAATCACAAACATTGCTAATCCACCATTGTAGCTCAATTTTTGCCTTGTTTGGCAGCTGCATAGGCCTTTCAAAATGTCCAGCATTCGCTTTTAATGCTGAGATTTTGCTCTTTGGACGTTTTGATAGTGTAACGGCCCAAATTGTGCAGCTGGAATGTAGCTACTAGCTTCCCAATCACCATAGCAGCATGTCTAATAGTCGGTTTCCTGGCGCAAGCAAGGCTGTTACATGCCTCTATTATGTCTGTTGCTTTGTTCCCTGGGATAGTGACAATCAGAACCCCATGCATCCCAGAATGTACGCAACCTTCCTCCTACTTGTGAGGTTATACATACAGCACTCCCAAGAGAACCAGACCCCCTTACCTCCATGGTTACCGGCGGGGCTTGATGCTCTGGGCTTTTGTGGTTCGTTGTGTTGCTGGGATGTGGGGTTGGCACATCTTCCACGCTGGTCGCTGTGGGCCCTGTCCTAAAAAAGGCTTTTGTTGATAGGGTGCGACCGGTGGATAGGTTCTGATTGCCCTTTCGGGTTGAACCTGAGGCCTGTTAGATGTAGCGTAAGGATGCTGTCTGCGATACGCCGGTGGCCTGCTCGGGGGTGGTGGTTTCATCAACCCGACCGTTTTTGCCTCCTCGTCCAGGTCTTTTACCTGCTTTGGCAGGTCTTCACCGAACAGCGGTCTCAGTGGCGGCGTAGCAGAGGCTTTGCACAAACCCGCGAATTTTGGGTTGTGAGTTGGGCGGATGGAACTCTCGCGAAAGCAGTTTATTTCATATTGTGTATTGCACAGCAACGCTAGTGCATCCTGCTGCTCCTCCGTCATGTCCGTCCCGTCATTGGACCTGGCAAAGGCAGTAATGCCTGAGGTCAACAATTTCATGATTTTATGTATTTTTTGGGTGTGTTGACGGTCGGGACATTGAGCGACACACAATTACCCGGAGCTTTGTACTTGTTTGTAGACTCCGTGAGCACCTGTTCCTGCAGCTGGTGTGTGGTTAAGTAATTGATGCTGGCCGCTAGTTTGGGCTGAAGAGGTTGCCCTGATTGCTGGTTGGGCGAACTTTGACACTACTTCCAGTAGTTCCTCTTCAGATATTTCTGGCAACATCGGTTCTTGCGCCAACCCCTCTTCAAAGTCAGCTAACGGCTGACTTCTGGCACTCCCTATTGATGAGGGAGAGATATTTGGTTGTTCTGCTGTGTGTCTCCTAGATCCTAGGGACACACGCTCTTGATGGAGAAGGTCCCGTTCGAGCAGCTGCTCGACCATTCGCTCCATACGAGCCATGCGACCGCCGCCACTATCTGCGGACGGCAAGTCGACTTCCCCAAGTTATGATGAACAACCAGGGCTTCTACCATCGGTCCGCACCTCGTCGAGGTGATGTCTCAGGAACCTAGGTAGGTAGTCGCTGCCTGCCGCTCCTGCGGGGCTCACGACTCCTGCGCGGATTTGCCGCTTGTCCGCGGTCTTCCGGACTGAAGTGGACCGCCTGTCTAGTACGACAGCAGCGGCGATGAGTCGGTGCCAGCCGCCTCAGCGGGGCTCCCCCGAAATCCGCGCGGGCTTGCCGCCAGTCCCGGTTATACGGGACTGCGACGCAAAGTCTCTGCCAGCCGCTGCTGCGGGGCCACACGACCTGCATGTACTACCACCGGCCCGCCGGTGGTGAGTCAGTGCCGGCTGCACCTGCGGGGCTCCCCGACTTGCGTGTTGCTTCATCACCGGTCCGCGATCTGGCAGACTGTGCCGGTGGTAAGTCGACGCCGGCCGCTGCAGCGGGGCTAGTCGACCTCGGTGCGGTTTTCCCCCCTGGTCCGCCCTCTGGTGACCTATAACAGGGGAAATGGAAGGTGCCGTTGAAGGGGGCACAGTTTTACGCACCTTCTTTCCGCTGTCCCGGTGTCCCGGTGAGAGCGGTAGGGAGTCAGGGACTTGCCTACCCTGCTCCCGCGTGGACCTCCAGCCAGCATGCAGCTCTCTGGCCTGCTGTGGTGGAGAGTCGGGTCCTGCCGACTGAACTGGGCTCCCCGACATCTGCGTTCTTTTCCCGGCCCGCGGTGCGGGTGCTGCCGGTGTAGCGGGCATTCCGGGGATTGTGGCCGCTGATTCCCGTCCAAAGTCCTGCGGCCCTTGGAGGCATGCTTCGATGCCTTCATTCTGGTCTTCCTGTGCATCGTTTCTGTAAGCAAATAAGTCTACTACAGAAACTAAGCAACTCAAGGTTAGTATAACTTACCCGAGGGCCTTTTTAAAGCTGCCGGTGGAGGAGCACACTCCCCACCACCCCCCCCACCCCCAGCTCCCATGGTGACCAGACTCTCTGCGGGAATATAGACTGCCGCTAACGGCAAGTCTCCTGCCTACGTTTGAGTCGGGGCCCCGGCTCTTTCTTCTCTACCTCTACCGGGTAGCGTTGCCGTCAGTCCGCGGTACTCCTGCGGCCTGCGGCGTTGAGTCGGAGCTCCTGCTCTGCCTTCACCACCCGCGAATGGTAGTCTCTGACCCGGGATTGCCCGACTTCCGGGTAGCGTTGCCGTCACTCCGCGGTGATCCTGCGGGCTGTGGTGTTGAGTCGGGGCTGCCGCTCTGCCATCGCTACCTGCAAACGGCGAGTCTGTGAGCCCGGACCCTCCTGGGTCAACGGGCTTGCCTGACTCCGATGGGTTTCTGCCGCCGCTGAATGCCCTCTTCCCATAGTCTGAAGTCAGACTCTCAAGGCGGCCGGTTGGTGGAGTACTCTGTCGCACAGAGTCCCTGGAAGAAAAAACGACCTCAGGTTAGTTCTCCTTACCTGCAGGTCCGTTCCTGTGGAGGAGCGACGCTCCTCCCTGCCTGTCGCTTCGCATGCGGTCAACGATATGTCGCGCATGCGTGCTGGCGGGGTCTTCACGAAGTCACTCACGTGACTCCGAAGTAAAATACCATATATTTGCATTTATATGGCGACTTGAACAACACCATCATGTCACAATAACGCAGGTTGTTAATGGCACATCGGTTGAATCACTTGTGAAAGATCCCTCCTTTGTTTATAGAATATGGCAGATTAAATGACATTTAACATGGTTTCAATGCACCTTGAATACAAGATATTTTCAATTTATATTTGCCGGATTTAACCTTTTTAACGCGATTAGTATATTGATTATTATGTTGCTTTCAAATTTTCTCAGAAACCTGAACAAATATTCTGCAAAAGCAAAGACATTATCTTAGTCAATAACAAGAAATTGCATTTAGATAGCGTCTCCAACCAGTCAAGCTTTACATGTGGACAGGTGGGAGAGTTATTTGATAGAAACAGTATCTGATAGGAAGGAAACATTACAGCAGCTGAGTAAAAGATTGGTCAAATGGTAGGTTCAATGAAGATCGGGCGAGGGGGATTGGGGGTGGGGGAAAAGTATCTATAGCTTGGGACTTGCCTAAATGAGTACTGAGATGGATTATCATTCCACACCAAATTTCTTGGACCTTTTATGCAATTATCACAACATTATGCTGGATATGGATCAACGGACTTTGTATGGTACATGTTTGTAAATTAGTAAAACAAATGTTCTTCTTTAAGTACTGGTGTTTCTGGGATGGGGTGACTGATTACAAATAACCTACATTCTATATTTTGTCATAATGTGGCTGAAACAACGGCATATTTTGTAATATTTATTGAGATAGAAAGATACAACTGAGTTTGGGCAAAATATTACCTTGCAACATTCTATATGTCTGATAGATATTGTGAAATGGAACTCAGAAATTATGGGAGGTTACATAAAACTACAATTCAAGGTAATGAATATACAGAGTATTCTTATTTCCATCATGAACATGCAATAGCGATTTAGGACACCAAGTCCTGCTACGGTAAACACGAGCTACTACGATAAACTCACGAACTACTACGGTATAACTACGAGTTAAAAAGTATCAAATTTTTACATCCCGAGTATATTTTACTCGTGGATATTTTTCATCATGTTGAAAAATCTTCACAAGTTACCACGTTTCCCGACTACCTGCGGTCCGTCCCGAGCTCCGACGTACCCGCTATGTTCATTCTACGTGCTTACCACGAGTTTAATTTTTTTTAAAACTCGGGAGAGCTCTTGGGTGAACTCGCACAGTGGGTCAGGGCTTAAAGCTTGTGACATTGTGAGCAAGACCTCTGATTCTCTCAAGGCTAAAATAAATTGTTTATGAATGCTATAGATAAATGCCGACCACAACACTGATTTCCACTCTTTCAGGTTATAACAAGAAGAGAAGTATGATTTAGTAGCTTTCATGGATAAATTTAATAAATTGAAGAGGTTCACATGTTATATAAATACTCAATACATGTTATATAAACATTTTATTATTTAAACACTTAGTTTAATATTGAAACGATACATCTGAACAATTAGTACAAAAGGGCAAGGTATGTTAATGTGTTGACTGTGAAGTGAAGCCAGCTCCATCGACCGCTGCACCCCGCCAGCTGTCCACCCCAGGTCCTCATTGATTGGTTAGCCCAGATCACGGCAGGTCCATGCAAGTGCTCGAGCTCGACGAACGATGGTTCAAGAACAAAGTGGCTCGGTCCGCCACTGGCAGTCCTGGAGGTCGGGTGGGACATACGTGGTTGTTGGGACTGACAGTGTGCCCATCATCTCACAGAGGCGCATCAGCATGGTTGTGGGCAGTTCTTGATGTCCACATGCCGCCGGGATGAAGTCCCCTGAGACCGTAAGTGGGGCGCCGTACATTAGATCGGCCGAGAAAGTTACCAGGTCCTCCTTTGGGGCATTGCTGTGGGCCTAGCATGACCCACGGCAATTCGTCCATCCAGTCTGGGCCCGTGAGCCATGCCTTGAGGGATGCCTTCATGTGCCGGTGAAAATGTTCCACTTGGCCATTTGCTTGCGGGTGGTAGGCCATGGTGTGGTGCAGCTTAGTGCCAAGCAGCCAGGCCATTGCTGACCACAGCTCCGAGTTGAACTGCACACCTCAGTTGGAGGAGATGTCCGCTGGCATGCCAAAGCAGACAATCCAGTGGGCGGTGAGGGCACAGGTCGCAGTACAGGCATCCGAGAGTGGGACGGCTTCCGGCCATCTCGTAAATGTGTCCACGATGGTGAAGAGATGGGGGCAGTGGTTCAACGATGTCGACGTGGTTGTGGTTGAAACGCCGGTGTGTCAGGGTGAAGTTCTGCAGCGGTGCCTTAATGTGTCGCTGAATGTTGGAGGTTTGACAGGGGTTGCACGCTCTGACCCAGTTGCCGACCTGTTTGCGCAACCCGTGCCACATGAACTTGGCTGCCACCAGTGGCTTTGTTGTCCGGATGGAACGGTGAGCCAAATTTCGAACCAAATGTTTGAACCATGTTGAAAATCCACCGGCGCCATGCAGCGGGGATAATGGGTCTTGGCTGTCCCGTAGACACGTCGCGAGGAGTGTGGTTTCAACGGGCCCGAATCGCACATCCTCTAACAGTAGGCCTGAGATGGCGGTGCGGTAGGTGAGCATCTCCTCATCCTCTCGCTGGGTGGCCGTCACGGCCGTGTAGTCGACGCCTGGTGCCAAAGCGTGGATGGCATTGATGTTGGTGCGGGACAACGCATCTGTGACCTAGCTGCTCTTGCCTGCAATGTGCTGGACACACGTCGTGTATTCTGAGATGTAGGTCAGGTGCTGCTGCTGTCGGGCTGACCAAGGATCAGACACTTTGGCAAAGGCAAACGTGGTTGGTAAAAGCTGTGAAATCCCTGCCCTCGAGGAAGTAGTGGAAATGCCAGATGGCCAGGAAGATAGCAAGGAGCTCACGATCGAAAGCATTGTATTTCTGCTCGGGGGTTCTCAGGTGATGACTGAAAAAGGCGAGGGGCTGCCAGCTACCATTGATCAGTTGTTACAGCACTCCACCCATGGCTGTGCCAGATGCGTCGGCCGTGAGAGCTGTTGGTGCATTGTCCCGTGGATGTAACAGCATCGTTGCCTTTGCCAGTGCCTCCTTGGCGTTGCCGAACGCGGTCATGGCCGCGTCGTCGCAAACAAGCTCTTTAATAGCAATTGCATGATCCTGGCGGAGGGTTTGACAAACTTGTGAATGGCTGCAACCTTGGTCGGAAGCAGGACCGCTACTTGTTGGTTAATGTGGTGGCTGCGGAAGTTGATGGAAGTGAGGCCAAGCTGACACTTGGCATGGTTGATGGCCAGGCCATGCTTGTTGAGCCGCTGGCAGAGCTGCTGGAGGTTTGTACGGTGTTCCTGGCGAGAGCGGCTGGCGACGAGGATGTGTCGTCGAGGTAGATGAACATGAAGTCCTGCCCACGGCCCACCGTGTCCATGAGCTGTTGGAAAGCTTGGGCAGCATTCTTGAGGTGGAAAGGCACGTGCAGGAACTCAAAGAGCCAGAACGGGGTGATGAGGGCCATCTTGGGGATGTCGTCTGGTTGGACCGGAATCTGATGGTAGCCATGTACCAGGTCGATCTTGGTAAATATCTCGTCACTGTCCAGGTTTGCCGTGAAGTCCTGGATGTGATGAACAGGGTAATGTGACCTCGTTGAGACGGCGGTAGTCCGCACAGGGTCTCCAGCCGCCAGACGCTTTGGAGACTATGTGAAGCGGGGATGCCCACGGACTGTCTGAGCCTATAGAATGTCTATTTTGTCCATTTTGCGGAATCCGTCTTTGGCCAGTTAGAGCTTATCGGAGGGCAGCCGATGTGCGCGTGCATGGAGTGGCGGCCGGTGGTGGGGATACGGTGCTTTACCCCGTGCTTGGGGCTGGCCGTTATGATGTCAAATCGGCCAAGATATGATGGGAGTTATGATGTCAGTAAAATCGGCCAAGATCCTGGCGTACTCGTTGTCGGAGGTGGGGCGCATCAATTTGGCATGTCGCAAGGTGATCGACTTGAACGTCTCAGAATTAACGAGATGTTGTTGTTTCATGCTGACCAGCAGGAAGTCCGCCTGGAGGAAATCGGCATCCAGCAGCGGTTGTGAAATGTCGGTGATGGTAAAGGTCCACTTGAAGTGACAGGCATTGAAGTTGAGCGGGATCGTGCGGACACCGTATGTTCTGATGTTGCCGCTGCTGGCGGTGGGCTGGGGAGGCCCGTTCTTTCCAGAACAAGTGTCGGTGGCTGAGGGAGGCAAAGCACTGACCTCCGCTCCCATGTCAATGAAAAAAACATTGCCCTGAATGACAATCCCAGGTGTAGAGGAGGCGATGTCTTTGGCTGGCCACAGTTGCCACTACCGCCAGCCGGCTGAGGTGTTTCCTGGATGCGTGCAACGTGGTCGGCATCGGCGGGCCTCGGAGTTAGTAGTTGCACCACTCGCTGGTGCCGTTCATGGCCGACATCACGGCCGCTCCTTCAGTGGAGGCTGGGACCGCCCGTATGACCTGCCGTGGCACAGCCGCACAGGCTGCCAGCCGTTGGGGGTCGGTGAAATTGATGTTCTCAGGCATCTGCTCGAGGAAGACCTGTTTGAAAAGGAGGCAGGTCTTGTGTCCATCCATCAGGGAGAGCATTTCATTCATAAGCATGGACAGATTGCGGTCGTCTAGGCCATCCATGTGCAGGAGTTTTGCCGCCCTGTCGCGGCAGCTGAGACCGAATATGTCCTTGTGGAGCATCTTGATCCCTTCGTACTTGTTGTCGGCTGGTGGCTGGTGAAGGTAATCGATGAGGCACCCGGCGGTTTCCTGGTCCAGTGCACAGACCATGTAGTAGTACTTGGTGACGTCAATAGTTATCTGGCGGATGTGGAATTGGGCTTCGACTTGTTCAAACCACACTTGTGGCTGTTATGTATAGAAGGTGGACCGTTTGAGTGAATGCATTCTACTGATCTGAGTTGTCTCCTCCAGGCATGATGAAAACCAAAAGAAGCCAACAATTAGTACAAAAGGGCAAGGTGTGTTAACGTGTTGACTGTGAAGTGAAGACTAGCTCCGTCATCCGCTGCACCCCGCCAGCTGTCCACCCAGGTCGGCGTTGATCACGCCAGGCCTCGCGTGTGCTCGAGCTTGAAAAATGACGGTCCATGACCAAAGTGGCTCGGCCCGCCACAACATCATAGCTAAAAAAATTCAGTCTAAGCACAAATCATTGATGTACTTTAAAATCAATGGCCTCATACAAATCTTGCCTCATCACAATGATGTCTTTCATCAAACAAAATTTAGATTTCCTATAGAATAACAGATACGGTTGAGAAAGTTGTACTTATCACTCAGCTCACACTTATTTTACTTTTATGTTGTTTGAGCCAGCCTCCAGGCAGAACACAAGACAACTGCGTCATAAATCTCAACTGCTGTGTATTAAATTTAATCCAACAATTTAAATATAAAAGGCAATGCACCTTTTCCTTCATCTCAAAAAAACTCACGATAATCAGAAAAGTCATGGCCAAACAGAACTTGAACCAATTTGAAGTTATCCACATAGCTCCCGTCAATTGAATTCCAGGTAATGACACCAAAATTGTAACACTTTAGGTTATCCACAAAACAGATTGCTCCATTGAGAATCTTAAATTATAGATGTAAATATTGAGACCTGGATTTTAATGTTCAGGTTCAGCATCTCGGCTGCATAATAGTGCTATATGGTTTGTCCATTGCTTCCTATCTTGGACTTTATTGTGGTCCAATATTCATCAATTTTACTTCGGAGTCACGTGAGTGCCTTCGTGAAGACCCCGCCAGCACGCATGCGCGTCATATCGTCGCGCGCATTCGGCAGGCTGGGGGGGGGAGGTGCGCTCTCTCCTCCGGCTCCTTCATAAGGTCAGTAGGTAAGTATTTACCTTTACTCCACAGGATGGACAAGGGCAAGAAGAAGGCGACGCTGTCGAGGAGCCGAGCCTCGACCAGCCAAAGGCCCTTGTCCCTGGAGCTGCAAGCAATACCGGCAGTTTCGAGGCATGTGGGGGCAGGATTGTGGAAGTCAGGCGCTCCCGCTGATTCAGGGGCCGACTCACCCGAGTGGTTTACCGCGGCAGAGCTGGATATGGATCCAGACTTCGTGCCCTCTTCCCCCAAGAAAAGAGGGGGAAAACAGGTACGTGGCAAGGGGTCTCGCTTTCCACAAGCAACCCCTCCCCGAGCTCCAGAAGGCCCGAGGGGGCTGGGCCGGGGGACAGCTGCACGACAGGGGAGCCCTGCAAATGTGCAAAATGTACCGCTGCCAGGGACATCTGCCGTAGTGCAGTCTGGCAATATCACTGCTGTGTCGTGTAGGCCTGCTGGAGCAGATACCGCCGACAACACACCCCGTCAGGCTGCAGTCAAGGGCGGAGGTGGCAGCAGAAAGCGGTCGGTCAGCTCAGCTCTGGGAGCGGCCGACCATGCGCCTCCAAAAGATGCAAGCAATACCGGCAAGCCTGCACGGACTCCGGGGAGCCAGGTTCCGGGGGCCGGCGCCGATTCAACTCACCTGCCTTCATATCAGACAGGTGGGCCGCCACAGTCTGGGAGAAGACAGACTAGCGGAGAGTCCGTGCGGGAGTCGTATGATCCTACTTGGGCTGTAGGTCACGACAACCTGCCATTGGACCCTAGACAGCACCCTAAGGGGGTGTGGTCCGATGGTGGAAGCCCCAGTGAGTTCGCAGGGCCTGGGGAAGTCGGCTTGTCCTCTGCAGATAGCAGGGACGGTCGCATTGAGCGGTTGGAGCTCTTAGTGGAGCAACTCTTCCAGCGGGACCAGGAACGAGAAGAGCGGGACACGCGGGCATCCACTAGCCGTGCGAGGACCCCATTCAGCATCTCATCGTCTCCAGCCAGAAGCGTGAGTGATTGCCCAGCTGCTGCGTTTGAAGACGACCCGGGACAGCCAGTGACCGCTGAGCCAGAGCATGAGGAGGATATGCTGGAAGTGGTGAGTAGGTTTGCCGCTACCACCCAGACAGGTGAACCTCTGCACCACAAATTGGCGGGCACCATTGATTACCTGACTACGCACCAACTTCAGTCAGGTTCTCAATGATACCTTGGAGAAAATAAAACCGCCCGAGAACTGCATCAATCTCAGTGTGCCCTTGGTTAATGCCCAGATCTGGGGACACTTGAGTACGGCCACCAGGATGCAGGATGTCCGCCTCCAGCGTATCTTAAAAGTTCTCTCCACGGGCATAAAGGCGTTTGCTAGGACCCTGGACGGGGATAATGTGTCCAGTGAACAGCAAGATGCACTGGCACTCCTATGCAACGCCCAATATTAGATAAACTGCCTGCGTAAGAGCTCCATAAAGCCCACACTCAACCCCAAATTCGCAGGGTTGTGCCGACCATCAACCGCTCCACCGCCACATCAGTTATTCGGAGACCTGTCCAAACAGGTGAAGGAATTGGACGAGGAGGCCAAAACAGCATGCCTCATGAAACCTCCATCGCCAGACTTCACCCATATCACCGGCAACAGCCTAATACAACTTGGAAACCACGGCTGCCGGAGAGGGCACAAAGATCCTACCTACCTCCATCTCATCAAACACAACGACCTTTTTTAGGGCAAGGCCAACAGCGGCCTGCATGGAAAATGCGGCCCGCCACCCCCGTCAACCTCCACAACATCCACCCAAAACACCGTACGTACGGAACCGCCGTTAACCATGGAGGTAAGGGGTCTGGTTCATCTCACAACCGTAACTCTCTTCCCGCACGAAATAGGTGGACGATTACGGGCTTTCTTGGACATATGGAAAACTGTCACCACAGATGAGTTTATTTTACAAAGTGTTCAAGGGTATGTTTATAAGAATTTATTGGAGGTATAAATCCACTTACTCAGCATTCGCCTCATAGGAATTTTTCTCTATCCCAAAAAGAGGTAGAGGCAGGACATGCTGAAATTATACGGCTAGCAGAAAAAGGGGTAATTGGCAAAACCGAGCATGAACCTGTTGAGTTTGTGTCTAACATCTTCACCAGAATTAAAAAAAGATGGGGGATGTCGGATTATAATAGACTTAACTGAGTTGAACACTTTTGTACAATATACCCATTTCAAAATGGATACTTTAGAAATAGCTAGGCAGATGCTTTACCCAGGGTACTTTATGGCATGCATGGATTTGAAAGATGCATACTATAAGGTGCCCATTGCTGAGGCTCACAGGAAATTTCTGAAGTTTGTCGGGAGGGGTCAATTATGGGAGTACAAGGCATTGCCCAACGGAATCACCACAGCCCCTAGGCTGTTTACCAAATTGGTAAAACCTATATTGGCTCTTCTCCGACAACAAAATTATATGGTAATGGCATATTTGGATGATATCCTTATAGTAGGTCAGACCCTCCAATTGGCAATTCAAGGAGTGGCTGCAACCCAAGGCTCTGTTCGAGAAGCTGGGGTTTGTAATCTATCCAGACAAATCAAAATTGCATCCGGTACGGGTTATGGATTATTTGGCGTTCACCCTAGGCACCAATTTAATGAAGATTACCATCCCAACTAATAAAGCTACTGCTATAATAGAAGAGTGCCACAATCTTGCTTGCGCCAGGGTACCGACTATTCGGCAAAACAGCAAAAGTTATAGGCAAATTGGTAGCTACATTCCCAGCTGCATGATTCGGACCGCTACACTACCGAAATTTACAAAGATCAAAAATCACCGCATTAAAAGCAAATGCTGGGCACTTTGATCGGCCAATTCGGTTACCACCGGAAGCTAGAAACGAGCTACAATGGTGGGTTGACAATATTATAGAGTGTCATAGACCCATCATAGTAAGCAACCCAGATGTTGTGCTACAAACTGACGCAAGTGCACAAGGCTGGGGAGCAACTGATACGATGTCCAGTTGTGGTGGCAGATGGAACTCTCATGAGTCTACTTTCTTGGAGTCACATGGGATAAACTATATAGAAATGCTGGGGGCATTTCATGGATTGCGGGCTTACTGTACTAATTCACGGGATTTACATGTCCGCCTTCAAATAGATAATACTACAGTGGTGGCTTACATCAATCATATGGGTGGTATCAGGACGCTACCTTGTGATGAATTGGCTAATACAATTTGGCCCTGGTGCATTGAAAGAAATATTTGGATTACTGCAACCTATTTGCCTGGGAAGCTTAATACAGTGGCGGACACCAGGTCACGAGTCTTCAATGACAACATCGAGTGGATGTTGAACCCCCAAATTTTTGGAGATATTATCGCTCATTTTGGGACACCAGATATTGACCTATTTGCATCCAGGCTGAACCATCAGATACCAACATATGTGTCATGGGAACCAGACCCTAGGGCAATAGCAATGGATGCGTTTTCTATCCATTGGGGGAAATGGTTTTGCTACGCTTTTCCCCCATTTTGCCTCATCAGTAGGGTATTGCATAAAATTAAATTAAACTCTGCAACTGGCATATTGATCATTCCCGACTGGCCTACACAACCATGGTACCCGATGGTCGTTAAAATTTTAAAACAACCGTGGATGGCGATTGGGAAACACCCCAAATTGATTACTCACCCCATTATGGGGGTTAGTCACCCTTGCCATGGTCATTTAAACTTGTTGGCCTGCAGGTTTTGAAAAGACCACTCATCCGGGCAGGCATCTATTCATGAGCCATAGACCTTATCGCCGCATCATGCCGAGAGTCAACTCGGAAACAGTACCTCACCCAGATCAGAAAATGGGAGGCATTCTGTGCCCGGACCAACAAGTCTTCAAACTCAGCAAAAATACCTGATGTCCCTGGAGTTTCTAGCGGACCTCCATTTCGATGCTGGCCTCAGCTACAGTGCCATTAACAGCGCCAAGAGTGCGCTGTCCTCATACTTGGATATAGGTATCAGTGTCTAAACTAATGAGGGGAGTGTTCAACACCAACCCTCCGCGACCCAGATATACAGTAACGTGGGATGTGGGGATCGTGCTGACCCTACTTAGGAGCTGGGCTCCAATGGATGAGCTACCACTGAAACAGCTCACCCTCAAGGTGGTGATGCTGATGGCACTGACTACAGCCCAACGAGTCCAGACATTACAAAAACTGCGACTGGACAGCATGGTGGCCACCCCTGGTCAAATAAATTTCTTTGTCAAACAATTATTGAAACAGCACAGTCCAGGGGCGCATGGGCTGCAGTTGGAATTTCGGGCGTACCCTGTAGATGCCACTCTCTGCATAGTCACCCATCTCCACCACTACATCCGAGTTACTGGAGTTTATCAGGATGAAAGGAACAGGGGCTCCTCATCAGTCATAAACCTCCGCATCATCGGAAGACTACACAGACTATCGCCAGGTGGCTCAGGGTGGTGTTGGATGCAGCAGGAGTTGCTACTAACATTTTTAAGTCTCATTCCACCAGGGCTGCATCCACATCAGCGGCGAGGGCCATGGAGGTGCCCATGGACCACAATTCTTGCCACTGCGGGCTGGGCCAGTGAAGAAACCTTTCAACGGTTCTATAACAAGCCACTGGTCGCCCCTGCGACATTCGCAGAAGCTATCCTGGGAACCGCTCAGTGAATGTCTGTGCCCGAATTAGGGGTTATTTGTTGTTTTATTTGATTAATAAATTGTGTTGATTTTTCAGCCAGTTTCGACTGAACTCCATTAACAGCCTTCCTCCATCAGAATGGCGGCAGTGTGATCAAGCATGGCGGCAAGCATGGACGTTGTCCAGGGTGTGAAATCACAGAGCTTTGAAATCTTCACGAAGTCACTCACGTGACTCCGAAGTAAAATAGTAAGATTAAATGAGAACTTACCAAGTTTGAAGGTTGATCTGTATTTTACGAGGAGTCGCGGTGAGGGATTTCGTGCCCACCGCTCCCACCCTCTATCATAAGGTCAACCAGCAAGTTCTACATTTTTCATCTTACTATTTTTAGTCATGATTTGTTTTCTGTGATTCCACACCGCTGCTTTGAAGGATGCCGCGCATGCGTGCTGGCGGAGTCTTCACGAAATCCCTCACTGCGACTCCTCGTAAAATACAGATCAACCTTCAAACTTGGTAAGTTCTCGTTTAATCTTACTATTATTCTTGCAGTATAAACAGGGTTTGGAACTTTAATTTCATGAAACCATGTCATAATTTCTCCTCTAGTTTAGTCACTGGAATATTTTCAATTTTCTGGAGAAGCTTTGAGGAATGGAATTCTTTTTTTCTGTTGGATTTCTCTGGGAACATACTTGTTTCCAGTTAGTTTCAATTAATATAGCCTCGGGAAAGGGAAATATTAATTTTGCTTTCAGAAGGAATGCAATATATCGACCTTAATTGTGCTGGAAATTAAATTCTTCTTGTAAGGGACGATGAATTCTGCTGCAATTTTTGAAAATAAAACAATCTTTTGTTACCTGCCTCTCCTTTTCTTATACATTCGAGTCCTTCATTTGCATAATTTCCATTTTACTGCGATGTTGGAGTCGTCTCTGTATCAATTCCCTGGATTTACTGATTCCTTGTTGACGATTCACAGAGTAAGACAAAGAGTTAATGTAATCTGACAGCAGGCAGCTGCCCCTGCCTTTTGAAGATTAAGTGTGCAGTGCTTTGCATTTAAATTAGCTTATCATAATGTGATTAATATTATAGAGACAGATAAATTCATCCATTTGAAGGGGAATTAAGTAAATGACAGTCCTATGCTTTCTAAAATATAATATTCCTGTGCGCAATGTGAAAAAAATTCACATTTGGAAGTTATAGCAATTTAATGATATGTTAGATATGGTTTTTACATTAGGTTCCAAACTCTGCAGACAATTTTCAGAAGAGGGAAGAGAAACACCTTTTAAATCAGCCTTGCGCCTATGGGGAGAGGAAGATGCCAGATATATCTGACCTGATGTTGATTTCTGAACCTACATAAACCGATGTATCAGCTTCTCAAACAGATTAAGTGCCTGCGACTCGGAGTTTACAGAGAACTTGATCCCAAATCCTTTCAGGTGGTTGTCATTTGCCTTGTAAAGGGTTGGAAGGGAATTCCCACGAGACGTCCACATTGTTTTGCATGTATCTACTGCCAATCACTTTGAAAGATTAGTATTTTTTCTAGGGAATGTTATTCATGCTGCTTATTTGGAAGTAACTGAAAAAGGCTAAACTTAACATCTTTTCAACTTACATCACATGCCCATGTTCTTAGATGAGAGCAAGGGGAACATCTGAAATCATATTTTGAATAATTCTCAATTCCTTAAGAGTGCAGTAAGTATAGGTTAAGAAATCACCAATGGATTTTAATGTTCTGTGCATTATGCAGGTACTCTCATAATATTTAAGAAGCATCAGAATAATGGGTGCTATAGGAATCAAGGGATATGGGGAAAAAGCAGGAATGGGGCACAGATTCTGGATGAATGGTATTGAATGGCGGTGCTGGCTCAAAGGGCCGAATGGCCTTCTCCTACACCTATTTTCTATGTTTCTATGTTTCTATAAGCACTTGAATCTCTGAGCATAGCAAGCTGTGGAACAAGTGCTGACAAATGGGATTAATACAGATAGTTCAGCATGTACATGGTTGGTGAAAGGGTCTGTTTCTGTGCTATGTGACTCTACGATCTTTAAGTTTAATCATTTAAAAAGCACCTTGAGGAATTTCAGAGCCCATAATTCTACAGCAGTTTATCCAATTATGTATCGCACAGTACTGGCCATCATAAGGATTAACAAACTCTTCCGGAAGGCTGACTCCATCGTGGGGGCGGAGTTGGTTTCATGAGAGGTGGTCTTGTAAATAAGCTCTTCTAAGCTTCCCCCCAGTCTAGTTCAGTCAATAAAACACTGATTCAAGCACTGGAACAACTAATCTTTATGTTTGGATAGCACAACAAATTACCCTAAACGATACCTAAACCACCACGGGTTTGATCCTTGTATCTGCCTGGCCAAGCCCTTCAGCTTCGTGCAAGCAGAGACACTCGAAAAGGTCACGCAGTCCCAAGTGCTCTTCCAGAAGATCAACACAGGATCTCGTGGGGGCTGCCTTTTATAAGTCCCCGATCCTTGAGGGGCCGAACTATAGAGCGTCCCCCCCCCCCCCCCCCCCCCCTTGCGGTATCTTTATAATCGAATCAAACATATTAACTTGAATAATGCAACATTTACCCTGGAATTCAAATAAACCTGCCAGGCGCTCAACACTTTGGCCAATCAACAAACAGCAGGGTAACTGTCTAGCAACATTAATTACAATATGTACATTTAGTTTGCATTAATCCAATCAACTTCATGCATTTTATACTTCCTTGGATGTCCTCTGCAGAAATTCCATTAATTCTGTCAATTGAATATGCAACATTGATCTGGTCCCAGACTTACTGTCACCATTCAGAGCACATCAGACTTGCCCAAAATGGCCTAACAATACATGAGTCTTTACCAAATGTTGGTGCTATGGCTGCTCTGTTTTAGCCAGAATTAACAGTCTTGGAGGAGAGGATACTCCTCAAACTGCGGAGCATCCTGGACAATACAGTTCATCCCAGGAGATCCTTCCCTGCAGCTATCAAACTGTACAACTCTTCCAGAAGATCAACACAGGATCTCGTGGGGGCTGCCTTTTTAACTCCCCGATCCTTGAGGGGACTTATAAAGTTGAGACCAAACTGTACAACTCCTCCCCCTTCTGTCGTGGGGTAGACTGAGACTGACTCCCCTCCCCCCCCCCCCCCCCCCCCCCCCCCCCCCCCCCCCCCCCCCCCCCCCCCCCCCCCCCCCCCCCCCCCACTCCATTACCCTCCCCGATCTATGCACATCCCAAATCATTTCCAATCATCACTTTAATTTCATGTTTCATGTATTTTTTGTTTTTATGACTGTTGGCAGATCAATTTCCCTCCTGGGATAAAGTTATATTGCATCGTATCGTAACCTCATTAAAGACCAAATAATGTTTTGAATTTCCTCTCAACCAAGTGCTCTGCCAGTTATTTGCCTATACATTCAGGACTTGTAATCTATACGCATAGAGGGATCATGAGAAAATCTAATGCAGCATGTTAGGAGAAAGATATTTAAATAGAAAGGAGAACGACCGGAACTAGAAAACTATCAAAATATAGAAAAACTATAGTTAAAAAATTATACCTTATCTAACATTGAATGTCATGGAACTTTAGAATCAACTTTTTACAATGCTGAAACAAACAAAATAACACTTAAATTTAGTCTCCATTCCATATGGATGATGGCTACAAAAACAACTGGAAGTGAAAAATATCCAAAGAATATCCACTACCTCTTCTGAATTGCTGATGCTGCAAAAATGTTATGTCATGCGAAACAGCCTGTCAACACTGATAACATTACTTTAA
Organism: Okamejei kenojei; assembly: GCA_035221665.1. Lineage (NCBI taxonomy): Eukaryota > Metazoa > Chordata > Chondrichthyes > Rajiformes > Rajidae > Okamejei > Okamejei kenojei. The sequence continues at coordinate 35,515,835 of CM069137.1, forward strand.
ATGTCTAATATTTTACTTGTTTACAACATATTTTTGGTAATATAGTGTAGCACTTCAGCACAGAAATGGATTGCTATCTAGAACTAGCTTTTCTTTGTGAAAATAGAGAAAAGTTAATAAAATATTTAGAAAAAAATTGCAGGTATAAAACTGCAGCAAAAGGTCTTCCATGTAGTAACTCATGTTGATATGGCAAGTTTTGCTATTAACATAAAAACAGACATTTTCAATTATATTAGAATGAGTTCCCAACCACTAATTGTCCTCGATTCATAAGGCAATTTGACGAATAGTAAGTTAAAGTTTCATGGAGACATATTCATTCACTCATAAGAATACATTTTTTATGATGTTTGATAGGATGAATATTTAGGAAGCTGGAGTTTTTTGGCCAATAGTATCGGGAAGTAAAGTATCTCATATGGGCCTGGATCTTAGGAGGATGAACGAGGGAGAGTAAAGGATGATAGAATAAATGTCATAAAGTTATCAGCAAAAGTATCAATCCTGGATGAGCACTATCATTTGCAATTCCACACAAGTTATATTGGGCTTTGGCCCGAGGAACCTAAATAGACCTGATCCACTAACTGCATTTGTTTCCACGGAGAGGAATGGTGGCGCTTTTCAGGTCATTTATAATTTCTTGTATTACTTCAGTTAACAATTGCATATAATCTTTGTAACTATTTCTTGATATGTAATTGTAGTGACCTTTACAATGGCAGGTGGTGCAGATGCAGAGTTTCTGCCTTATGATGCCAGAGACCCGAGTTTGATCCTGACTGCAGGTGCTGTCTGTACGAAGTTTGTGCATTCTCCATGTGAGCATGTGGGTGCTCTGGTTTCCTCCAACACTCCAAAGATGTACAAGGCTGTAGATTAATTGTAATCTTTACAATTAAAGATTGTAAATTGTTCCTCATGTGGGTAGGATAGTGCAAGTGTACGAGGATCGCTGGTTGGTGACGATCCAGTGGGCTGAAGGGCCTGTTTAAGCATTGTATCTCTAAACTAAACTATAATAAACCGCAGGAAATGCTACACTTGTCGCTTTACCTCCCCCTTCGACTCCATCCAAGGACCCAAGCAGTCTTTCCAGGTTTCCAGGCAGGGGTTCAGCTGCACCTCCTCCATCCTCATCTACTGCCTCCGCTGTTCCAAGTATCAACATCTCTACATCGGTGAGAAAAGGCGCAGGCTTGGCGATTGCTTCGCCTCCGTTCAGTTTGTGCTAACCAATCTGATCTCACGGTGGTTCAGCACTTCAACTCCCCCTCCCATTCCAAATCCGACATTTCTGTCCTGGGCCTCCTGCATTGCCAGAGTGATGCCCAGCGCAAATTGGAGGAACAGCACCTCATATTTTGCTTGGGTAGTTTACACCCCAGCAGTATGAACATTGACTTCTCCAATTTCAGATAGTCCTTGCTTTCTCCTGCCATCCCCTCCCCTTCCCAGCACTCCCACAAGCCTACTGTCTCCGCCTCTTCCTTTCTTTTTCCCCATTTCCCCCCCCCCCGGCATCAGTCTGAAGAATGGTCTCGACCCGAAACGTCGCCTATTCCTTCTCTCTTAGAATGCTGCCTCACCTGCTGAGTTTCTCCAGCATTTTTGTCTACCTTATATTAAATTAAATATATTTTGTTTCTTACTACTAGGTAGTTTCTGAAAGTTTGAGAGCTTTGACAACTTGCTTAGCAGCTGGATGGAGCCTTTTTGGACTGGACAGTCCTTGCAGTGTTTCAGAAAACATTTAGGTGCTGGTTTAACTAGTAAAATAACTGCTAGTAGATCTGCTCCTGTTATGCATATGCTCAAAGGTATGGCAATAGGTATTTGGTTGCTGCCAGGAGAAGCTAAGCTATTGACTCAGCAGCCAAGATAGCACTGTCTATTCAAATAAGACAGACCTGGTCCAATCTCGAAGGGCCAAAAGGCCTACTCCTGCATCTATTGTCTAATCCCTCCCGACATGTCCAAGATATCTTACATGTCATTTGTCTCTTTAATGATTTCTGCTTTCTGAGCCCCCACTCCCTCATCTTTACAATGGACGTTCAGTCACTCTACACCTCCATCCCCCACCAGGGATTAAAGCCCTTAGTTACAGCATAGCTTTTTTTCCAAAACAGTCCAGTTATTCATACTGGAACACCCTCACTCAGCCCGCCTGAACCAACCTGATCTCCCATTTGCTGGACACTTTAATTCTCCTTCCCATTCCTTCACAGACCTTTTTGTCCTCAGTCTCCTCCATTGTCAGAGTGAGGCTAAACGCAAATTCATGGAACCGCATCCCATATTTCGCTTGGGCAGCTTACAGCCCAGTGGTATGAATATTGATTTCTTTCACTTCAGGTAAACCCGGCATTCATGCTTTCTCTATCCCTCCCCCACTCAAGGCACACGAGCTTCAAATTTTCACCCTACAAACAGCTTACAATTTCTGGTTCCTTTATCATCGTAACTTTTTTGTATATCTTTCATTCATTGTTCTTTATCTCTCCACATCACCGTCTATATCTCTTGTTTCCCTTATCCCCGTCTTCAGAGCGTAATCAATGTCTTCAGAGTATCTGAAGCAACTGACAGACGATAGACACCCATTACACAACCATGTGCCCCCTCCTAGGTGGTTAAAATCCCATAACAGCTTCCAAACCAGCGTCACCCCATTGGAAACACCAACTGAAGCTCACTTCCAGATGTGGAAGAACAGACAAGCCACTGTCCCTATTTCCACCAAGATAGGCACATACCAGCCGCAGGGCGCTTACCACCAGGTGCTGATGAACAATGGCTGAACTGGAGATGACTCAACCGACTGCGAACCGGGGTCGGGTGGTCAAGGGTGACACTGCACACATGGGGCTATATTGAGGGTACAACAACCTGTAACTGTGGCACACAGACCCAGACAATCTAACACCTACTGCTATGCTCATTGGTGGATAATCCATGCAATGCAGATCTTGCACTTAATATGGCAATAGCGCAGTGATGTTCACAGCAGTGGCGAGCCACTTTCAAGCATAAGGACACAAAAGAAGAAATGTCTCTCTCTCAGCATGACTGTAAAGTTCATCCACTTTGCATCAGACACACAAACACACACCACAGCCAGGTACGGAACTCGTTATCAAAACATGGGGGGGACCGGGGGGACACATATTTTGGCGGCCGCGCGAGCATGCACACACTCATACACACATGCGCGAGGCTTCGGAGGCTCAATCCAGCGCTAAGTGTAACTCAACTCTGCCTGTCTCGCCTGGTTAACTACAGCCCTGACTGGACTGACAAGATACCAGCGCTGCTTCTCCGTGCTGGTCATATTTCCCACAAGCCGAGGCAGGTTAACCTGGTGGGACAGGCAGAGTGAGCTGGGTTTAGCGCTGCTTGTCTGTGCTGGCTGTGGGCCTGGGGATACAGCTCGCATCTGACTCCCGACCTCTCTGGCCACCCGTGGGGGGGGGGGGGGGGGGCACTCGGGTGGGGACAGGACAGCGCCGGAGACCCGGCCGGGATCGATCCTGGCTGTGATTGAGGCGCAGGTCTGTGCCACGTCTCCCTCCTCCAATCACTGCACTCTATCCTCAGTCCCACCCCCCCACTCCTCCCTCCTCCAATCATTGTGCTGAATCATCTTGTCCTGCCCCCTTTGACTGCTGACCGACGTCTCTCTCGTCCAATCGGCGCCTCGATCAGCAGTCCCAACTCCACTGTCTCGCGTAAAGCGGAGATTTTAAAATCCAGATGACTATATCTTTGGGGGGATGTCCCCCACCTCTCAAAACATGGGGAGGGTGTGGCCCCTCTGCCCCCCCCCCCCCCCGGTTTTCCGTCCACAGCAGACGGTGATGCCAGGGAATTCTACCAATTTGTGGGAATCCCCAAGGTGCAGAATTTCAAAGGCTGACAAAACATTTGGTGCTGAAGGCACTCTGTCAGATGTGACAGAGAAGAGGCAGGATGCTAGCTATCGTTGGTTCTAAGGCCACAGTTCACAGAGACCAATTCATCAGTCATCCTTTGCTCAGATAGGAACACATGAACATTGCGTCTCACATCTCTACAGCAGTCAGCAACAAAAGGCTGTGGCTCAGACTTCACTGGGAAAAAACAACAGTTCATCTCTGATGGATAAAATGTACTGCCTCTTATCAGTCCCAGAAACTGATGTTCCCTCATTTGTTTCCTGTGAAATGGGAAATAATCACAATGAGTGGTCCCTTCATCTGAGAAATCCCAGGTTAAATGATATTTCTGTCAACATATTAGCAGAAAATTAACAGAATCCCTAATGTCCTCACCAATGGCAAATTTAAAATGTATTTGTAATAGATCTGCTTGCAAGTCTTTGCTCTAAGGAGGATGGGTACTTTCGCTTTAATGCTGACACAAGAGACTGCAGATGCTGGAATCTTGAGCAAAAAACAAACCAATGGAGGATCTCAGTGGAATTCTTTGTAATGCTTGCATTGTTTTTCATATTCTGCCAATATTTTCTTCTGAACCTTCAATAATCCACACTGAGCTATTTCCACAAGTATATTGACTCAACAGTTCAAATACACTCTTTCTTTGCCCCAACAACACGTTTTGCTTTTATATGAAAAGTCAATGTGAATTAAGGTCAATATACCTTCTTGATTATTGGTGCGTTAACCCAATAGGCAATAAGCAACATTTTTCTATATATCTTTACTAAATGTTTACATTGTGTGCTACAGTGTATACAGGGAGTTATTTCAAGCCTATAAAGATGCAGAGATTTTTTTATAGATTTTGCAATTTTCCTTGCATCTGATATAAGACATTATCTCTTTCATTATAAAGGTCTATTCATCACTATATCAAACCTTGTTTGGAAAACAGACACAGTACAGGCTCATTTATTCCAAGTCTGGAACTTTAAACTACATTTTATTTAGTCTTGTTAGATGTTTAAATATTTGGTGTAGGAAAGAAATAGAAGGTAGACACAAAATGCTAGAGTAGCTCAGCGGGACAGGCAGCATCTCTGGAGAGAAGGAATGGGTGACGTTTCGGGTCGAGACCCTTTTTCGGACCAGAATATTTGGGTTTGGGTTTTTTTACTAAACCAATTTAATTAATTAAAAATATCTATTGAAGATGACACAGCATACAATTTCATCTAAGAGGTTTGTTATCCTTTAAATACAAGGAATAGTTAAAGTGCAACATCTTGTAGCACTGGTTGTCTGTTGAATAGTTTGCATGGAAGGTCAGCAACTGAAAATCAAAGCTGTGCACTTCTCAGAAAAGGATTGTTCGATGGGGCACAATAGTTCTAAGAACAGTTCAATAAATACCTCAACTACAGCAATTGAACAGAATTTCTATTTTACACATGAAATTGAATAAAATCCAGCAAACAGGATGGAAAAACATTGTGGCAAAACAAGAAGCGTTATAGCATTTACATGGTAGACAAAAATGCTGGAGAAACTCAGCGGGTGCGGCAGCATCTGTGGAGCAAAGGAAATAGGCAACGTTTCGGGCCGAAACCCTTCTTCAGACTGATGCAGGGTGGGGGGGTGGGAAGAAGAAAGGAAGAGGAGGAGCCAGAGGGCTGAGGGAGAGCCGAGAAGGGGAGGTGACAGCAAGGGCTACCGGAAATTGGAGAAGTCAATGTTCAAGCCGCTGGGATGCAGAGTGCCCGAGCAAAATATGAGGTGCTGCTCCTCCAATTTCCGGTTGTGCTTGCATTTTCCGCTTGGGCAGTCTGGCGTGGCTGACTCGCGGCTTTCTGGATTCACTCACTGACTCACGGCATTCTGGACTCACTCACTGACTGACGGCTTTCTGGACTCACCCACTGACTGATGGCTTTCTGGATTCATTCACGGCTTTCTCGACTCACTCACAGCATTTGATTCATGGCTTTCTGTACTTGCTCACTGAAACACGGCTTCTTGGACACTCACTCACTGACTCATGGCTTTCTGGACACTCACAGCTTTCTGGACACTCACTCACTGACACAGCTTTCTGCGCAATCACTCACAGACTCACGGCTTTCTAGACTCACTCACTGACTTACTCATGGCTTTCTGGACAAACTGACTGTGTGGGGAGGTGTGTGGGGGAGTGGTGTGGGGGGAGGGGGTGTTTGCAGGTGGTAGGGGAGGGGGGTGCAAAAATGGGGGAGGGAGGTGCATGGGAGGGGTGCGTGTTGGGAGGGGGAGCATTGAGGGAAGGGGGTGTGTGGGGTGCGTGGGGGGAGGGGGGTGCATGGGGGAGGGGGTGTTTGTGGTGGGGGGTGCCCGGGGGGCAGCGGTGCATGTGCGGGGAGGATGGTGCATGTGGGTGAAGGGAGGTGGTGCGGGGAGGGGGAATGTGTTTGTGGGGGGGGTTAGGGTGGGGGATAGAATGGTTTGGGAGGGAAGAGGAGGGTGTGGGAGGAGGGGAGGGCATGTGGAGGGGGAGATGGGTGGGGGGAGTGGAGGGAGGGAAGGATGGATGTGGGGGAGGGGAGGAGTGTGTGGGGTCGAGGGGAGGTGGTGTGTGAGGGGGATGGGAGGTGTGATGGGAGGAGGGGTGTGGGGAGGAGGGGTTTGGGAAAGGGGAGGAGGGGTGTGGGTGGGTGGGGTGGAGGAGTGTGTGTGTGGGAGTGGGTGGTTTTAGGGGGGAGGGATGTGGGGTGTGGGCAGAGGGGGGAGTGTATGGTGGGAGGGTTGTGGGGGGAGGGTTGTGTGTGAGAGCGGGGATGGGGTGGTTTGGGAGGGGTGTGTTTGGGAGGGGGGAGGGGGTGAGTGTGGAGGGGGAAGGGACTGTGTTGATGGGGGGGGTGGTTATGGCTTCACTCAGCTCTTCCTAGCCATGGCTCCCGGCCGCTTTGATGCCACGGTTCCTGGCCGCACTCACGCCACGGCTCCTGGCCGCACTGGCTCCTGGGCGCACTGGCTCCCGGTTGCACTGGCTACCAGCTGCATTGGCTGCCGGCCGCACGCTCGCTCCCGGCCGCGCACTCGCTCCCGGCCGCAAGCGCTCCACGGCTTTGGAGCTCACCGCAGCTCATGGAATCCGACCGGCCTCTGGGGCTTTATTCTTCTCGCCCCAGTGATTGATAGCGGGTGCCAAAAGGGGCGTTACCTTCATGGTGAATGACAGGTGAGAAGACCAATCTGCTCTCACGATTTTTTAAACCTTCATAATTTTTCTAATATTCTACCGATCGGAACAAAACTTGGAGCATAGGAGAATGGTGAGTAAGGTGGCAAAAATTACTAGCGATGTAGGGTACCGTTTGCTGGGGAGGCTTTCTGGAGCGCTAGTATGAGTACTGTGGGCTGAAGGGACTGATTAGTATGGACATTGTGGGCCAAATGGATTCTTCGGGTGGCAGCTCAGTCACTCAAGCCTGATGTGCTGGCAGCTCACTAACGGCTGGTGGGCTAGCAGTTGACTCATGGCTATTCCTTGAAATTCCATTTCAAGCAGCGTGCAAGGCAACCAAATTCAAATGCAGTTTCCTACCATTTCAAGCAGGGTGCAAGGCCACCGAATTCAAGTGCAGTTTTATGCCCCTTCAAGCAGGGTGCAAGGTCACCAAATTCAAGTGCAGTTTCATCTCAATTCAAGCAGGGTGCAAGAACACCAAATGCTAGTGCTGTTTCATGCCATTTCAAGCAGGGTGCAAGTCCACCAAATTCAAGGGCATTTTCATACCACTTCAAGCAGGCTGCAAGACAACCAAATGGAAGTGCAGTTTAATACCATTTGAAGCAGGTGCAAGGCCACCACATTCAAATGCAGTTTCAAGCAGGGTGAAACCACCTTAAAACGACTAGAAAACCACACATAACACCACATAAACACCACACTCACAGTTCAGTAGACATTCAATGTGCTCAGTTGATTCACTGCTCAGACAGAGGCGTGACCTCTCTCTCCCCATTTGCAGAGACTGAGCCACACCCACACTTACGGTTTTTATAAACCCTCCCCCTCCAACTGGAAGGGGCATGTCCTTCATGGCGTGATTGACAGGAGAGAGATTCTCAACATTTTTTTAAACACTAATAACACTTTTATTTTTCATTGATAGAAAGAATCATCTGCACTGATGAGTGGTGAGGAACTGAGTAAGATGACCAAAAATCACAGTTGTAAGTGATAGCATTTTCTCTAAAATCAATATTAAGTGCAAGCAGGAAGTTGTCAAGTTTTCACCAACAATAGCCACTTAATTTGCAGTGCAGCCTTTCAAACCAGTTAGCACCGCTAACAACACCCATTTGTTTTTGCAGTGCAGCCATTCAAAGCAGTTACCACCACCAACAACAGGCTTTTTTTTTTGCAGTGCAACCTTTCAAAGCAGTTAACACAACCAACAACAGCCTTATTTTTTTGCAGTGCAGGCTTTCAAAGCAGTTACTACCACAAATAACAGCCATTTTTTTTGCTGTGCAGCATTTCAAAGCAGTTAACACCACCAACAACAGCCTTTTTTGCAGTGCAGCCTTTCACAGCAGTTACCACCACCAACAACAGCCATTTTCTTTGCAGTGCAGCTTTGCAAAACAGTTACCACCACCAACAACTACCATTTCTTTTTGCAATGCAGCCTTTCAAAGAAGTTACCACCACCAACAACAGCTATTATTTTGTAATGCAGCAATTTAGAAGCAGTTACCACCACCAACAACAGCCATTTTTGTTGTAGTGCATGCTTTCAAAACAGTTACCACCACCACCAACATCCATTTTTTTGGCAATGCAGCCTTTCAAAGCAATTAACACCACCAACAAAAGCCATTTTTTTGCAGTGCAGCCTTTCGAAGGAGTAACCTCCACGAACAGCCATTTTTTTGCAGTGCAGCCATTCAAAGCAGTTACCACCACGATCAACAGTCATTTTATTTTGCAGTGCAGCCTTTCGCAGCAGATACCACCACAACAACAGTCTTTTTTTTGCAGTGCAGTCTTTCGAAGCAGTTACCACCACCACCAACAGCCATTTATTTTGCAGTACAGTCTTTCAAAGAAGTTACCATCACCAACAACAGACATTTGTTTTTGCAGTGCAGCCCATTCAAAGCAGTTACCACCACCAACAAACAGCCTTATTTTTTTGCAGTGCAACCTTTCAAAGCAGTTACCACCACCAACAACAGCCTGATTTCTTTGCAGTGCAGGCTTTCAAAGCAGTTATCACCACAAACAACAGCCATTTCTTTTTTACTTTGCAGCCTTTCAAAGCAGTTAATACCACTAACAACTGCCATTTTTTGTACTGCGGCTTTTCACAGCTGTTACCACCACCAACAACAGCCATTTTCTTTGCAGTGCAGCTTTTCAAAGCAGTTACCACCACCAACAATAGCCATTTTTTTTTTGCAGTGCAGCCTTTCAAAGCAGTTACCACCACCAACAACTACCATTTCGTTTTGCAGTGCAGCCTTTCAAATAAGTTACCACCACCAACAGCCATTCTTTTGCAATGCAGCAATTTAGAAGCTGTTATCACCACCAACAACAGACATTTTTTTTTGCAGTGCATCTTTTTAAAGCAGTTACCAACACCACCAACATCCATTTTTTTGCAGTGCAGCCTTTCAAAGCAGTTAACACCACCAACAACAGCCTTTTTTTTGCAGTGCAGCCTTTCGAAGCAGTTACCTCCACCAACAACAGCCATTTTTTTGCAGTGCAGCCATTCAATGCAGTTACCACCACCAACAACAGCCATTTTCTTTGCAGTGCAGCTTTTCAAAGCAGTTACCGCCACCAACAACAGTCTTTTTTTTGCAGTGCAGCCTTTCAAAGCAGTTACCACCACCATCAACAGCCATTTGTTTTTGCAGTGCAGCCTTTCAAAGCAGTTAACACCACCAATAACAGCATTTTTTTTGCAGTGCAGCCTTTCAAAGCAGTTAACACCACCAACAAGAGCCATTTTTTTTGCAGTGCAGCATTTCAAAGCAGTTACCACCACCAACAACAGCCATTTTTTGCAGTGCAGCCTTTCAAAGCAGTTACAACCACCATCAGCCATTTTTCTTTGCAGTGCAGACTTGCAAACAAGTTACCACCACAAACAACAGCCATTTATTTGCGTGCGGCCATTTAGAAGCAATAACCACCACCAAAAAGTCGTTTCTTTTGCCTTGCAGCCTTTTAAAAGCAGTTACCACCACCAACAACAGCCATTGTTTTGCAGCGCAGCCTTTACAAGCAGTTACCATGACCAACAACAGCCATTCTTTTGTTGCAGTGCAGCATTTCAAAGCAGTTACCACCACCAACAACAGCCATTTTATTTGTGGTGCAGCCTTTCAAAGCTTATATCACCACCAACAACAGCCTTTTTTTTTGCAGTGCATCTTTTTATAGCAGTTACCACCACCAACAATAGGCATTTTTTTGCAGAGCAGCCTTTCAAAGCGGGTTACCCCCGCCAACAACAGCCATGTGCAGGCCTTTTTCTTTGCAGTGCCGAGCCTTCTAAGAGAAGTCAGGTTACCAGCAACAGCTATTTTTTGCAATGCAGCCATTTAGAAGCAGTTACCACCACCGACAACAGTCTTTTTTTTTTGCAGTGCAGCCTTTCAAAGCAGTTACCACCACCAACAACAACCATTTTATTTGCAGTGCAGTGGTTCAAAGCAGTTCAAACACCCACCAACAACAGCCATTCGTTTATTTGCAGTGCAGGCTTTCAAAGCAGTCCCATCACCAACAACAGCCATTTTTTGCCATTTTTTTGCATTTGTGCAGCCTTTACCACCCCAAAGAAGTTACCACAGCACAAAACACAAACTTTTTGCAATTTTTGCAGATTAGCAGGCAGGCCTTTCCAGCCATTTTTTTTGCAAAGCAGTTACCACCACCAAACATACGGCTTTTTTTTTTGCAGTGCAGCTTTGAAAGCTGTTACCACACACCAACATTAGGCTTTTTTTTTTTGGCAGTGCACTTTCTGAAACACAAAAACAGCCATTTTTTTCTTTGCAGAGCAGCCTTTCAAAGCGGGTTACCCCCGCCAACAACAGCCATTTTTCTTTGCAGTGGAGCCGTTCAAAGAAGTTATCATCACCAGCAACAGCTATTTTTTGCAATGCAACCATTTAGAAGCAGTTACCACCACCAACAACAGCCATATTTGTGCAAGCAGCCATTTAGAAGCAGTTACCACCACCGACAACAGTCTTTTTTTTTGCAGTGCAGCCTTTCAAAGCAGTTACCACCACCAACAACAACCATTTTATTTGCAGTGCAGTGGTTCAAAGCAGTTAACACCACCAACAACAGCCATTTTTTGCAGTGCAGGCTTTCAAAGCAGTCACCATCACCAACAACAGCCATTTTTGTTTGCAGTGCAGCCTTTCAAAGAAGTTACCACCACAAACAACAGCCATTTTTTTGCAGTGCAGCCTTTCAAAGCAGTTACCACCACCAACATTAGGCTTTTTTTTTTTTTTGCAGTGCAGCCTTTGAAAGCTGATACCACCACCAACAACAGCCATTTTCTTTGTAGTGCAGCCTTTCAAAGCAGTTACCACCACCAACAACAGCCATTATTTTTGTTGTGCAGCCTTTTACAGCAGTTACCACCACCAACAGCCATTTTTTTTGCAGTGCATCCTTTCAAAGTAGTTATCACCACCAGTGAAATACATTTTTTTTGCAGTGCAGCTTTTCAAATTAGTTACCACCACCAACAACAGCCATTTTTTTGCAGTGCAGCCTTTGAAAGAAGTTACCACCACCAACAACAGCCATTTGTTTGAAATGCAGCCATTTAGAAGCAGATACCACCACCAACAACAACCATTCTTTTAGACAGTGCAGCCTTTCAAAGCAGTTAACACCTCCAACAACAGCTATTTTTTTTGTCAGTGCAGTCTTTCACAGCATTTACCTCCACTAACAGCAACCTTTTTTTTGCAGTGCAGCCTTTCAAAGCAGTTACCACCACCCAAAAACAGCCTTTTTTTTGCAGTGCAGGTTTCGCTTTACCACCGCCAACACCATCAGAACATATGCAGTGCAATCTTTCAAGCAGTTACCACCACCAACAACAGCCTTTTTTTTGCAGTGCTTTCAAAGCAGCAGCCAGTGCAGCCTTTGCAGCCATTTTTGTGCAGCCCCAACAGCCATTTTTTTTTAGAAGCAAGCCATCAACAGCATTTTTTTGCAGTTGCAGCCTTTTCAAAGTTACCACCACCAATACCCATTTATTTTGCAGTGCAGCCTTTCAAAGCAGTTACCACCACGAACAACAGCCATTTTTATTGCAGTGCAGCCTTTCAAAGAAGTTACCACCACCAGCAACAGCCATTTTTTGCAATGCAACCATTTAGAAGCAGTTACCACCACCAACAACAGCCATTTTTTTGTAAGTGCAGCCTTTCAAAGCAGGTACCATCACCAACAACAGCCTTTTTTTATGCAGTGCAGCCTTTCATAGCAGTTGACACCACCAAAAACAGACTTGTTGTTTTGCAATGTAGCCTTTCAAAACAATTACCACCACCAACACCTGCCATTTATTTTGCCTCGCAGCCTTTTAAAAGCAGTTACCATCACCAAGAACAGCGATTTTTTTGCAGCGCAGCCTTTCAAAGCAGTTACCACGACCAACAACACCCATTTTTTTGCAGTGCAGTCTTTCAAAACATTTACCACCACCAACAACAGCCATTTTTTTGCAGTGCAGTCTTTCAAAGCATTTACCTCCACAACAGTCTTTTTTGTTGCAGTGCAGCCTTTCAAAGTAGTAACCATCACCTACAACAGCCTTCTTTTTTGCAGTGCGGACTTTCAAAGCAGTTACCACCACCAGCAACAGCCATTTTTTTTGCAGTGCAGCCTTTCAAAGCAGTTACCACCACCTACAACAGCCATTTTGTTTGCAGTGCAGCCTTTCAAAGCATTTACCACCACCAACAACAGCCATTTTTTTGGCAGTGCAGCTTTTCAAAGCAGTTACCACCACCAACAACAACCTTTTCTTTGCAGTGCAGCCTTTGAAAGCAGTAACCACCACCTACAACAGCCTTTTTTTTGCAGTGCAGCCTTTCATAGCAGTTGCCACCACCAAAGACAGCCATTTTATTTTGCAGTGCAGCCTTTCAAAACATTTACCACCACCAACAACAGCCATTTATTTTGCCTTGCAGCATTTTAAAAGAAGTTACCACCACCAACAACATCCATTTTTTTTACAGTGCAGCCTTTCAAAGCATTTACCACCACCAACGACAGCCATTTTCTTTGCCGTGCAGCCTTTCAAAGCAGTTACCACCACCAACAACAGCCTTTTTTTGCAATTCAGCCATGTAGAAGCAGTTACCACCACCTACAACAGTCATTTTTGTTTGTGGTGCAGCCTTTCAAAGCAGTTACCACCACCAACAACAACCATGTTTTTTGCAGTGCAGCCTTTCAAAGCAGATAACACCACCTACAACAGCCATTTTTTTGCAGTGTAACCTTTGAAAGCAGTTACCACCACCAACAACAGACATTTTGTGTTGCAGTGCAGCCTTTCGAAGCAGTTACCACCTCAAACAACAGCAATTATATTTGTAGTGCAGCCTTTCAAAGCCATTACCATCACCAACAACATACATCATTTTTAAAGTGCAGCCTTTCAAAGCAGTTACCACCACCAACGACAGCCATTTATTTTGCAGTGCAGCCTTTCAAAGCAGTTATCACCACCAACAACAGCCTTTTTTTTGCAATGCAGCCATTTAGAAGCAGTTACCACCACCAACAGCAGTCATTTTGTTTGTGGTGCAGCCTTGCAAAGCAGATAACACCACCAACAACAGCCATTTTTTTGCAGTGCAGCCTTTGCAAAGCAGTTACCACCACAAACAACAGCAATTATATTTGTAGTGCAGCATTTCAAAGCAGTTACCACCACCAACAACAGCCATTTTTTTGCAGTGCACCCTTTCAAAGCAGTTACCACCACCAACAACAGCCATTTTGTTTTGCAGTGCACCCGCTCATAGCAGTTGCCACCTGCAATAGCCTTTTTTTTGCAGTGCAGCCTTTCACAGCAGTTGCCACCACCAAAATCAGCAATTTTCGTTTTACAGTGCAGCCTTTCAAAACATATACTGCCACCAACAGCCATTTATTTTGCCTTGCAGCCTTTTAAAAGCATTTACCACCAACAACAACAGCCATTTTCTTTGTAGTGCTGCCATTCAAAGCAGTTACAACCACCAACAACAGCCATTTGATTTTGCAGTGCAGCCTATCAAAGCAGTTACCACCACCAACAACTGCCTTTTTTCTTGCATGGCAGCCTTTCAACGCAGTAACCACCACCTACAACAGCCTTTTTTTTTTGCAGTGCAGCCTTTCGTAGCCGTTGCCACCACCAAAAACAGCCATTTTTGTTTTGCAGCGCAGCCTTTCAAAACATTTACCACCACCAACAACAGCCATTTATTTTGCCTTGCAGCCTTCTAAAAGAAGTTACCACCACTAAAAACAGCCATTTTTTTTTGTAGTGCAGCCTTTCAAAGCATTTATCACCACCAACAACATCCATTTATTTTGCAGTGCATCTTTTCAAGGCAGTGACCACCACCAACAATAGCCATTTTTCTTTTGCAGTGCAGCATTTCAAAGAAGTTACAACCACCAGCAACAGCCATTTTTTGCAATGCAACCATTTAGAAGCAGTTACCACCACCAACAACAGCCATTTTTTTGCAGTGCCACCTTTCAAAGCAGTTACCACCACCAACAACAGCCATTTTGTGCAGTGCAGCCTTTCAAAGCAGATATCACCACCAACAACAGCCATTTTTTTTGCAATGCAGCCATTTAGATACAGTTACCACCACCAACAACAGTCATGTTTTTTGCATTGCAGCCTTTCAAAGCATTTGCCACCACCAACAACAGCCATTTTGTTTGCAGTGCAGCCTTTCGAAGCATTTACCACCACCAACAACAGCCATTTTTTTTGTAGTGCTGCCTTTCAAAGCAGTTACCACCAGCAACAACAGCCATTTGATTTTGCAGGGCAGCCTTTCAAAGCAGTTACCACCACCAACAACAGCCTTTTTTTGCATGGCAGACTTTGAACGCAGTAGCCACCACCTACAACAGCCTTTTTTTTTGCAGTGCAGCCTTTCATAGCTGTTGCCACCACCAAAAACAGCCATTTTTTTTGTAGTGCAGCCTTTTACAGCAGTTACCACCACCAACAACAGACATTTCTTTTGCAGTGCAGCCTTTCAAATCAGTTACCACCACCAACAACAGCCATTTTGTTTTACAGTTTAGTCTTTCAAAGCTGTTACCACCACCAACAACAGCCATTTTGAGTTCATTTTTCAACAGCATTGCAGCCTTTACAGCTTTCAAAGCATTTATCCACCACAACACCAACAACAGCCTTTTCAAGGCGTTACCAACCACAATTGCAGCCATTTTTTTGCAGCAAACCCAGTTCAGCAAATTTTACCACCACCACGCAAACCAACAGTTACAACCACCCATTTTTTTTTTGCAGCTTTTTTGCAGTGCAGCCTTTCAAACCAGTTACCACCACCAACAACAGCCATTTTTTTTTGCAGTGCAGCCTTTCAAAAAAGCATTTTGTTTACAGTGCCAACCTTTGAAAGCAGTTACAAGCCATGCAGCCAGTTAACAACAGCCATTATTTTGGTAGTGCATCCTTTCAAAGCAGTTACCACCACCAATAGCCTTTTTTTTGCAGTGCAGCCTGTCAAAGCAACTACCACCAGCAACAACAGCCATTTATTTGCAATGCAGCCATTTAGAAGCAGTTACCTCCACCAACAACAACCATTTTTTTTGCAGTGCAGCCTTTCAAAGCAGTTAACACCACCAACAACAGCCATTCTTTTGCAGTGCAGCCTTTCAAAGCAGTTACCACCACCACCAACAGCCATTTTTTTGCTTGCAGCCTTTCAAAGCAGTTAGCACCATAATCAACAGCCATTTTTTTTGCAGTGCAGCCTTTCAAAGCAGTTACCACCACCAACAACAGCCATTTTGTTTGCAGTGCAGCCTTTCAAAGCATTTACCACCAACAACAACAGCCATTTTCTTTATAGTGCTGCCTTTCAAAGCAGTTACCACCACCAACAGCAGCCATTTGATTTTGCAGTGCAGCCTTTCAAAGCAATTACCACCACCAACAACAACCTTTTTTCTTTCATGGCAGCCTTTCGTATCTGTTGCCACCACCAAAAGCAGCCATTTTTGTTTTGCAGTGCAACCTTTCAAAGCAGTTACCACCACAAACAGCAGACATTATTTTTGTAGTGCCACCTTTCAAAGCAGTTACCACCACCAACAACAGCCATTTTGTGCAGTGCAGCCTTTCAAAGCAGATATCACCACCAGCAACAGCCATTTGTTTGCAATGCAGCCATTTAGAAACAGTTACCACCACCAACAACAGTCATTTTTTTGCAGTGCAGCCTTTCAAAGCAGTTGCCACCACCAACAACAGCCATTTTGTTTGCAGTGCAGCCTTTCAAAGCAGTTACCACCACCATCAACAGCCATTTATTCTGCAGTGCAGCCTTTCAAAGCAGTTACCACCACCAACAACAGCCTTTTTTTTGCATGGCAGCCTTTCAACGCAGTAGCCACCACCTACAACAGCCTTTTTTTTTGCAGTGCAGCCTTTCATAGCTGTTGCCACCACCAAAAACAGCCATTTTTGTTTTTTGCAGTGCAGCCTTTCAAAACATTTACCACCACCAACAACAGCCATTTATTTTACAGTGCATCTTTTCAAGGCAGTTACCACCACCAACAATAGCCATTTTTCTTTTGCAGTGCAGCCTTTCAAAGAACAACCACCAGCAACAGCCATTGTTTTGCAATGCAACCATTTACAAGCAGTTACCACCACCAACAACAGCCAGTTTTTTTGCAGTGCAGCTTTTCAAAGCAGTTACCACCACCAACAACAGCCATTCTTTTTGCAGTGCCGCCTTTCAAAGCAGTTAACACCACCAACAACAGCCATTTTTTTTTGCAGTGCAACCTTTGAAAGCAGTTACCACCACCAACAACAGCCACCATTATTTTTGTAGTGCCGCCTTTCAAAGCAGCTATCACCACCAACAACAACCATTTTTGTGCAATGCAGCCATTTAGAAACAGTTACCACCACTAACAACAGTCATTTTTTTTGTGGTGCAGCCTTTCAAAGCAGTTAACACCACCAACAACAGCCATTTTTTTGCAGTGCGACCTTTCAAAGCAGTGACCACCACCAACAACAACCATTTTTTTTGAAGTGCAGCCTATCAACGCAGTTAACACCACCTTTCAAAGCAGTTACCACCACCATCAACAGCCATTTATTCTGCAGTTAACACCACCAACAACAGCCATTTTTGATAAAGGCACTACCATGTCCTCGAACCCGAATCCTACCACAGGGACACTGGACACTGGACCCAACCGATGACGCCCCAGAAAACGGCAGTACACTATCCAATAAAAAGGACTGAATAGCACCCAGTATCACGCAAGATGGATACTGGAACTCTATGACCCCCATCCTCTAGAGAAAAAAGCCTTTCGTGATGAACACAGATTAATTCCTACACTCATCTGACGCAGGCATCCCAGGAACCACAGGTGCTTTTTGTGTACCCACCAAAAGGCTTTGCATTTTTCTTGTGCAAGACGGGACATGACTTTAAGATGTGACCGCTCCCTTTACAATAGTAGCACACAGGACCTTCCTTCATCCTGAAATCTCCGTCAACCTCCCCCTGTATCAATGTGCTGACACTTGCAGGCACAGAAACAGCTTTGGCACTGCCACCGGCGACACCACCACAATTAAACGGTCGTGCACCAAAACTATAGGATCGCCCAACAAACTCAGTTTTATGAGAATGCATATTCATCGGCTAACACCGCGGCCTTAGACACCTCCGTCACCTTCTGCTCATTATGGTAAGTAGCAACCCTCTCAGGGAGACAGTTCTTAAAGTCTTCCATAATCATCAAGGACCACAGCAGCTCAAAATCCTTCACTCCTTGAGAAGCGCACTACCTGTCAATAAGTGCCTCCTTCTCCCAAGCAAATTCCATATAAGTCTGACTATCAAACTTCCTAAAGCAAATCAAGTCAAAAGAGTTTATTGTCATGTGTCCCTGACAGGACAATGAAATTCTTTCTTTGCATAGCACAACAGAACATAGTAGGCAGTAAGCGTCGGAACATCTGCCGGTACGCCTCTGGAACTAATTCATAAGCCCTTAATACAGTAGACTTCACACACTCATAGTACCGACTGCTGTCAACAGATAAAGACGAGTACACCTCCCGTGCTTTACCCACAAGGACACACTGCAATAGCAAGGTCCACATGTCCCTAGGCCACTTCAAGGACGAAGCCACCCGTTCAAACACTGCGAAGTACATGTCCAAATCCTTCTCATTAAACGGGGGAACCAGGCGGATGTTCTTGCTCATATCAAACTCCAGTTCCCTAGAAGAAACTCAAGAAGCATTCAATTCCTTCTCCTGCAGCTCAAGGCGTTTCATTTCAAGCATGAGCTCTTTCTCTCTTAAGGCCCCCTCCTCCTTTTTCCTTTCAAGCTCTGATTGGAGCATGAGCTCTTTCTCTCTTAAGGCTATCTCCTCCTTTTTCATTTCAAGCTCTAATTGGAGCTATTTCTCTCTTAAGGCCCTCTCCTCCTTTTTCATTTCAAGCTCCAACTCCTTCAATTGAACGAGGTCCCCCATTTCCTGACCAGGCTGTGTAGAAGATAGAGGACTGTCTGCACCAGTAGGCAATACCCCACTCCCCACCAACGCAGACCATAACACCGACTTTATAGACTCTTTCATCAAATGCTTATCAATAGGCACCTTATAGCTCTCTGCCAGCATACACAATTGCCCCTTCATACATTTATCAAAGAAGTCCTGACTAGGAGCCTCAGTAAAGTTCTCCACTTTAAGCTCCATATCAAATGTAGGACCAAACCACCAGCCAAACCCTGGGCACAAATGTTACCACAAACGGAAAAGAAAAAAAAAATCTCCTCACAACACAGACTTCCTCAGTCACCAGAAGCCTAACTAAAAAAAAACCCAAAACTGTCTAGGGTCCTCAAAGCTTAGGACGAGCCCCCATTTTGTTATGACTCCCAAATGCAGGTACTTCAGAGCCGCGTAACATAGTCAAAAACCAGGTTCAAGTTCAAGAAAAGGGGGGGAACAGCTAACAGTCTTTCATGTCTATGTATATGGATTCATATAGTCATACAGTGCCCATGCCGACTAACATGCCCCATCTACATGTCCCATCTCAACCTATCTTATCCATGTACCTTTCAGAATGTTCCTTAAATGATAGGATAGTATCGGCCTGACACTATACACACTGACTTCCACAGTTAACTAGTAGGCACCTCCTCTCACTGTCTTTTGTAAGGTTGCCATCCCCAACTCTCAATTTCACTGTCTCCATTGCATCTGCTTCCAAGACAAGGCTTTCCACTCTTGGAGGTCCAAAATGTCCTTTTTCTTTAGTAATCATCATTCCCCGTCCTCATGTAGATAGATCCCTCAGCATATAGAAACATAGAAACATAGAAATTAGGTGCAGGAGCAGGCCATTCGGCCCTTCGAGCCTGCACCGCCATTCAATAAGATCATGGCTGATCATCCAACTCAGTATCCCGTACCTGCCTTCTCTCCATACCCCCTGATCCCTTCAGCCACAAGGGCCACATCCAACTCCCTCTTAAATATGGTCAATGAACTAGCCTCAACTACCTTCTGTGGCAGAGAATTCCACAGATTCACCACTCTCTGTGTGAAAAACGATTTTCTCATTTCGGTCCGAAAAGACTTCCCCCTTATCCTTAAATTGTGACCCCTTGTCCTGGATTTCCCCAACATCGGGAACAATCTTCCTGCCTGTCCAACCCCTTAAGAATTTTGTAAGTCTCTATGAGATCACCCCCTCAATCTTCTAAATTCCAGCGAGTACAAGCCGAGTCTATCCAGTCTTTCTTCATATGGAAGTCGTACCATCCCAGGAATCAGTCTGGTGAACCTTCTCTGTACTCCCTCTATGGCAAGAATGTCTTTCCTCAGATTAGGAGGCAAAAACTGTACGCAATACTCCAGGTGTGGCCTCACCAAGACCCTGTACAACTGCAGTAGAACCTCCCTGCTCTTGTACTCAAATCCTTTTGCTATGAATGCCAACATACCATTCGCTTTCTTCACAGCCTGCTGCACCTGCATGCCTACTTTCAATGACTGGTGTACCATGACACCCAGGTCTCGCTGCATCTCCCCTTTTCCTAATCAGTCACCGTTCAAATAATAGTCTACCTTCCTGTTTTTGCCACCCAAGTGGATAACCTTACATTTATCCACATTATACTGCATCTGCCATGCATTTCCCACTCACCCAGTCTATCCAAGTCATCCTGCAGCCTCCTAGCATCCTCCTCACAGCTAACACTGCCTCCCAGCTTCGTGTCATCCGCAAACTTCGAGATGTTGCATTTAACTCCCTCGTCCAAATCATTAATGTAAATTGTAAATAGCTGGGGTCCCAGCACTGAGCCTTGCGGCCCCCCCCTAGTCACTGTCTGCCATCCTGAAAAGGACCCGTTCAATCCTACTCTTTGCTTCCTGTCTGCCACCCAGTTCTCTATCCACATCAATACTGAACCACCAATACCATGTGCTTTAAGTTTGTATACCAATCTCTTGTGTGGGCCCTTGTCGAAAGCCTTCTGAAAGTCCAGATACAACACATCCACTGCTTCTCCCTTATCCACTCTACTAGTTACATCCTCAAAAAAATTCAATAAGATTCGTCAGACATGATTTACCCTTCGTAAATCCATGCTGACTTTGTCCAATGATTTCACCACTTTCCAAATGCGCTGCTATCCCATCTTTAATAATTGACTCTTAGCAGTTTCCCCACTACCGATGTTAGACTAACTGGTCTGTAATTCCCCGTTTTCTCTCTCCCTCCCTTTTTAAAAAGTGGGGTTACATTAGCTACCCTCCAATCCTCAGGAACTACTCCAGAATCTAAAGAGTTTTGAAAAATTATCACTAAGGCATCTGCTATTTCTGGGGCTACTTCCTTAAGTACCCTGGGATGCAGCCCTGGGGATTTATCGGCCTTTAATCCATTCAATTTACCCAACACCACTTTCCGGCTAACCTGGATACCACTCATTTCCTCCATCTCATTTGACCCGCGATCCCCTGCTATTTCCGGCAAATTATTTATGTCTTCCTTAGTGAAGACAGAACTAAAGTAGTTATTCAATTGATCTGCCATGTCCTTGTTCCCCATGATCAATTCACCCGTTTCTGACTGCAAGGGACCTACATTTGTTTTAACTAATCTTTTGCGCTTCACATATCGATAAAACCTCTGTATATAATCTCTGTATCCTACAGTTTTGCTCTTGCTCCCCCTCCCCCTAGATGAAAATAAAATTGAGTTCCTTTGGTCCTAACCTTTCACTCAATCAGCCTCTGTATCCAACACATCACTCTCTGATATTTCTACCACCCCCTTCAATGTGATCACACCACCAGTAACATCTTCCCATCTCCATACCTTTCCACTTTCCATTCAGACCATTTCATCTGCTTCTCCTTGGTTCACTAATCTCTTCCCACCTAGACTTCCCCCTTCCCTGAAACCCTAGGAGATGTAATGAGAGTGATCAAAAAGGTTTTCAGCATATTAGCCTCTGTCTGTCCGAGTATTGAGTATAGAAGTTGGGAGGTCATCTTAGATATATAAAACATTGTTGAGGCCACATTTAGAATATTGTGTTCAGTTTGGACACAATGTTAAAGAAAATATGTTGTCATGTTGGAAAGGGTTCAGGGAAGATATAAATCTAAATATATAGCAAAATATAGGAAGATTTTGCCAGGTATCAAGAGCCTGAGATAAAGGGAAAGGTTGAGCAGACTCGGACTTTATTCCTTGGAGCACAGGAGGATGAGAGGTGATCTGATAGAGGTGTACAAAATCATGAGAGGAATAGATTGGGTAAATGCACAGTCTTTTGCCCAGAGTAGGTGTATTGAGAACCAGAGGACATAGGTTTAAGGTGAGAAGGGGAAATTAATTAATAGGAACCTGACGGGTAACCTTTAAACACAAAGGGTGGTGAGTTTATGAAACGAGCTTCTGGAGGAGGTAGTTGAGGCAGATACTATCCTAGCATTTAAGAAACATTCTGAAAGGTACATGGACAAGATAGGTTGAGATGGGACATGTAGATGGGGCATGTTAGTCGGCATGGGCACTGTATGAATCTATGAATCCATATACATAGACATGTAACCATATAACCATATAACAATTACAGCACGGAAACAGGCCCTCTCGGCCCTTACAGTCCGTGCCGACCATTTGTTTTCCCCTAGTCCCATCTACCTGCACTCAGACCATACCCCTCCATTCCCTTCACGTCCATATACCTATCCACTTTACTCTTAAATGTTAAAATCGATCCTGCCTCCACCACTTCTGCTGGAAGCTGATTCCACACAGCCACCTGAGTAAAGAAGTTCCCCCTCACGTTACCCCGAAACCTCTGTCCCTTAATTCTCATGTCATGCCCTCTTGTTTGAATCTTCCCTACCCTCAATGGGAAAAACGTATCCACGTCAACTCTGTCTATCCCTTTCATCATTTTAAAGACCTCAATCAAGTCCCCCCTTAACCTTCTGCTCTCCAAAGAATAAAGACCTAACTTGTTCAACCTTTCTCTGTAACATAGTTGCTGGAACCCTGGCAACATTCTAGTAAATCCCCTCTGTACTCTCTCTATTTTGTTGACATCCTTTCTATAACTAGCGACCAAAATTGTACACCATACTCCAGAATTGGTTGAGCAGACTCAAAGACACAAAGAAAAAAACTGAAGGTGCACCAAGTTGAGCCCTGTGTATTTATCAATTAAAATCAATGTGTTTGAAGTGCACTTCTAGGATCAGCAAGCAAAAGCTCACAAATGCAGTGAACAACATCAATTGGTCACTCTTTTCTTTGTCCCTTATGGCAAGAAAGATGATTATTATCTTGATAGAATTACTTGTCCCAACAACACCCGACCATTAAATTATGTAAATTAGCACTGGAGAATTTAATAACAAGTCCCTCCTTCAGTGTTTATTTTGTAAGATGAAATCACTCCCATGAATAATGATTTTCTAATCTTGGAGTGTGTTAATGAAAATTTGGCAAAGAAACCAAACTATATCGGGACAAATTTATTTGTCACAATTTTGTTCAGAAGCTACTTAGTTTTTAAACTGTTTCTGTTTTTTATATGTATTGCAAAAGAAAAAAAACATTTATACTAATAGAGCACCAAAGATTAATTGGGCACTGAATATTCTATATCAAATCTATATAATTAAAAGTCTCACCTTGACCACTTCTTGTTTGAACTGTCGTTTGATTTTAGAAAAAAACGCTACCACATATGGCTGTGATTGTTTGGCCATCTTACTCAGAGTTCTCCTCCGCTGCGCAGGCCCCAAGGATTTTTTCCCTTCGATTAAAAATAAAAGACTTATTAGTGTTTAAAAAATCTTGAGATTCTCTCTCCTGTCCATCACTGCCATGAAGGCCACACCCCTTCCGGTGGGTGGGGGGAGGGACTATAAAACCCAGAAATGTGGGCGTGGGTCAATCTGTCTGCAAGATGGTGAGGGAGAGGTCACGACTCTCTGTCTGAGCTGAAATACTACAGAACATTGTGAGTATGCAATGTTCTTGAATAAATGATTTGTTAGCCCTTAATGAAAATGAAATTAGTTGTTTGGCCTGCCCTGTGCTTGAAACTGCAATGGCAATGGAAATGAAGTGAAAATGCAATGAGCTGTTTGGCTTGGGCCTGCCTGTGCTTGAAGCTGCAATGGCAATGGAAATGAAGCGAAAATGCAATCAGCGGTTTGGCTTGAGCCTGCCCTGTGCTGGAAAGTGCAGTGGCAATGGAAATGAAGTGAAAGTGCAATCAGCTGTTTGGCTTGAGCCTGCCGTGTGCTTGAAAGTGCAATGGCAATGGAAATGAAGTGAAAATGCAATCAGCTGTTTAGCTTGGCCTGCCCTGTGCTTGAAACTGCAATGCAATTGGAAATGAAATGAAATGAGTTGTTTGGCCTGCCTGAAACCACAAAATTCGGCCCACAAGGCCCCTATTAGCCGAGAAACCAGTCCCCTTTGCCCAAAATGCCCGTATTAGCCCAGGAGCAGCATTTTGGCCCAAAAGGCCCATGCCAGGCCAGGAAAAGTCCAGAACAAGTGCCTTTCACTGAGATTTCACTCAGATTTGTTTTAAAGAGCCCCTTCGGCCCATCAGGCCTGTACTAGCTCAGGAGTCCCTTTGGCCCATCAGTAAGTTTACCCCTGCAAGTATTAAACCTCACCCCAGTATTTTTATCCCTCCCTTTATTTGCTCCCTGTGAGATCCAGGCCAGGATAGTCTTTCCTCCTTCATTGCTGTGATCTGCAGAAAAAGATGAAAAATGTCCAAAATTGATTCTCCACCCTCTCCCCCTTCTGTCTCACAGAGTCTCTCACCTGCAGAATTTCTGGCAGTTTCTGAGCTGCCAGCCCACCAGGCCTGAGTGACTGAGCTGTCAGCCCACCAGGCCTGAGTGACTGAGCTGTCAGCCCACCAGGCCTGACTGAGTGAGCTGCCAGCCCAAGAATCTATTCGGCCCACAATGTCCATACTAGGCCTCTGGAAACCAGTCCCTTCAGCCCACAACATACTAGTGCTTCAAAAAGCCCCCCCCCCCCCCCCCCCCTCAACTGGCCAGCAATATTGGAATTGGTGGAGAGGTGGAATATTGCTTCGGGGGACCAGCCTCTCGTTTGAACATGGGACCCAATGGGTCCCACTTAATCTAATATACCACTAAAATTGTTTTTTAGATAATTATTTAATAATGTTTTAATATAACTATAACATAATTATAAAATCATTGTGATTTGCTGGCGGAATACTATTTTAGGGCGAGCAGTTGATATTACGTGAACATTATTTTTAATTGCAATGAATAAACATGTCTTAGAATATAAAGTTACACAGCACATAAAATGCCTTCAGAACAACCAATCTTTGCCAACCAGTTGCCTAACTGAGCTAGTCCCACTAGCCTGCGTTTGGCCTATATCTATCTAAACATATTCTATCCATGTACCTGTCTAATTGTGTCTAAAACATTGCGATTGTCCCCGTCTCAAATACCTCCTCTGGTAGCTTGTTCCCTTTGTGTAAAAAAGTCACCCTTCAGATTCCTAGTAAATCTTTTCCCCTTCAACCTAAAACTATGTCCTCTGGTTCTGGGCAAGAGACTCTGTGCATCTACCTCATGTATTCCTCTTATAATGTTATACACCTCTATAAGATCATCCCTCATCCGCCTGATTTCCAACAAATTAAAATATTTTAAACATCATAATTGTATCTCTACCACTTGCTCTGGCAAGTCATTACATATAGCCTGTATGAAAAACCTTTTCATACAGAAGGTGGTGGCTATATAGAATGAGCTACACCGGTACATGGATAGTAAAGGTTTAGAAGGATATGAGCCAAATGTAGGTAAATGGGATTAGCTCAGGTCAACATCCTGGTTGGCATGGGTGAGTTGGATTGAAAGGACATTTCTGGGCTGTATAACTCTATTACTTTATGACTCTTAACTCTGATGTGAGCTTCCGATCACTAATCTGCACCATAAATTAGCAATGTTACAAAATTTTGA
Organism: Okamejei kenojei; assembly: GCA_035221665.1. Classification (NCBI taxonomy): domain Eukaryota; kingdom Metazoa; phylum Chordata; class Chondrichthyes; order Rajiformes; family Rajidae; genus Okamejei; species Okamejei kenojei. The sequence goes on from CM069137.1 coordinate 35,541,630, forward strand.
GATTTAAAAAATCAAGTCTTCAGTTTAATTCCCGTAAATTAATGGCCATTTTAATCATTTTGCAAGTGGGATTTTGTGGAACACGATCGTTTGGAACGTTGCGGTTGTGGTGAATTTAAACTCCATATCGGCAGGAAAAATACTGCCGGTTCATATGGGTCCTAAGTCACCTTTTCGCAACGTAAAATTTTGATTAAAGGCATCCTAAGAAGCAAGTTTATATGAAAAAATAAACGGCGTACCTTGCCTTGTCCCCTACGTGAGATCCATATTAATTTGAATAAACTTAATAAAACGGCAGTCAAAGCGATTTTTCTTCAGCAACTAAACTGTCTGTTCAAGATCGATTTGAACAGGCTGGAGAATAACCGCCCCACCTATCAAAGGTGCCAAAGTCGCGCACACGGACAGTGACCGAACTGCAGCGCCGCTGAAGGTAAGTTTTGTAACATACCTACATAACAAAGGCTGCCAAATTCTTCCTCAGTAAAATTGGCCAAATCTCTCCAAACACCAGTAAACATCTTTTAAAATCTCTGCCCTTGCCTTGACTGATTCGAGACATGATTCTTTTCCATCCCCACTCTCTTCAGACTTTTACCCACCGTCAGCTTGTGAATAGTGAAGAGTATGGGCAGCAGAGCTTATTCCAAATCAGCCCTTAAATGCTGACCTCCATTGACTCCTAACTAAACCAATGCTTCAATTTTGTAATTCTCAATCTTATTTTCAAATTTTATCAGAACCTTGCCTCTTTCCCTCTCTGTAATCTCCTCCAGATCTATGTAAATTAACCAGTTCCTCCAATTCTAGTCTCATGCACTCTGATTTTATCCTTGCTCAGTATTGATAGCAATACCTTCAGATGCCAAGGTCCACAACTTTTGAAATTCCTCCTTTAAGCCAGGCCATCTATTCACTACTTTTTTCTTCTTGTAGCTTAGTGCTAAACTTTGTTTTTAGTTTAATTTAGATTAGCTTATCGCTTAATGTTTTTATAATTTTTCCCAAGGTAGTTAGATGATTTTATATTAAACGCATTGTATTATACACGTACTATATGTTGTGTTTAAGAGAAACATTACCTTGATCACATTAAAAAAGGTCAAGTGGGAATCTGAAATAAAAACAGAAAATACTGGAAAATCTCAGACCGCACCTGATAAGTTCTGATGCATGGTCTCGGACTTGATATGTTAACTCTGTATTTTTCCGCAGATACTGAGTTTCTACAATATTTTCATTTTATAACACTACCGAGACCAATATTTCTTGATTGCATCCAACATGTATCTGATTATATCCCTGAAAAAATATTTGTACTTAATCTACCTGCCACTTCTGCCTCACCCCTTTTTGTAGTTATTCCACTCACTATTGTAAAGGGAAAATATACAATCAATGGCAAGACCCTTAACCGCATTGATGTCCCTGAAAGTGACAGCAAAATGTTGATAGTGTTAAAAAAGGTATATGCTTGGTTTTGTTAGTTGGGGTATGGAGTATAAGAATCAGAAAGCAATGATGCAGCATTATTGGACTTGGGTTAATCTGCATTCAGAGTATTACCTGCAGTTCTGGTTCCCCTAATACAGGAAGTATATGGAGGCTTTGGAAATGGTGTAAAGGAGGTTTACCAGAATTATGACAGACACAAAAAGCAGGAGCAATTCAGTGGGGTCAGGCAGCATCTCTGGATAAAAGGAATACCTGTAGGTGAATTTTTGGGTCGTGACCCAGAATGGTGCTTGGATTAAGTGGCATTATAGAGAGGGGTTGGGCAATCTTCTATTGTTATCTCTGGAACAGCGGAGATTGTGGGGGAGATCTTTAAAATTATGAGGGGCACAGTGTTTAGGAAGGAACTGCAGATGTTGGTTTAAACTAAAGATAGACACAAAATGTTGGAGTAACTCAGCAGGCCAGGCAGCATCTCTGGAGAGAAGGAATGGGTGACTTCGGGTCAAGACACTTCTTCAGATTGATCATACAAATATCATAGATCATAGACAGAATCATAGATAGGGTAGACAGCCAGAATATTTTTCCCATGATGGAAATATTTAATACTAGAGGGAAAAACATTAAGGTGAGAGGGGCACAATTTAAAGGAGACATGTGGGACAAATGGAAGGGTATGGATTATATATAGACAGATAAGGGTTGGTTTTGGCATCATGTTGAGTACAGGCAATGATGGAGCATTCTCAAAACAAAATGCCACTGTCCCTTTTCCTCCACAGGGGCTGCATCTGCAATATTTTGTGTATCCTTCTTAATATTTGTCCCTCTTTTGTGTCAACAAATTTTAAGGTTTACTTTAAAAAGTTCTACTGTTTTGAGATGCTTCCAGATTGAGATACAGAATGAATAGTTGGTAAAGTTCCACAGAGGTCTTTTGGCTTAAGGTGACTATTGTCAAGGAAGAAGCAGTCTCAGATTGAAACAATTTTCATCAACATTATGGTGCAGGTCATTAGATCCATGTATAAAGTTCTTCCTTATAGGCTTCAGATTGTTTTAAGACTTAATATTATATGGAGAGGCATTAACTACTTGTGCAAGACAATAATTATTTTGGTCTCTTGCTGTAGATAACATGCTTTTAGCCAGAAATTGGCATTGCATGTGGCATTCAATCTGACCTTTAATGCATGGACACAAACAGATGTAATTCCTAGTCAGAGGTAACTGATTCCTTCAGAAACTGTATCTGAGAACCTTTGAGAAAGGTTATTCACCGACTGTTCAAAGTGTTCTCTCAGATTTGTGAGGAAAAGTCATGAGTTGCATGAAATATTCTACAAAATGATGCTTAGTTTTGAAATGACTTAGTAAGAACAGCTGTTCAATTCAGTTCTTGAAAATGACTGAGCTAACAGCTCCCAGTGCTAATTCAAATTATTACCCAGGCTTTTATGGAAGTTTGCAGATAATTAAGCCATTAAACCTTCTAAACTAAAAGCTATAAATTAACTGAAGTCATAAAGGTCCCAGGTAATGAACTCAGAAAGAATTGCAGCTTTATAACAGTGACAGCACTTCAAAAGTATTGGCCTGTTGACGTTCTAGGGTGTTACTGTATGTAAATGCATGTCATTCCTTTTCTTCCGCCATAAAATTATTGCTGGTCCCTATTTAGTGTAACATCCAAGAATGTCTTTAAGATTAACAGTGGTGAAGCAGGAAAGGAACTAATAAAACACTTCTACTGTGAAGGTGTATTTCAACACTGATTATTTAAAGTTCTAGTTCAGTTCAGACCTTCAAAATATTCATTAATTTGATCTTCAAATATCTCCAGTTCATTAAATATTACAAAATGTTATAAACATTTTATATAATATTATAAAAATATTACTCCTGATGCTTAGACTGCATTCTGGTTACTATAATGTCCCATTTCTCTCTGTTGAACTGGCAGAAAACTCATTGGAATTTTGTCGTGTATATTTAATTTAATCCCAACAGAGGAAAATTGATTGATATTACAACATGTTTGGAGGAGCACTGTACTTTGTTTTGGAATTACCACAGGTTTTATGCCATCATTATAATGGATCAGTGTGCAAATTTGCAATGCCAAGCTTGATGTATGCTCTGCATTAATTAGCTACATGTTCATTGGGACATCACTATTCATTTGGGAATTAATAATAGAAATTTGAGAAGTGGCAGAGATTCTAGATAATTATTTTGATTCTTGTTTCATGGTAGACAATTAAAAAAATCCTATTAATGATACATAGTGAAGGGGTAACAAGGGTGGGGGAACAAAGCAATCTCACTAATGAGAGAAAAAATACATAGCAAATTAATGGGACCAGGCACCAACAAGTCAACTGGTCCTCGTGGCCTGATTGGAAATAATTCACTGCAGATATAATGGATGCATCTGCTGCAATCTACTAGAATGCCCTAGGTACTGGAGAACTGTCAGTGGATTTGAAAATGTCTAATGTAACAAAATTATTCAAGATGGGGCATTGAGCATAAAAGTCAGGAAGTCATGTTCCAAAATCATAGAACATTGGTTAAGCCTAATTTGGAGTAATGTATGAAGTTCTAGTCGCCTCATTACAGGAAGGTTGTGGAGGCTTTTGGGACAGTGTAGATGAGTTTACCTGGACACTGTCTAGATTAGAGGGTACAAGGAAAGGTTGGACAAACTTGAATTATTTTCTCTGTTATGTCAGGAATTGAGTGGAAACCTGATAGACGTTTATCAATTATAAGAGCAGAAATAGGATAGACAGTCAGAATCTTTCTCCCCAGTTTAGAAATGTCAAATAGTAAAAGACATAGCGATAATGTCAGAGGGATAAAGTTTAAAAGAGATGAGTGGGGTTAGTTATTTTTTACATGGAGGTGGTTAGTGCTTGGAATGCACTGCCAAAGGTGATGTGGATGGTATTTAGATTGGTTTCGTTTAGTTTATGTATTGTCACGTGTACTGAAGTACAGTGAAAAGCTTGCATGCTATCCAGTCGGTGAAAATACGACACATGATGACAATCAAGCCATCCACAGCGTACAGATACAGGATAGAGGGAATAATGTTTAGTGCAAAATAAAGTCCAGTAATGTCTGATTAACGATAGTCCAAGGGTCTCCAATGAGGTGGATGGTAGGGCAGGACTGCTCTCTAGTTGGTGACAGGACGGTTCAGTTGGCTGATAACAGCTGGGAAGAAACTATCCCTGAATGTGGAGAAATGACTTTTCACACTTCTGTACCTTTACCTGATGGGAAACAGATGTGATAGTGGTGTTTAAGAGGCTTTTGAAATCCTCTGTAGGCTCCCCTCGGTCATGACTGACCATGGGTGATGCATCCTAGTTGTTGGCCGCTTGCACCAAACATCGGCTAGAGCAGCATCGTTTGTGGCTGAAGAGACCAATGCGGGAGTGACCGTCTCCGTCGCAAAAGTTACATTTGTGTGTGGTCTCTGGTTTGTTGAAGTTGCTGCGCTCCTTTCTGTGTACCCGCTTGTTTGCAGCTGCGTTAATCAGTTTCTCTTCCCCTGTTTTGAGACGTTGGTTCACGGTACCTCTCCACTTCGTGCAGTCAGCTGCAAGGCTCTCCCAGGACTCCACATCGATGTTGAGCACCTTCATATCGCTCTTGCAGACATCCTTGTAACGTAGCTAGGGGTGGGCAATGGTTTTCCTCCAAGATGTCAGCTCTCCATAGAGTATGTTTTTGGAATACGGCCATCCTCCATGCAGTGGACATGACCCAGCCACCTCATTCTGCTCTGCCTGAGTAGAGTGTATATAGTGGGAAGGCCAGCACAAGACAGGATCTCAGCATTGGATACTCTGTTTTGCCAGGATATGCCCAGGATATGGCGGATGCTTTTATGGTGGAAGGTGTTGAGTTATCTCCAGTCTGGCATATGTAGTCCATGTCTCACTGCCGTACAGCAGCATGCTGTTGACACAGCCATTGTAGACTGCCATCTTTGGCTTCACTTTCAGCTTTGGGTTGGTCCACACTCGAGTTGTGAGGCGAGCGAGAGTTGTAGCTGCCTTCCCGATCCTCTTGTCAATCTCTGTGTCAAAGGAGAGGTTGTTGGTGATGGTGGAGCCAAGGTACGTGAACTGATGGATGGCATCGAGTTCGTAGTCATTGACGGTGATGACAGGCGGTGCCTCTGTATCCGGCCCAGGAGTTTCGTCTTCTTCAGGCTGATGGTCAGCCCGAAGTCCTTGCAAGGCCGATAGAAGCGGTCGATCAGTAACTGTAGTTCCTGCTGGGTGTGGGACACAACTGCTGCATCATCATGTCACTGATGAGAGCTTCACATACTTTTGTCTTGGCTCTGAGGTGTGAGGTTAAAGAGGCTTTTGAAATAGGCGCATGGATATGCAAGGAATGGAAAAATATGGAGAATGTGGAGGCAGAAGTAATTAGTTTAATTTGGCATCATATTCAGCATCATATTCAGCACAGACATTGTGGAGCCAGGGATCTGTTCATGTTCAATTCCTCAGCGTTATGGCGATGGAATCATTGAATTAGTCAGGGTGGAGACTGAATTACAAGGGAGTAAACAGGTGTGAAAAACCAAGGAAGGATTGGATTAGTTCTATTTTTATTCAATGGCAGAGCATACTTAAGATAATGATTGTCCTACTCCTGTTCTTTACTCTTACGTTCTTATGTTTAGGAAAAGGAAAGGTGAAGAAAAGGATTGATGTTAATTCAATCATTTGTGATGGATTGACCTTGTCTACATTGGAATAGTCAGACCAGGTTAAGACTTGACAATAATTGTCCTAAAAATAGGAACACTCCAACAGATTTTAATTTAGTTTAGTTTATTTGGAATATGGGAGGATACTGGAGCACCTGGAGAAAACCCGCCAGGTGGTCCCTGGCGCTATAAGGCAGCAACCCTACTGCTGTGCCACTGTGTAGCCCTACTTTGACCTATTCAGAAGAAGAGTTGAATGGACAGAAATGCTGAAAGATTGTTGATGTCCAACAAAGAGTATCATAGTGTGTAGGAAGGAACAGCAGATGCTGGTTTAAGCCAAAGATAGACACAAAATGCAGGAGTAACATAGAAACATAGAAAAATAGGTGCAGGAGTAGGCCATTCGGCCCTTCGAGCCTGCACCGCCATTCAATATGATCATGGCTGATCATCCAACTCAGTATCCCGTACCTGCCTTCTCTCCATACCCCCTGATCCCTTTAGCCACAAGAGCCACATCCAACTCCCTCTTGAATATAGCCAATGAACTGGCCTCAACGACCTTGTGTGGCAGAGAATTCCAGAGACTCACCACTCTCTGTGTAAAGAATGTTTTCCTCATCTCGGTCCTAAAGGAATTCCCCCTTATCCTTAAACTGTGACCCCTTGTTCTGGACTCCCCCAACATCGGGAACAATCTTCCTGCATCTAGCTTGTCCAACCCCTTAAGAATTTTGTAAGTTTCTATAAGATCCCCCCTCAATCTTCTAAATTCCAGTGAGTACAAGCCGAGTCTATCCAGTCTTTCTTCATATGAAAGTCCCGACATCCCAGGAATCAGTCTGGTGAACCTTCTCTGTACCCCCTCTATGGCAAGAATGTCTTTCCTCAGATTTGGAGACCAAAACTGTACGCAATACTCCAGGTGTGGTCTCACCAAAACCCTGTACAACTGCAGTAGAACCTCCCTGCTCCTATACTCAAATCCTTTCGCTATGAACGCTAACATACCATTTGCTTTCTTCACTGCCTGCTGCACCTGCATGCCTAGTTTCAATGATGTGTGTACCATGACACCCACGTCTCGTTGGAACTCCCCTTTCCCTAATCTGCCACCATTCAGATAATAGTCTACCCTCATTTTTTTTCTACCAAAGTGGATAACCTCACATTTATCCACATTATGCTGCATCTGCCATGCATCTGCCCATTCACTCAGCCTATCCAAATCACCCTGCAGCCTCCTAGCATCCTCCTCACACCTAGCTATACCCCCCAGCTTGGTGTCATCTGCAAATTTGGAGATGTTGCATTCAATTCCCTCGTCCAAATCATTAATGTATATTGTAAATAGCTGGGGTCCCAGCACTGAGGCCTTGCGGTACCCCACTACTCACTGCCTGCCATTCTGAAAAGGACCCGTTTACTCCTACTCTTTGCTTCCTGTCTGCCAGCCAGTTCTCTATCCACATCATTATTGAACCACCAATACCGTGTGCTTTAAGTTTATATACTAATCTCTTATGCAGCAGGACAGACAGCATCTCTGAAGAGAAGGAACTGGTGACATTTCGGTGGTCATCGGTGGTCCCAGGGAGACAGTCTGTTTCCCATGACTCTGTCTGAAGAAGGATCTCAACCCGAAACGTCACCCATTCCTTCTCTCCCGAGATGCAGCCAGTCCCACTGAGTTACTCCAGCATTTTGTATCTAAAGAATATCATAGGATGTGGCACATGTTTCAGCATTGAAAAAAGAACTTTGGGAGCATCAAGGGCACTATATAAAAACAGTTCCTCCACTTTTGTTTTATTAAAGGAGACATAATGTATTCTATGCAGAATGGCTTACTGTGGAATTACAGAAGCCACATCAAAGTAAAGCAGAAACTTGCTCCTCATCGTGACTGATTAGCCTGCAAACCTTCCTCACTTAAGAAGTAAATAAGCTCATCTATTAACAGCTATGGGTGCATCTTTTCCATAATGTCAAGAGCAATCAGGACAGATGCCAATACATCACTGATGACTGGATACAAATCTCCCTAGGCTAATTAGGCTGCTTGCACCTGAAAATAATTCAAATGCAGTCCTGCTCCTAAATTGCCAAGGAATCTGAACTTTATTGGTAAGAATGAAAGACATTTTATACTTCTTAGAAAATAGAGGGTTGGATATAATATGCCGCAACAATCCAAGTCTTTCAACAAATATTTACAACTGACTAATTTTACTGTGAAACAATTAAATCATCACTGGTGCAAAAAGATGCATTGAATCAGACAATTCAAGCAATTGTATGATTGCAAAGCAGATTTCTTTTGATAATGCAGCACAACCACTAAATCAAAGATTGTGGATGCTGGATATATGTATAGCTTTTCTGCCTTTTTTGATATATATAAAATATATGTGTGTGTATATATATAAATATATATATAGAGAGGGAGAGGAAAAGAGAGAGAGAACTGCAGATGCTGGTTTACACTGAAGATAGACACAAAATCAGATGAAGGGTCTCGACCGCATTCGTCACCTACTCCTTCTCTCCAGAGATGCTACCTGACCCGCTGAGTTTCTCCTGCATTTTATGTCTATCGATTTGGATTTAGAAATTAAATATAAGATTTCCAAGGACAGCACTAAGTGGGGTGTGAATGTGAATTGTGAGGAGGACGGAAAGATGCTACGATGTTAGTAAGATAAGTTAAATGATTAGGCAAATTGCTCGACAAACACAGGTTAATGTGTAAAAATATAACTTGATCCATTTAGGTTTTAAAAATAGGAAGATCGATTTCTATTAGGGAAAGGTGACTAAAGCTGTCCTTTCAACTAGCTGCCCAAAATAAAATATTAAAGGCACCAAACATTTAGGAAGGCAAATGGTAAATTCCAAGTGGCCGTAGTCAGACTTCATTTGGATTTGTATGCCTCTTCCTCTGAGGAAGGACATTCTTGCTATTGGGGGAATGCAACAAAGGTTCACTAAATCCTGGAATGCAGGATGGGCATATGAGAGAGATTGAGCTGGTTATGCATATAGTCACTTGGGGGTTGTGGGGGAGGGGGGAGTGTAAGGGAGGGGGTTGTGAGGAAAGGGGATGTGGGGGAGGGTGTGTGTGTGGGGGAGGGGGTGCGTGGGGGAGTGTGGGGGGAGTGTGTGTGTGGGGGAGTGGCGGTGTGGGGGGGGAGGAAGGTTGTGGGGTGTGGGGGAGACGTGTGAGGGGGGACGGAATGGGTGTGTGGGAGGAGGCATGTGGGGGGAGGGGGGTTTGTGGGCGCGGGGCCCTTGTGTGGGTGGGAGGCAGTGTACGTGGGAGGGGGAGGGGTGTGTGTGGTGGGGTGGGTGGGAAGGGGGTAAAGGGTCGTGTGTAGTTCAGCAGCTCCTGGCTCCAACCGCGCTCACCTGCGCCAGGACCCGGCTCCAGACTCACTCAACGGCTTCCGTCCCCGGCTCCTGGTGCACTCAGTGGCTACCAGTCCCGGATGCACTTAGCGGCGTCCGGCTCATCGTAGTGGTTGCCACCGCCGCCCGCGGACGCAGCCCCGCCCGCGGAACACAGCCCATGCCCGCCCCCACCCGCGAACACAAACACAAACACAAACACAGCCCTCGCCCACACTCTGCTCACTCCACTCCTTTAGCTTTATTCTCGCCGCCGGTGATTGACAGCGGGTGCCGGAAGGGGCATCGTTGTCCCGGCGAATAACAGGAGAGAAGATCAATAACTTTTGTAATATTTCACCGATCGGAACAAAATTTGATGCCCTTACAGCATAGGAGAATGGTGAGTAAGGTGGCGAAAAATCGTAGCGCTATCGGGTACCATTTTTGCGCAAATTTAAACACAACGCAAATCGGAAGAGGACAAGATGAGAGTTTTATAAGTATTTAGATGAGCTGTGATTCATAAGCTGGCAAGAAGCAAAATGCTCAGAGGTTCCCAACATAGTTTATTTTGGAATTGAAAATAAAATCTTAAATGTTAGCCAGGCTATAGATTCACACTTGCTGATAAAGCCATGTATGTATATTGTACATATCTAAATGCCCCTAAAACAATTACATGCAAGGCCATCTCCTGGGAAATTTAAGAATCAACCACATGGAATGGAATTTGAGTGACATCATGGATCAAAGAATCAGTAGATCAGACCAGATAATGATGTTAGGTTTACTTCTTTACAATACAGTAGTGAAATGAATGCACTTTTACGAACATCAGACGTTTTGCACTCATCATTATTAATGTGTTTAAAAAAAGACACAAAGGGCTGGAGTAACTCAGCAGGTTAAGTAGCATCTCTGGAAGACATGGATAAACGCGTTTTGGGTCACGATCCTTACTCAGACCAAAGCTGGGTTATAATGTCCCTTGCCTTTGGTTTTCAATTAGTTAATTTGGTTAAGCTGGTTGGGACTTGGGAAGCATTGAAAAATATAGAGATTTAAAAAGTGCAGGTACATAGTTCAATGAAAATTACTACTGTGGACAGTTGTTTAAGGAGGAACTGCAAATGCTGGAAAAATCAAAGGTAGATAAACATGCTGGAGAAACTAAGTGGGTGAGGCAGCATCTATGGAGCGAAGGAATAGGCGACTTTTTGGGTTGAGACCCTTCTTCAGACTGATGTGGGGGTGGGGGGCGCGGGAAGAAGAAAGGAAGAGGCAGAGGCAGTGGGCTGTGGGAGAGCTGGAAGGGGAGGGGAAAGAGGGAGAAAGCAAGGGTGGTTAAGAAGGGGTTTTGCCATATTTGCCTTTATTGGTCACAAGAGTTGTATTGGTATGGTCATATTTGGAGTACAGTGTACAGTTCTGGTCATCCTGCTATAGGTATGATGTAATTAAACTGAAATGGGTACTAAAAGGATCTACGATTAAATTACTAGCTCTGGAAGGTTTGAAAAAAAAGAAACTGGATAGGCTGGACTTTTTCTTTAGGGCATTGGGAATCTGAGGTGATCTTGGTGAAGTTTATAAGATAATGAGGGACATACTTAAGGTGATTTTTTTCCCTCAGGGTGGAGGAATCTAAAACTAGAAGGTATACATTTAAGATAAGATGATCAAGATTTAAAAATAATCTGAGGGGCACCTTTTTCATACTTGACAGCAGTGCATATATGGAACAACCTGCCAGAGGAAGCGGTAGTAGTACATACAATTAAGACATATAAAATACACCAGGATAGGTACATGGTTAGGAAATGTTTGAAGAGATATGGGTTATGTGCAGGTGTGGTACTAGCCCAGTTTGTACTTAGTCAGCATGGATAAGTTGGACTGAAGGACCTATTTCCATGCTGTAAAGCTCCAGGACTCTACAATGCATAGCTACTTGTCAGATGTCATTTTGACTGAGTATCACCTGTAGAATGTTACTGGAAATCAGAAGAGGGTAATTACATCTTCAATTATATTTAATTGTGAAACAAACAATTAACTAAATTATAGATTATATTAAATTAATAATATTAAATTAATAGTGCCACTTGTTTTTAGAATTACTTGTAAACTTGGAAAATTGTGATTGTGATGAGAGAAACAAAAACAAGGGGATCCACCAGATTTCTCAAGTAACCATGAATTTCTTGTACACAATTAGAAATATTAAGGCCCCCTATATTTGTGTTTGTTTCTTGCAATATTTATAAGCAATACATATGAGCAATATTTATTTATCAAATTAATTAGAAAAAATAACAGATAATTTAAGGGTATCTTGTCAGTCACACACAATATGGACTCAATCCGTCCCTTACAACACTGTCATATGCCTCTCAAAATAACCATATAACACTCATCTTAACTGGTCATCAATATCTTTAAAGAATAGCCATTTTAATATTTTGACTGCATGCCTTTCATGATTTCATGACTATTTTGATGAAGATTCCATACACGGAACTTTTAATCCATCTTTTATTTTTTAGGTGCCTATCGATCTGTTGTGTTTCCAGCATCTCTTTTTTTCTTTTTTTTTAAACCACAATGGTTTATTGGCTCTTCAATTTCATTTATTATTGACAATTTAGTTTGATAGAGACTAATGAATGACCTAGAATGACAAAATCAACTCCATTTCACTCAATTAGTTTCTACTAGGTGCTTTCTAAATATTAAATCTATTCTTGACTTTATTATTTATTTCTAATGATCTAATATTATAGCTGCTAAAACACTCGCTTTGATATTTATCTTGCCAAATTCCAATAATTGCAAATTATTGCATTATTTGAATACATAATACAAATAGACCTTTGTATATTTTGCCTTAGACTATGTTGAGATTAAGGGAGGAATTGCAATGAAAAATTAACAAACTTTTCATTTGTTTATCAAAACCTTTTGAAAAATAATTTCATGAATGATAAGCAAAGTATGCACTAATTTACCTGTTGCTTCCTTATAAAACCACATGCTATTGTATTAATGGAAATCCGATTTGTGTTCGACTTCTATTGTCATATTTTCCACAAATTACCATTTTGTAAAAACTAGTGACAGGTTAAGTGCTAATATAATCACATTTTCAATGGATATCTTGGCCTTTCACATACTGGATTGAAAGCCAAATGCACTTTCAAATATATAAGTGCGTATAACATACCAGGTACTTATTATTATCAAAGGGGTTAGAAGCCAATAGCATTTAAATGCGTGGAGGCAGCTGATATAATTAGTGCTCCACATCAAAGCAAACTTTAGCCTAACTCAAATTATACATTCATAAATCTGTTAATTATGTTAGCAGCCAATTACAAATTTACGACAAATCTGTCATGCAACCGTGCAACATAATATTTCTTATTATGGAATTCCTGCTGTTACAATTTTTTTCTGTTTCCTTACCATTGAGTTTCTGATAAACCAATAGGAAGTAGCCTCGTGTTTTTTTCTGTGACAGTTTTTTAGTTATATTTGTAAATGTGTTTCTTTCTTGCAGAAAATACATTGCTGTCAGCTGTAAAATATCCACATTTTATACAGCAGGATTCATACTGTACCATTTAAAATGGAGGAATGGGAAGTTTTTATGGGTCTTGACAGATTTCAAGAGTTCCTGACTGCGAGCTGTATATTGATACTTCAGGCTGCACATCTATTATGTCACATTAAAAAAGAAATTGTGCCCCAAATGTTAAATGTATTACTATTCATTATTCTATTCATATCTGCCACTCATCACTTCCTTTAAATTTAATCATGGAACCAATCTATTTATGATTCTCTTGATCTTCATGATGGTGCATTATTTTATGTCCACCACACTTGTAAGGGAATAATGAGGAAATGCTAATTACACAATTTGCACAAACCCACAAATATGTTAATTAGGGCATTGGTAGCCTTTTGACACATTTGTCATACATTAATTATGATAAGTGATTTGAATGGAGATTGATTTCACATGCCAATGTTACATTGCACACTATATGTCAAGCACACTGTATAAACTCCAGTTTAACCAACTCATAATGCTTTCTTTCAAGAGAGATTAGCAGATAGGACCATTTTCCATTTAGACTAACATGTAACTGATCAAAAACTAATTCAAAAGTAATTAGGACGACGAGCTATTAAATTTACTTCTGCTATTATTTTAGCAGAAAATTTTCTTTCCTCTCCATCCAATGGTTCATTAACTACACATCTTCCCATCCCCATAAGGAATCCCTTTCACTCTCTTGCTTTCTATATATTTACATTGCAGCCGTTCTGACGTTGCCACCATTGCCTTTGATAGAACTGCATTCAATTATGGAAAAGCATCACAGAGACATTTAGCCCCCTGTATGCATGCAAGTCAAACGAGATTTCATTTTACCTCAACTAAGAATTTTCCTCTGTTATACTTAATGGAGACCTGCATTGCTTCCAATTAATTCCCTTCATTTCAGCTCTAAATCTTTCCCTCCAACTTTGAATAAAGTGCAGGCCCTCACAAACTTTGACATTTGTAGGATCATCCTATACAAGTTCTGTTCCACCTAATGTGATAATATAACAGTATACTTAATTTTCTCCTCTACTTTTACAACATTGCAATGAAGCCATTCCCTGATGAACACCTATTACTTTCATTCCCTTTATTAGGGCTGGGTTTTAACACATTTGAGGTGAATTGATGTATTTATAATTTATTCTATTTAGTGTTTTCCCTTTCCTGCTTACTATGCTCTCACTTCTTTTGGTAAGGCCAGTTCAAGACTGGGTTATTAAGATTATTAATTTACCTCTAATGTTTACTGTGGATTGGAGGGTAGCTAATACCTGTGGATTTGAGGGTAGCTAATGTTATCCCACTTTTTAAGAAAGACGGGAGAGAGAAAACGGGGAATTAAAGACCAGTTAGCCTGACATCGGTGGTGGGGAAGATGCTGGAGTCAATTATAGAAGATGAGATAGCCACACATTTGGATAGCAGTAACAGGATCGGTCCAAGTGAGCATGGATTTACGAAGGGGAAATCATGCTTGACTAATCTTCTGAAATTTCTTGAAGATGTAACTAGGAAAATGGACAAGGGAGAGCTAGTGGATGTAGTGTACCTGGACTTTCGGAAAGCATTTGACAAGGTCCCACATGGGAGATTAGTGGGCAAAATTAGGGCACATGGCATTGGGGGTAGAGTGCTGGCATGGATAGAGAAGGGGTTGGCAGACAGAAAACAAAGAGTAGGGATTAACAGACCCCTTTCAGAATGGCAGGCAGTTACTAGTGGGGTGCCACAAGGCTCGGTGCTGGGACCGCGGGTATTTAAAATATACATCAATGATTTGGATGAAGGGATTCAATGTAACATTAACAAATTTGCAGATGACACAAAGCTGGGTGGCAATGTGAACTGTGAGGAGTTGAGAATGCAGGGCGACTTGGACAGGTTGGGGGAATGGGCAGATGCATGACAGATGAAGTTTAATATGGATAAATGTGAGGTTATCCACTTTGGTAGCAAAAACAGGAAGGCAGATTACTATCTAAATGATGTGAAGTTGGGAAAAGGGGAAGTACAACGGGATCTGGGGGTCCTTGTACATCAGTCTATGAAAGTAAGCATGCAGGTACAGCAGGCAGTGAAGAAAGTGAATGGCATGTTGCCCTTTATAACAAGAGGAATCAAATATAGCAAAGAGGTCGTTTTGCAGTTGTACGGAGCCCAAGTGAGACCACACCTGCAGTATTATGTGCAGTTTTGATACCCTAATTTGAGGAAGGACATTCTTTCTATTGAGGGAGTGCAGCGTACATTTACAAGGTTAATACCTGCGATGGTGGGACTGTGATTATGCTGAGAGAATGGAACAGCTGGGCTTGTACACTGTGGAGATTAGAAGGATGAGAGGGGATCTCATTGAAACATATAAGATTGTTAATGGCTGAGCCACACTAGAGGCAGTAAACTTGTTCCCAATGTTGGGGGGAGTCCAGAACCAGGGGCCCACAGTTTAAGAATAAGGAGTAAGCTATTTAGAATGGAGACGAGGAACTTTTTCTCACAGGGAGTGGTGAGTCTGTGGAATTGTCTGCCTCAGAGGGCAGTGGAGACAGGTTCTCTGGATGCTTTCAAGAGAGAGTTAGATAGGGCTCTTAAAAATAGCGGAGTCAGGGGATATGGGGAGAAGGCAGAAACGGACTACTGATTGGGGATGATCAGCCAAGATCACATTGAATGGCGTGCTGGCTTGAAGGGCCAAATGGCCTACTCTTGCACCTATTGTCTATTGTTTATTGTCTATTGTCTACTAATTTTAATTGAAGGCCATTGACCTGAAACTGTTTCTTACTTCTTAAATGAAGCCTGAACTGAACTTTGCATTTTAATTGCAAAAAAATGAATACTTCCATTCTCTGAAGGGACTGGTTTCCTGAGGGCTAGTATGGACATTGTGGGCCAAATGGATTTTTGGGGTGACAGCTCAGTCATTCAAGCCTGATGTGCTAGCAGCTCACTGAAGGCTGGTGGGCTGGCAGTTGACCCATGGCTATTCTTTGAAATTCCATTTCAAGCAGGGTGCAAGGCCACCATATTCAAGTGCAATTTCATGCCATTTCAAGCAGGGTGCAAGGTCACCAAATTCAAGGGCAGTTTCATGCCATTTCAAGCAGGGCACAAGGGCACCAAATTCAAGTGCAGTTTCCTACCACTTCAAGCAGGGTGCAGGGCCACCAAACTCAAGTGCAGTTTCCTGCCTCTTCAAGCAGGGTGCAAGGCCACCAAATTTAAGTGCAGTTTCATGTCATTTCAAGCAGGGTGCAAGGCCACAAAATTCAAGTGTAGTTTCATACCATTTCAGGCAGGGTGCAAAGCCACCAAATTCAAATGCAGTTTCATTCCATTTCAAGCAGGGTGAAACCACCATAAAAAACACATAAAAACTGCACTCACAGTTCAGTAGTCATTCAGTGTGTTCAGTTGATTCACAGCTCAGGCAGTCGTGACCTCTCCATCCCCCATCTTGCTGAGACTGAGGCATGCCCACACTTCTGGCTTTTATAGTCCCTCCGCCTCCCACCAGAAGGGGCGTGGCCCTTGGCATGACTGGAGCTGGAGTAAGATGGCCACAAATCACAGCCGTAAGTGGCAGCATTTTTTCTAAAATTAATATACAGTGCAAACAGGAATTGGTCAAGTTTTGACTTTTAATATTTTGCATTTTCAAACCACCAACTACCACTTTTGCATTTTCAATCCACCAACCACCACTTTTGCATTTTCAAACCACCAACCATCACTTTTCTATTTTCAAACCACTAACCACCACTTTTGCATTTTCAAAACAACAACCACTTTTGCATTTTCAAAACAACCACTTTTGCATTTTGAAACCACCAACCACTTTTGCATGTTCAAACCACCAACCACTTCTGCATTTTCAAACCACCAACCACTTTTGCATTTTCAAACCACCAACCACTTTTGCATTTTCAAACCACCCACCATTTTTGCATTTTCAAACCACCCACCACTTTTGCATTTTCAAACCACCAACCACTTTTGCATTTTCAAACCACCAACTACTTTTGCATTTTCAAACCACCAACCACTTTTGCATTTTCAAACCGACCACTTTTGCAAACTACATTTTCAAACTACATTTTCAAACCACATTAAGGGCACTCACAGTTTTGTACATGTGTTCAGTGTTATTCACAGCTCAGACTGAGAATCGTGAACTCTTTCTCCCCCATCTTGGAGAGACTGAGGCAGTCCGCACTTCTGGGTTTTATAGTGGCTCCCTACTCCCAACAAAGGGGGTGTGGCTTTCATGGCATGATTAACAGGAGAGAGAATCTCAACATTTTAAAAACAATAATAAGTCTTTTATTTTTCATCGATGGGAAAAATCCTCTTGTCCTGCACAGCGGAGGGAGACTCTGAGTACGATGGCCAAAAATCACAGCCGTAAGTGGAGTTTTTTTCTAAAATCAATATGCAGTGCAAACAGAAAGTGGTCAAGATTTGAGTTTTAATTATATAGATAATGAAATGAGACAACGGTTTCTCAGTGCAAATCTCTCGGCATCTTTGAAATGTTGTCACACGCATTTACTATGATTATCACACAATATTCAATCATCAAATGAGTAAACTAAATACATCACTGTAGTGCTGCTGAATGTAACCACATCAAAGTAAAGTAAAGTAAAGTATCCTTTATTGTCATTCAGACCTTTCGGTGTGAACACAATTTCGTTACCTTGCAGTCATAACATATAATAAAAAACAAAACACACAATAAACACATATTTAACATCCACCATAGTGAGTTCACCAGGCACCTCCACACTGTGGTGGAAGGCAAAAGTCTTAAAGTCTTTGTCTTCTTCCCTCCTTGATCTCCCTCTGCGCTGAGGCGATCCAGGCCTCTGATGTCATCGTCCACTAGGCCCTCGGCCGAGCCTCCGCAGCTCTGAAGCCGGGTCGCCGCTGGAGCACCACAGCTCTGAAGCCGGGCCGCCGCTGGAACGCCACAGCTCTGAAGCCGGGCCGCCGCTGGAGCACCGCAGCTCTGAAGCCGGGCCGCCGCTGGAGCACCGCATTTGAAGCCGGGCCGCCGCCGCCGCTGGAAGCTGGCATGCCGCCATAACTCCAAGGCCGCCAGGTCCGCTATTAGGCCTCAGCACAGATGGAGACGGTGACGGGGGACACGACAAGAAAAGTCGCAACCCCCCCCGAAGGGAGAGACTAAAACCCTGTTTCTCCCCCCCCCCCCCACCCCCCCCCCCCCCCCCCCCCCACACACGTACACAGCCTAATAAACCAAAATTCTAACTAAAACAAACACAAGAAGACAAAAATAAAAGAAAAATTGACGGACTGTAGGTGAGCCGCAGCTGCCAGGCATCGCCGCCACTACCGGAATAAGAGGGAAAGGGAGAGGGGAAGGGAGGGAGGGAGAGAGAGAGTGAAGGACAGAGAGAGGCTTTATTTTGCTTTGTTGAGACAACAGAATATGCTTTGTTGAGACAACAGAATGTTGTGGAAATATCTAATATCTTAATTTTGAGTCTGCCTCAGGGTAAACTTCAATTCTGAACATAATCTACAATTTACATTAAAACACTTTGCTCTTTAAAATTGTTCTATTATTTTCTGTTCAAACTACATTTTCTAACAAGGGACAAGTTGGATGGCCTTTTGAGGAATGTTGAAATGTTAGAAAGTGAAAATATAATTATTTGAAGAGTTATGATGGATTGTGTATTAAGATGGAGTTTTCATTGGCAGGAGGAACAGTAGCTAAAGGATACAGATTTTACTTCGGAGTCACGTGAGTGACTACGTGAATAGAAGCCCGTACAGCCGTTGGTGCGTCATGACGTCAGACGCTGGTGCAGTCGGCCGGTTGGAGCAGCAGCGCTCCTCCGAGCGGTAAGTTTAAACCGCGGGTTATACGAAGAGCTGGAGAATTCGGCGGGTGCAGCAGCATCTAAGGAGCGAGGGAGATGGGCGACGTTGCGGGTCGAGACCCTTCTTCAGACTTCACCCTCGATTCTCCAGCATTTGCAGTTCTTCGTTAAACAAGTTTAAAGAGGTAAGGTTTTTTAAAAATTTTTTACCGCATGTCATTTTCTGCGACGGTTTGGGTAGAGAATGTTGCAGAAAGTGAAGAAGGTGTCGGCGAGGCGCTCCGGGGGTAGAAAGGAAAAGTGGCAGGAGAGTGTTGAGGATGGAGGCCCGTCTGGTACACCTGGTCCGGTGCTGGCTACACAGCCAGTGGTTGCGGACCCACTGCCGGGGGGCAGTGGAGGCTTGCACAGTAGGGCGGAAGGCCACTGGCAAGTCTCTGTGGCCCGTAAATGAGTCGGGCCTGGAGGTTATACCCTCCATAGGAGAGTCCGTTTGCTCACGGCTCTCCCACGTTGAGATTCTATTTCAAAAGAATGCTCGACAGGGACCAGCTCCGTGGGGAGGAGTGGTGCCCAAGCCAGGCTGATGGAGAGCTTGTGCTAGCAGCACCTGTTTCAGGGCTGCAGAACTATCCTGCCTGTGAGGAGGATGTTCCAGTTCTGTGAGGAGGAGTGGTGCCCAAGCCAGGCTGATGGAGAGCTTGTGCTAGCAGCACCTGTTTCAGGGCTGCAGAACTATCCTGCCTGTGAGGAGGATGTTCTATCAGGGCAGTTTGCTGACACTGTTTCTATGCTGGGGGAGAGCAGTAAAGGTGTTCGGTTGGAGGTAATTCCGAACATTGCTGGGAAGTTTGCTGAGTGTAGAGAGGCAGGAAAGGCGATTGTGTAGAATTGGCCGAAGCCATTCAGTATATGCTCTCCCACCAGTTACAGGAGCTAGCTATGGATGAAGTAGCAAAAAACTATAAAGCTCCTGTTAATTGTGATCTCCTGAAGGTACCGGTGGTTAATCACCAAATTTGGTCATAGATGGGTTTGCCTGCTAGGGCCCAGGAGATGAAGTTTTAAAAAAGTGCTTAAACTGTTGTCAGCAGGTATTACAGCTGTGGTGAAAGTTATTGATACAAATGATATGGTTGAAGCACACCAGGATGAACTGGGACTCCTTTGTAATGCATTTTGAAATTAATAATATCGGGAGGGCCGCTATTAGGCCAGTGCTAACCCGAATTTGGCGAGTTGTGCAAACCGACCAGTGTACCACCACGAAATCTGTTGTTTGGTGGTAACCTTGCAAAAAGGGTCAAAGACTGTTATGAGGTTGTTATAACCATGGCCCTCATTAAGCCAGCTGGAAGCAAGGCAAAAAAGGTTCTCTACAAGAAGTCGAGGACAACAAGGCCGCAAGGAAAGATACTGGTAAGGAATATAACATTGACAGACGATGAATTAACTGATGTTCCTGTTCAAATTGGGGAAGGTTAAAATTGTTTGTCAAACAATGGCAGCAGTTGACATCAGATTTGTTCATACTTAGTGTATTGAAGGGGTGAAAAATTGGATTTTACTATAAGGACAGTCTACCTAATCAACATTTTCCTAGTCGTAAACTTATTTTTCAGATGAGGAAAATGTGCTTATTCAAGCAGAGATTCAGTCGTTACATAAGAAGGGGTAATTGAGCCTTCTGTCTATCAAAGTCAACAATTTCTGTCAAGTATATTTCCCAGATCTAAAAAGACTGGGGGATGTAGAATTATTCTGGATTTATCGAATTTGAACAAATTTGTTTGTTATAGGCATTTCAAAATGGAGACCTTTACCACGGGCAAACATCTAGTGTCCAAAGGGTATTATATGGCACCCATTGATTTAAAGAATGCATATTACGCAGTGTCTATTCATGGTGATGATAGAAGATATTTGAAATTTATTTGGATGACTGAGCTGTGGCAATTCAGGACATTGCCGAATGGATTAACTTCAGCTCCTAGATTATTTACTAAATTGGTAAAACCTGTGTTAGCATTACTTAGAGCTCAGGGGCATGTGGTAATGGCCTATTTAGATGATATTCTGATTGTTGGAAAGACTCATGCTGAAACTCAATCATCAGTTTCAGTTGTGAAAATCACTTTTGAACAAATGGGATTTGTTATTCACCCAGATAAATCTAAATTATCACCAGTCCAAATTATTGATTATCTGGGATTTACCATTAATTCCAATCACATGTTGGTAACTTTGCCCAGGGATAAATTGAATCAGTTAATTGAGGACTGTGTTAATCTCGTTGGAGAACAACGGCCTTTGATTAGACAAGTAGCCAGTTTTATTGGGAAGTTGTTGCAGCCTTTCCAGCTGTGCAGTATGGTCCTCTGCATTATCAACAATTACAACCATCAAAGGAACAGGCACTGAGAATACAAAGGGGCCATTTTTGATAGGCCTATGCAGTTGTCAGCTGGGGCGATTGCTGACATACAATGGTGGATAGTACATGTTTCAAAAAATTTAAGGAAGGTTTTGGTGGAATCACCGTCACTGATATTACAGACTGATGTAAGTGCACTGGGTTGGGGTGCAACAGATATGTCTTCTAGTTGTGGAGGCAGATGGAATGTGGATGAGACATCGCTTCCTCAATTAAGAGGGATTAATTATTTAGAGTTGTTGGGCACCTGGTATGGGCTCAAAGCTTATTGTTCTACAAGGAGGGATCTGCATGTGCAGGTCAGATTGATAACACCACAGCAGTGGCATATGTAAACCACATGGGTGGAGTTAAGTCACAGTCTTGTGATAGACTGGCTAACCAGATTTGGAGCTGGTGTATTGACCAAAATATCTGGCTTTCAGCACTTTATTTGCCAGGAAGAGGTCACGTCAGTTTAATGACAACATTGAATGGATGTTAAATCAGGATGTATTTAACCAAATGATTGATCAGTATGCATTGCCAGATATTGACTTGTTTGCATCTCGATTAAATCATCAGTTACCTTGATATGTTTCATGGTAACCAGATCCTGAGGCAGTAGCAGTGGATGCATTTTCGCTGCATTGGGGGAGGAATGTTTGTGTATGTATTTCCTCCATTCTGTCTCATCAGCAGATGTTTGCAAAAGATCAAGGAGGACTCCGCTTCAGGGGTATTGGTAGTGCCAGATTGGCCTACACGAGCATGGTTTCCCGTTGTATTACAAATGGTTAGGGAGCCTTACATGCTTATGCCCAAGAATAAAAATCTACTGGTAAATCCAGTCACTGGGGATCAACATCCTTTATAGGATCGTATTGATCTGTTAATTTGCAGATTTTAAGGAGGCCATACCTGGGGAGAGGACTGTCTCATCGGACTGTGGATGTTCTCACGTCGGCCTGCAGGGATAGTACACAGCAGCAATATATCACCTATATAAGGAAGTGGGAGCAATTCTGCCTACAGCAGGATATTGTATATCACACTGCAGGGATCACGGATGTATTGGAGTTTGTCAACTCTTTATTTGACCAAAAAATTAAGTTACAGTGCGATCAATTCAGCCAGAGGTACTCTGTCTTCTTCTATGAATGCAGAATTGCATACAGTAGGGACACATCCGTTAGTTTCACGATTCATGAAGGGAGTTTTTCAATTTTAATCCTCCTAAACCAGGTATGCCTGTATTTGGAATGTGAGTGAGGTTCTTATGGTTCTTCGCCAGTGGGCTCCGGTTACAAGCCTATCAGTAGCCAAATTATCTATGAAGGTGGTCATGCTTATGGCGTTGGTTTCAGCTCAACGTATATAAATGTTGCAAAAGCTACGGCTAGATAGAATGCATGTGTCGGCTGATGCCATTATATTTTATGTCTATGATTTGCTTAAACATAATAAAAGAGGCATGACAGGATGTAAGATTGTGTTTTCAGCATACCCCGCAGATGATCGCTTCTGTGTAGCCTCACATTTATCTCGTTACATTGAGATTACTAAACCTCTGAGAGGAACAGAGTTGGCTTTGTTATTAGTCACAAGAAAAAAAAAAAAAAACCACACAGTAAGGTGTCGGTGCAAATGATTTCAAGGTCCCCGCGGCCGCAGGATGGTCCAGTGAGCTAACTTTTCAGAGGTTTTATCGCAAGCCGATTTCAAGGCACGGGGTGTTTGCTGATTCTGGTGTCAGTACTGTTACACTTTTCCCCTGAGTTAGAGGGGTTTGTTATGATTTGTTTGTAAATAAACTGTTATTTCATTTAACAAATGTATTACTGATGCATGATTGATTGTTAACGACTTTTGAGTCAATCCAGGCAGTGTGAACGTCGGATTTGAGTCTGAGGCGTGAATTCACAGTGCTTTGAAGTCTTCACGTAGTCACTCACGTGACTCTGAAGTAAAATAGTAAGATTAAATGAGAACTTACCAGTTTGAAGTTTGATCTTTATTTTATGAGGAGTCGAGTTGAGGGACTACGTGCCCTCCGCTCCCACCCTCATAGATCTCATCTGGTAGTTCTAGTTTTATCATCTTACCGTTATACTTCGGTCATTGTTAGCTGTGAATTCACTCCGCTGCTTTAAAGATTGACGCACCAACGGCTGTACGGGCTTCTATTCACGTAGTCCCTCAACTCGACTCCTCATAAAATAAAGATCAAACTTCAAACTGGTAAGTTCTCATTTAATCTTACAGATTTAATTTAATTGCTGAAAGGTTCAATGAAAATAATTTGCTTTAAGCAGGTAGTTTTCCAGAATATGATGCCTTTTCATATGGTGGAAACTGAATTATTAGTAACTTTAAAAATGGTATTGGATATATACTTAAGCTTGAAAAAAACTTTACACTATAAAATAGAACTGTGGAATTGGACTAAGTAAGTAGCTTTTCAGTGAAATTACATCACACGACCTGTTGTATGTCTAAATAACATCAGATTTTTAAAAATATTTCCTTAGATATTAAGAATGATTCTGGTGATACACATAGAGTGATACAGTGTGGAAATCCCAGCTACATTAGTCCCACCTGCCTGCGTTTAGTCCATATTCTTCCAAATATGTACTTGTCTAACTGTTTCTTAAACGTTGGAATAGTCGCAGCCTCAACTACCTCCTCTGGCAGCCTGTTCCACACACCCACCACCATTTGTATGAAAAAGTTACACCTAAGATTCCTATTTCTCCCCTTCACCTTAAACCTATGTTGTCTGGTCCTCGATTCACCTACTCTGGGTGAGAGACTGCATCTACCTGATCTATTCCTCTCATGAGTTGATACACCTCTATAAGATCACCCCTCATTATGCTGCGCTCCAGGGAATAGAGTCCCAGCCTACTCAACTTCTCCCTATAGCTCAGACCCTCTAGTCCTGGCAACATCCTCGTAAATCTTCCCCACACCCTTGTTTTAAGGTGACTGATGAGACTAGTGTGGATGGGACAGGAAGTACTGTAACTCATGAAACAGATGGGTGAGAAGCCTAAGAGGTGTCGCACTTTTTCTGCCATTTGAGTAGGGCTATGTAGGTATGTTTTTGGTTTATGCACTTGACTTTCACATTACCAATTTTGAATGCCCCATCTCCATTTTCTGCAGATATTGATAGGGATGTTCAGTAAGCAATGGGACTGAGCTATAAAACTAGAGTGCTGGAGGAACTCAGCAGGTCAGTCAACATCTGTGGGGAGAATAGACATATAGCATTTTACGTTGGGAACATTTCTCAGATTGATGGATTGGGAGGAGAAAGCTGTAATAGTGAGGTGTGGGTGGGTGGAGCAAGGTGTGGGTGGGTGGAGGGAAAAGTCTGGCAACCTCGGGTGCTGTCTGTGCGAGTTTGCACTTTCTTGCTGTGATTGCATGGGTTTTCTCTGGGTCCTCCAGTTTCCTTTCATATCCCAAAGACGTGCTGATTTACAGGTTAATTGGCCTTTGTAAATTGCCCCTATTATGCAGGGATGCAGAAGTGGGATAACATAGAACTAGTGTGAATAGGTGAGCGATAGTCGGTGTGCGATCAGTGGCAAAAGGGCCTGTTTCCATGCTGTATCTTTCAATTCAATTCAATTTTGATGCCTCAAAGGTTTGGTGATTTAATAATTCATCGATTTACAAGCCTTCTTACAATACAGTAACCTTTATACCTTAAAATTTTAAAGATCAGCACGATAATACCAAGTTATTTCGTTTCGAACATTCCAAACTTGCCAGCATCTCCAGAGAACTAACCCTTAACTGCAAAGCTTTTGGGTTACTGTTGCAAAGGTGCTGAAACATCAATGAGGGTTATCTTTCAGTGTACTTCTTCACAGCCTCCGTCATCATCCACCTCCTCAAAATCAATAGGGTGTTCTTCATCCCTTGACATTGTGAGTTTTCAGAGCTGTGTACTGTTTTAAAAAATATATTATCTTTGATTATTTAAAGATTTCTGAGTTTGTGTTGCATGCAACCTGGGGGATGTTGGCTGGGATACGGAATGAAATAATTCCTTTTGCCTTTAGTTTGCTGAAAGCTATGGATCTGTTGGTGGGAGATCAGGCTAAGACTTCTTTGTTTTCATTTCTATCCCTTTGGGTGAAAAGCATGGAAGCAAAGCAGAATTGAGATATAATAGGATGGAACTACAAAGGAATAGATCCTGTGGAACTAGGGAGTCAGCAGAACTTATGGAGAGAAAGGGAGAGGGAAGGGTATAGGAGAGGCTAAGATGGCGCCTACCTGCGGCGACATTTTGCAAACGGCACAAGCAGTAAGATTCAGCATTTATTAACTCACCTGCATCAGAAAATTCACTGAAATCAACAGCGTAAGCAGCGAACTGCTAACGCATTTAAATGCATTAGCGCTACTGAACACTCCCGATGTTAGCGCCAGTAAGGGAATCCCCGGTCAGAAGGGAATTCTCAACTTCATGAAGGTGCGCAAGTACAGCAAGAACCTTACCTGCAAACACTGGGAGGACTTCAGGGAGTCCAGAATCGAGACCATCACGCAGGATCCCACAGCAGCAACGGAGCTGGAGGTGCTGACTGTCTGGGAATTCCCGATCTCATGGGATTCCCTGACCTCGCGGAGACCCGTAAGAACTCTACCTTCAAACACCGAGGAGGGCTCCATGGAGTACGGAAACGTGGCCATCGGGCAGGACTAGAGACTGAAGCGGAGGGGACTTTGGCGCCCTCTTCCTACTATCCTACTGGCCAACGTACAGTCACTAGAAAATGAAGTGGAGGACTTAAGGGCAAGGCTGCTTTACCAAAGGGAGCTGAGGGAATGTTCTGTGTTCTATTTCACAGAGACATAGCTCACCCCCAGCTCCCCAGACTCAGCGGTCCAGCCTGAAGGGTTCTCCATCCACCGTATAGACCGTACACAGGCATCTGGGAAAGGGAGAGGAGGGATGTCTACCTCATGGTCAACTCTGTGTGGTGCTCAGAAGTGGCAGTCCTGTCCAACTCCTGCTCTCCACACCTCGAACACCTGGCGGTGAAGTGCTGCCCCTTCTACCCTCCGAGGGAATTCACCTCCATCATTCTGACCGCGGTCTACACCCCACCTCAAGCAGATGTCCGTCTGGCACTGGAGGAGCTGCATGCCGTGGTCAACAAGCACCAGACGTCTTACCCCGAGGCGTTTACCACCATAGCTGGGGACTTCAACAAAGCAAACCTTAAGAAATCATTCCCTAACTTCCACCAACATGCTGCACCAGAGGACCAAACACCCTCGACCACAGCTACACCATCATCAAGAATGCCCATCGCTCTATCTCTCGCTCTCACTTCGGTAAATCCGACTATACCGCGGTGCTGCTTCTTTCTGCCTATAGGCAGCAATTGAAGAGCGCACCCCCAGACCTAAGGACTGTAAAGAGCTGGTTGGGGGGGGGGGGGGGGGGGGGGGGGCAGAGGAACAATTCCAGGACTGTTTGGAGTTTGTAGACTGGGCAATGATCAGGGACTTGGCAATGGACCCGAACGAATATGCCACAGTTGTTACAGACTTCATAAAGAAATGTGTGGAGGACTGCATCCCCACAAAAACCTTTTGAGTGTTTCCCAATCAGAACCTGGATGTACTTTGAGATCCGCACTCTTCTGAAGACCAGACACCGGGCATTGATGTCTGATGATGCAGAAGTCCAGATACGACTTTGGTAAGGCCATCAAAAAGGCCAAAGGAGACTTCTGCTCCAAGCTGCAGGATGAGACAGATGTTTGGCAGCTGTGACAGGGCCTGAATGCAATCACTTCCTCCAAGGCAAAATCAAGAGGTAGCTCGAATGTCAGCGAAACATCACTCTGTGACGAGCTCAATGCGTTTTAGGCACGCTTTGATAGGGAGAACACTGATGTGCCTTCTCGAGCCCCCAGTCGCTGTAATGGTATTTCAGTCACAGTCAGAGAGGCCGACGTCAGAAAATCCTTCAGAGGGGTGAACCTTCAAAAAGCACCTGGACCTGATGGCATACCCGGTCACGTTCTAAAAACCTGTGCGGACCAACTGGCTGGAGTTTTTACGGACATTTTAAACCACTTACTTCTGAGGTGTGAGATTCCCACCTGCTTTAAAAGGACATCAATTATGCCGGTGGCAAGAAGTCAAGCTGACGTGCCACAATGACTATCGACCAGTGGCACTGACATCGGTGGTGATGAAGTGATTTGAGAGGTTTATATCAACGGGTCGATGGTGATAAAGGTCAAGAGCTTCAAATTCCTGGGCGTGCACATCTCTGACGATCTATCCTGGTCTGAGAACACTGAAGCAATTATAAAGAAAGCACATCAGCGCCTCTACTTCCTGAGAAGATTACGGAGAGTCAGTATGTCAAGGAGGACTCTCTCTAACTTCTACAGGTGCACTGTAGAGAGCATGCTGACCGGTTGCATCGTGACTTGGTTCAGCAACTTGAGCGCCCAGGAGCGGAAAAGACTACAAAATGTAGTAAACACTGCCCAGTCCATCATCGGCTCTGACCTCCCCACCATCTACCGCAGTCGCTCCCTCAAAAAGGTTGGCAGCATCATCAAGGACCCACACCATCCTGGCCACACACTCATCTCCCTGCTACCTTCAAGTAGAAGGTGCAGGAGCCTGAAGACTGCAACGTCCAGGTTCAGGAATAGCTACTTCCCCACCTCCATCGGGCAATTAAACTCAACTCAAACAAAACTCTGAACATTAATAGACAATTATCTGTTTATTTGTACTTTATCTGTTTATTTATTAATGTCTGTATATATTTATATAATGGTATATGGACACACTGATCTGTTCTGTATTCATGCCTACTATATTCTGTAGTGTTGAAGCAAAGCAAGAATTTATTTGTCCTATCTGGGACACATGACAATAAACTTTCTTGAGAAAACTGAGCTAATATCAGATGTGGCTGACTTAAAGCAGAATTGACTGGTTATGAATGTTTAGGATGGAAACTGCAGTCTTGATGGATGCTGCTGAACTTTGAATGTAGGAGCTGCAGTTATCCATGTAAGTGGGAAGTTTTTCTTTATACTTTGTTAATGGTGGAAAGACTTTGGATGCGAGCAAATGACTTGGACAATTGATACTGTGTTTATTCAGCTGCGTGGATTAGTGGTGGGAAGATTTAAAAGTGCGCCTTTTGATTTGATCATTGAGAGGCACTGTGGCAAATAGGAAGAGGTGAAGGTAAAGCTAAGTGGTCTGTTGGGTGTTCAGGTGAACTGCTGTGTATGAGGGTAAGTGTTGAATATTTGAGCCCAGAGGCTGTGCTGTGTGTGAGAGTGGGTGTTGAGGCTTTGATTCAAGAGTCAGTTCTGTGGCACAAGGCAGGGTAGGGTGAAATCAGACAGCAGTGATAGGAAACATATTATTTAGGGGGACAGACAGAGAATTTTGTGGTAGCAAACGGGTCTCCAGGATAATATGTTGCCTCCCTGGTAGGAGGATTAAGTCAGAAGTTGTGCACATTGGCACAATGACATAGGAAGGAAATGGGATGAGGTCCAGCAGAATGAACGTGGGGAGTTAAGCAAAAGGTTAAAAAGTAGGACCTCTGTGGTAGTAATCTCCAAATTACTCCCAGTTTGCATGTCTAGTGAGGGTGGGAATAGATAGAACAGATGGATGCATGGCTGAGGAGTTGTTGCAAGGGCCAGGAATTCAGATTTTAAGACCACTGGGATCCCTTTTGTAATGAATCGAGTCGTGCACATGTCAAGGTACAACACATGTTTATTAAAGTTCACTCACAGCATTCATCTGCAAGGTGTTTCAGTAACTAGCAGCTACTCAGACTAAATTACTTAAGCAAACCTCTGATAATATCAACTGCACAGTAGGCGGAGCTTCTACTTACAAGCACTACAATTGGTTAGTTGAAGTAACCAATCTACATCTTTCCTTGTAGAAACAAAATAAAGCATTGATACATGGTGGCTAAATAATACAGTAGCTGAAACGCTAATAACGCATATGGGGGACGTATAGATGGTTACAAAAAATCACCGTATTTGAGGGGTGGCCTGCTGACCTGTCCGGCGCATGTGCGGTATAAATCCACGGCTGCTCCTTTCACCGGTAAAGTGACTAGGAAAGGGACCGGGGAAGAGACCGGGGATGACACTGGAGACCCACCGAGTGGAGGTGATGAAATAGGCATGCTGGGCGCTGAATGCCGTGGAGAGGCCGCGGGGGACACAGTCTCTGGTTGTTGAGTAGTCAGCCCGGTAGTGGGAGGGAAAACAAAACATGCGACCTCTGGATACGGAGCCCCAGGACGTGGTTCCTTCACAGGAAGGAGATGTTGACGGATGCATCTGTAAATGCCCCTGTCTGCGCTTACCAGGTAAGAGCGCAGTTCTATGGCAGGACAGTTTAGTGTATGTGACCCAGACATCTATAGCCGAGACATGAGTGTTGGGCTGTAGAACCCAGTATGGATCGCGGAGACAAGATATAATCCATTCATTGTTTTGCTCTTCGGACAGCTCGTGCGGCGAGTCCGTTGGATTGCGGAAACTCAGGGCTGCTGGTGATATGTCGAACGTCCCATCATTGAGCGAAGTTTCTGAAGGGCTGGCTGGTGAACCAACTGCCGTTGTCGGATAGAAGGTGTGCAGGGGACCCGTGCATGGAGAAATGGCGTTTCAACTTCTGGATGACTGCTTCAGTTGTGATGGTTTAGAGTAGGTCAATTTCGAACCAGCCTGAATATGAGTCGACGAGAAACAGATAGTTTTTCCCATGCTATTTGAATATGTCGGTGGGTACCGTGGATCATGATAGAGGAGGAACCGTAAGTAAGGGCTGCTTCTGCTGGTGTGGCATTAGGCTTTTGCAGCTGGTGCAGACTCCAGTTTTGTCACGTATGTAGTCGGTCATGCCAGGCCAGTAAAACATGCTCTGTGCCCGTTGTAAGGTTGCAACCTGAGGATATCAAAAGCTCTTTGGTGCTGTGGATACCACGGCCATTCAGTGTCTTTGTGTGTCAGTTCCTGTATGGGGGCAGGTATATCAGAAAGCTTGGGAATACATTTCCCCAGGTAGTTGCCCATTCCAAGGAACCTTTGTAAACTTGTAACGTCAGTAGGAACCGGCAATTCGTTGATGGTAGCAGTTTATGATGGGTCTGGTCTGAGACCATCACTTGAGAAAGCATGCCCAACATAGGTAACTTCAGGGACCCGAAACTTACATTTCAAAGGGGATTGCGTTTGAGCTAAATGTCTTTGGCACAGTCCAGCACTTTCTTCAGATTGGCGTCGTGCTCAGCAAAGTTGCGCCCGTAAACGAGAATGCCATCAACAATGATGGCTTCTGGATACCCCGCAAACAGTTGTTCCATGGTGCACTGGAAAACCTCACTGGCAGATTTGATACCAAAGGGCACTCTCAAGAATTTTAAACGGCCGAAGGGGGCGCCGAATATAGTAAGGTTGGACGAGCCTGGGTCCAGTGGGATCTGCCAAAACAAGCTTTTGGCATCCAGAACAGAGAACACCGATGTGTTGCCTATTTAAGCAGCAACTTTCTCTGCCGTTCGCATAGGGTAGTGTGAGAGTTTGATTCCTGTGTTGAGGTCCCTGGGGTTGATGCAGATATGGATTTCTTCCATGCTTTTCTTCGTTGCAACCACCATGGTGGAAACCTAGTCAGATGGGTCAGTAACTGTAGCAATGATACCCAGGGAGACCATCCGCTGGAGCTCATTGTGTACACTGTCGCACATGGCATGTGGAACATGGTGTGGTGCTCGGACCACAGGAGTGACTTAGGGATCAATGGCAATGTTGTATTTGATGGGCAGCTTATCAAGCTCATCGTTAAACAGTTCTCTATATTGAGAGAATATCTGCTGAGTGGGGCCCCCAGCGAGAAAGAGTTTATGAACATCATGGCCAAAGTAGGCTAGGCCCAGGTCGTGGCATGCATTGATAAACCAAGCAAAGTTGCAGAATCCCCTCGGACGTTAAATAACTTAAGGGTATGAGACTGCAAGTCTATGATTCAGTTCAAATCAGTTTCTCCAAGCGGGTGCAGAACATCACCTCCGTAGGCCTGTAGTGTGGCCGAAGCTTGTTCAACCTGCTCAGCATTACGTATTCTTTTAAATTCAGATGAGGAAATGACATTACACTTCACTCCGGTATCAATCTTAGCGATCACAATGTTGTTGTCATAATCATGTTTACTTCTGGGTCGAGGTGCTCGTTAGAGGACGGGAGGAGGGAGTGAATGGCTGAACTGTTATCTTGGCTTTCAGAGAGGAGAGCGGGGGATGGCTCCTCCAGCTCTTGGTTTTCGTTATCAGCAGGTTCATGTTTTAACAGGTGCACATTCATCCTTGGGATGGATCGAGTCACAGGGGAATGGCAACATTTTGCGAAGTGGTGGAATTTCTTGCAGTAGTTGCAAATTTTACCATAAACAACGCAGAATTCACGACCCAGAGCATGAGAATTGTTACAATTAGGGCATCGAGCAGCAGACCTTTGCTGCTGCCAGGGAGGGGAAGGCTGTGGAGGCTTGTTATGACAGGAGGTATCAGTAAGGTTGACACTATCTGGGAGCACTGCCCAGAGGGTACAGACTTTGTGTGAGAAGCCGTTATCTCAGCGATCCGACAGGCATGTTTGGCTTGATTTAGAGTCAGTTCAGTGTTAATATTCAGTGTTAATATACTTGTCTCACCTTGTCACTAAGCATACCTCCAATGAGTTGGTCATGGATCAGATCATCGCATAAATTCTCAAATCAACAGCGCGCAGCATGCATTTCAAATCGCTGATAAAGCACTCTATTGGTTCGTCCATTTGTTGCATACGAGCAAAACACTTGGTGTGTTCGATTATAGAGTTCGAAGGGAGGTCACACTGCTGTCTAAACAGCAGGGTCATCAATCGTTTCTGCAGGCACCAGGACCAGATTGTTGTGGTCTAAAACAGTAGGCGCAAAAGTAAAATGATCCACATGCTCCATTGCCTCAGGGCCAGCTCGGTTCAAAAGTACGGAAGCAGGTATCTCTGGCGGATTGTTGCGATGAACAATATGAATGTAATGAGTGTAGCCGCGCTCAAAAAGGCACCAGCGTTCAGTAATATCAGAGTCAGAGATCTAGGATGGCGAGACATGTTTGCCATGATGGAGATAACAGGCACATAAAACAAATGGGAAAGAAATAAAACCCGATGAAACTTAAACGGGGTGGGTAAGAAATCATTTATTGACGCCATGTAATGAGGTGAGTTGTGCACACGTCAAGGTACAACACATGTTTATTAAAGTTCAATTACAGCATTCATCTGCAAGGTGTTTCAGTAACTAACAGCTACTCAGATTAAATTACCTAAGCAAACTTTTGATAATATAAACCGCACAGTAGGCGGAGCTTCTACTAACAAACACTACAATCTGTTAGCAAGACAAAACCTTTTAAGAGTTCACCTATACAAGAGGTGTGGGTTGCACCTGAACTGGAGATTGGCTATACTCTGGCAGGCAGGTTTGCTAGTACCACTTGGAAGGGTTTAAAACTGGATATTGGTACAGAAGCCAATGATAGCAAGATTGATTTAGAGTGGAGGAAGCTGGAAGGAGATCTAATAGAGGTATATATAGGGGAGGGTGTTTTGTAGAGTAGATCGATAGAAACAATTTTCCTTCATAGTAGAGCTATCTAAAACTAGAAGCCATAGATTCAGGTGATGAGTGACAGGTTTTGGAGAGAGTGTGAGGAAATAATCTTTCACACAAAGGGTAGTTGGAAAATGTAAAGCACTGCAGATGCTCTCACTAGATTTAAGAAGTATCTGGATGAGCACTTTAATTGTTAAGACATAAATAGTTGTGGACCTGGAGCTGGAAAATTGGATTAAAATAAATAGGTTCTTGATGATTGACTTGCAAATGAAGGAGTGAAGGTGAAGAGCCTGTTTCTGGCCTTTGACTGATTAGAGCACGGGCTTCCAACATAAGAAGAGTTCCAACTCAAAGCATCATTTGCCCATACCCACCACAGATGCTATCTGACCCACTACCTTCCTCCAGAACTTTGTTTTTTATGCAGGCTTTCAGTTGTCTAGTACTGTTACCTTTGCTGAATCAAGTGCTCTCGTATCCAGTTATTTCTGAAAATCGAGTGAAATGATTGGACTTAGTTGTAAACCAATATATGTGATGGTGGCAATATGAGGTAGTAGCTGAGGTGAAACACCTACTCAATTATATTAAAAGTCAAATACATTTGAGACATGGAGTTATACAGCAAGGAAACAGGCCCTACGGTCCAAGTCATCCATGATGACCAAGATACCATCAGTCAAAAGGTCATAAGGGATAGGAGTAGAATTAGGACATCAAGTCTACTCCACCATTCAATCATGGCTAATCTATATCACCCTCCTAACCCCATTCTCCCCAAAACCTGACATGGCCTCCACAGCCTTCTGTGGCAAAGAATTCCACAGGTTCACCACCCTCTGTCTAAAGAAATTTCTCCTCATCTACTTCCTATAAAAAGATAGTTGCATTTGTCAGCATTCGGCCCATATCACTCCAAACCTTTCCTATCTATGTGCCTATCCAAGTGTCCTTTAAATAGTTTCGGCCTCAACTACCTTCTCTAGCAGCTCGTTCAGCATCACCCTCTGAATGAAATAGTTGTCCTGGTCTCAAGAGTCACACTTAAGCCAAATAGGATTACAATTGCAGATTTTCTTTATTGAATTATTGCATTAGTGAATTATGCAATTATTGCATTGGTGAACTAACAATTCAGTTCTTATGCAATCAGCATTACAGAAATTACTTAGTTCCAGATTTGCTGAACTTAACTAAATTTAAATTCTCTGGCTCCTTTGGGGAGATGTGTTTCCAGATCATTAGGTTGGACATCTGCAGGAACAAAATCACCATAACACAATTTCCTTTGATTGTCCAATGAGTACATAACTTCATTTGTTGTAAAATAGTTTAACTGCAGTAAAATGCAGTGAAATAATTTAGTTTGCCATTCTGCAGCTATACACCTTGATTGAATAACCTTACGTGGATTTCTAAGTCAAAGTAACAATTTGTACACAAAAGATAGACGCAAAATGCTGGATTAATTCAGCGGGGCAGGCAGCATCTCTGGAGAGAAGGAATGGGGGACATTTCGGGTCGAGACTGTATTTCAGTCTGAATTATATTATTCAAGGTCTTACTGAAAACTTCACCCATTCCTTCTCTCCAGAGATGCTGCCTGTCCTGCTGAGTTACTCCAACATTTTGTGTCTATCTTCTGTGTAAACCAGCATCTGCAGTTCCTACTACACAATTTGTACATCAAGCAAGCTTGAAATCAGATACCCCGCTGCACAAAACAAGAATTTGGGAGACTGCCCAGGTAGCCTCTGGCCCTTCTTCAAGTAACATAATAATATTATTACCTCTCAGCAACTCTGTAAACTGAATTTTGGAAATTTTCTATGTTGAGAGTAATGTAGCTCCACCCCCCTCTTAAAATGTAAACACCTGCTAATTGGAAGAAATCAGTGAATGTGGCATACAAAACAATTCAAGCCCATCATTGTATGCTACGGAGCAGGGTTGGATGTTTTGCTGCAGATATTTGCTAAGTTTCTTTGAATTATATATTGATGTTCAACTGCAACATTTTTATTGTTGCTGGCCTGGAAACAGAGACCTGGCTACCACCTGCGGTGCTGATCTATTCAAAATCGTGTTCAGCTTTCAATGCCTGACCAATCTTTCTAATGTATTGGTAATTAGGCACTGTTCAAAATGAACCCAATTTCTAGAATTTGCGTTTCTAGAAAATTTGTGATGGCATCGAGTCAACTAATGAGTTTTAATTTGCAGTGTGCCAAGCCATTCTACAATATTCCATTACGAAGTAATTAAAAAAAAGACACAATTTGCTGGAGTATCTCAGCAGATCAGTCTGAAGAAGGGTTCCAATTTGAAACGTTAAATATCCATGAGATATTGCCTGACCCACTGAGTTACTCCAGCACTTTGTGTCTGTTTTCATAAACCGGCATCTGCAGTTTCTTGTTTCTACCAAGCCTTGCACAAGGAGGAATAAGCATTTATACCTCAAAATTGTAGGTCAGTTAACGTTTTGTAAGAAATGTAGTAGGGTATAGTTTTTATGTATGTTGTCAAATAATTCATGCTGTTATCATTCGTATTTGCAGGATCAAATGATCAAATCATGAGGTAAAAGGATGGATTGGAGAAGCTGAGAAAATATCCAGAGATCTTCTGAACAAAAACTGATAGTAAAACAGCTCCTCAAAATATGTAGGAATATGTCGCAAGATGCAAGGTGGAGATGTGGTTGCACTAAATGTTGTACCCTTTATCTTTTATCTGTGCATTGTGCACAACTTGATTGTCTTTTTGATTATTCCTTTCTTTGATTGGATAGCACACACACAAATGCTTTTAACTGTACCTCGGTACAGGTGACAATAATAAACTAAACTGAACTAAACTATATGATGCAGTTTCCCCAAAAGAAACAGGCAGCACACATCTCCAGGTGTGACATGAATATTGTACGTACTGAGGCATTGATGTCAGGAGGACCTGGCCACTTGCCCCCAACCCAACTTCTTAAAGTTGACATTGATAATGATAGGAGCAGAATTAGGCTATTTGGAATATCATATCTACTCTGCCATTTAATCATGGCTGATCTATCTCTCCGTCCTAATCCCCTTCTTCTGCCTTCTCCCAATAACCCCCGACACCCATTCTAATCAAGAATTTATCTATCTCTGCCTTAAAAATATCCATCCATACACTCACACAAGCACATACTGTTCGACCATTCCACACATGGAAGCATCTGGAACAGCATACAATGAACAACATCCAAAAACTGTCAAAGGGTTCAATTTAATTTTGTTTTGCCCTCACAATGTCATCAAAGGCAAGTATTATGATTGTAACTGGCATCAATAAATCTTTCCGAGAGTTGCCTTATAAATTCTTTTGAAAAATGTATTCACAAATATTAGAAAATCACTCTGTACATGAAGAGACTGTAATAACACCACACGTGGAACATTTCAATTAAATATATTCTGCATTGCTTGCACGCTCATTGAAGCCTCACTATTCCATCTATTCTCAATGAGAATTGATAACATTTCTCAAATGACAATTAAATTAAACAGTCTGTGACTGAAGTAAATCCTGGGAACTTTCACAGTAATCATGCGATGGTGAAGTGGTAATGGCTACAGTTGTAGTAGGAGTGTAATGAAACTTGCTGCTGAGCAGAAAATTCACTGGTTAGGTTCACAGTCTCATGACCCATACACTCCTAAACCTACCTGAGCTATCAGTCAAGATGCATAGTCTACAATCTCTTACTCCAAAGCTATCCTTAGCCGGTTATGTTGTGACTTGCT
Organism: Okamejei kenojei; assembly: GCA_035221665.1. NCBI lineage: Eukaryota > Metazoa > Chordata > Chondrichthyes > Rajiformes > Rajidae > Okamejei > Okamejei kenojei. Next base: position 35,578,594 of record CM069137.1, read on the forward strand.
TCTCAACAGCTTCCAATATTTATTCTTGTAATCCTTTCTCCATATGCTGTTATCGCTCAGCTCGCTGCCCTTTTATTTCCTTCAGCTCTCAGGACTTTACTTGACTTCCTCCTAGACCTCCTATTTCATAATTTCTACATTAGACTTTCAGTCCAAAGAAGGGTCCTGACCTGAAACATCACCTCTCCTTGTTCGCCAGCGATGCTGCCTGACCTGGCAAATTAATCCAAAACTTTGTGCCTTTTTTGTAAACCAGCATCTACAGTTCATTGTTTCTACTTCTGACTCTCTACCTTGTTTGCCTATTTAGTAATCCCAGTTTGAGATTCCCTCCTCTGCCCTGATCCTATACCCCACCTTCTGTCCTTCTAGTTCCTGCTTGCCACACCAATCCAGTCCACGATAACAGGTGAACTAGGTCTAAATGACAAGGATCAGGCTTTGAAAGCGCCCCATACTTTTTTTGTATTTTAGCGACTCAGATGGTGAGCTCATTCCGTGGAAATTGACAGCTGAGCTGACTGGTCTTTGATGTTTGAGGTGGTGGAGAAAAATGGATCTTGGGTATTCAATGTACCCACAACAGCAACAACCCTAAAGACAAAAGAGCTTTGCAGGAAAAGGTTGAGGGAGAAAGGAGCGATAGTCTCTGGCATGTCCTTGAGAATCTCCCATGAGTTCAGTGCTCAATTCACAAAGAAACACTGTATACAGTAGGGTGGCACAGTGGCGCAGCATTTGAGTTGCTGCCTTACAGCACTTGCAGCGACGGAGGCCCGGGTACAGTCCCGACTACGAATGCTGTCTGTACGGAATTTATACGTTCTCCCCATGACTGCGTGGGTTTTCTCCGAGATCTTCGGTTTCCTCCCACACACTAAAGATGTACATGTTTGTAGGTTAATTGGCTTGATATAAGTGTAAATTGTTCCGTGTAGGCGAGTGTTAATGTGTGGGGATCGCTGGTCGGCGCAAAAAACCAAGGCCAGGTGCAAGGTCTAAGGTTGAAACCACAGTTTAGCGGGAGAACAAAGGGAAGAGATTTAACTTTTTTTTCGTCTTCCATCACGGAGAGGAATGCAGAGGAGTCTCTGTAATGAATATTTATGTTAAAATGTGTTTGTGTGTTCTGTTGCTTTTTATTTGTATGACTGACTTGGCAAATGAAATTCTTCATATGTTGCAAAACATACTTTGCTAATAAAGTATTATTGTGATTGTGATGAGTTCTTAATTAATGGACAATAGACAATAGATCCAGGAGTAGGCCATTCAGCCCTTCGAGCCAGCACCGCCATCCACAATCAGTACCCCGTTCCTGCGTTTTCACCATATCCCCCGACTCCACTATCTTAAAGAACTCTATCCAACTCTCTCTTAAAAGCATACAGAGAACCAGTCTCCACCACCCTCTGAGGCAGAGAATTCCACACACTCACAGCTTTGTGTGAAAAAGTTTTTCTTCATCTCCATTCTAAATGGCTTACCATTTATTCTTAATCTATGGCCCCTGGTTTTGGACAACATTGGGAACGTGATTCCTGCCTCTAGCATGTCCAAACCCTTATTAATCTTATGTTTCAATAATATTCCAGAGTATACAAGCCCAGCCGCTCCAATCAAAATATGACAGTCCCGCCATCCCGGGAATTAACCTCGTGAACCTACGCTGCACTCCCTCAATAGCAACAATGTACTTCCTCAGGTTTGGAGACCAAAACTGGACACAATACTCCAGGTGTGGTCTCATTAGGGCCTTTACAACCGCAGAAGGACCTCTTTGCTCCTATACTCAACTCCCCGTGATATGAAGGCCAACATGCCATTCGCTTTCTTCACTGCCTGCTGTACCTGCATGCTTACTTTCAGTGACTGATGAACAAGGACCCCCAGATCCCGTTGCACTTCCCCTTTTCCCCAACTTGACACCATTTAGATATTAATCTGCCTTCTTGTTTTTGCCACCAAATTGGATAATCTCACATTTATCCACATTAAACTGCATCTGCCATGCTTCTGCCCACTCACCCAACCTGTCCAAGTCATCCTACATCCTCATAGCATCCTCCTCACAATTCACACTGCCACCCAGCTTTGTGTCATCTGCAAATTTGTGAATGTTACTTTGAATCCCTTCATCCAAATCATTGATGTATATTGTAAACAGCTGTGGTCCCAGCACCGGGCCTTGCGGTACCCCACTACTCATTGCCTGCCATTATGAAAGGGACCTGTTAATCCCTACTCTTTGTTTCCTGTCTGCCAACCAATTTTCTATCCATTTCAGCACTCTACCCCAAAATACCATGTGCCTTAACTTTGCCCACTAATCTCCTATGTGGGACCTTATCAAATGCTTTCTGAAAGTCCAGGTACACTACATCCACTGGCTCTCCATTGTCCATTTTCCTTGTTACATCTTAAAAAAATTCCAGAAGATTAGTCAAGCATGATTTCCCCTTCATAAATCCATGCTGATGTGGACCGATCCTGTTACTGCTATCCAAATGTGTGACTATTTCATCTTTTATAATTGACTCCGGCATCTTCCCCAGCACTGATGTCAGGCTAACTGGTCTATAATTCCCTGTTGTCTCTCCCGCCTTTCTTAAAAAGTGGGATAACATTAGCTACCATCCAATCCACAGGAACTGATCCCGAGTCTATAGAACATTGGAAAATTATCACCAATGCATCCACGATTTCTAGAGTCACTTCCTTAAGTACGCTGGGATGCAGACCATCAGGCCCTGGCGATTGATCAGCCTTCAGTCCCATCAGTCTACCCAAGACCATTTCCTACCTATTGTGGATTTCCTTCAGTTCCTCCGTCACCCCACTCAATTAACTCAACAAAATGATGCAAACAGAAACTATTGCAAAATTAAAACATAAAACAAAATTATTGGAACAATGATATTAAGTAACAATGTCCAAGAAATATTATTGGACAATCAATTTCTAAGACCCAGTTTCAAAACAGCAATTAGTTTCTTGGCACTCATCATTTTTATTAGTTACTTTTTAATTGGTTAACAACAGAGCAATTTGATTCGGTGTAAGTATCTGATTGACTTTCGCATTGCGGCATGGTTACATTAATGTTATGAAATAGAACAGAACTATCATTTATTTATAATTCAATAAGACTTGCAAGGCTTTTTGCACAGTTGGGAGTAAAATCTCTACTTCACTCATTTCGGAGAAAGGGTTTGTGTGTTTGAAGCAAGCTGCTTAAATGACCTTAAACGGTGAAAGCCTTATTAGACAAGCTTCGGGAGAAAGGATAAAATTATGTTCAAAAGTACGTTTGTGACCTTGTCAGTTGTGCCTTATGTAACCCGATATGGAACAGGATAAAAGTAAAATTTACATTTGCAATATGAAGTAATGTAATCTGAGAGGACAGAGTTCAGTTTATTTAATTTAATGTACTAGGGGCAACCCTTATACAGATAGAAAACTGTTTGGCACATAATACAATAGCAGTGGAAGCTAGGGAATAGGTTTCATTACACAGTTGTGTGAAGAATAAGTGATCAGCATGACAACAAATTAGATTTTGACATCCTTTTTTAGTTAAAGGGGTGTGTACATCAACTTCCTTAAAATGAATTATGAAATTATATATGTTACCCCAGGGGTGGCATGGTGCAGCGGTAGAGTTGCTGCCTTACAGCGCCAGAGACCCCGGTTCAATCCTGACTATAGGTCTGTCTGCCTGTATGGAGTTTATACATTCTCCCCGTGACCATGTGGGTTTTCCCCAGGTGTTCCGGTTTCCTCCCGCACTCCAAGGTTTTTTAGGTTAATTGGCTTTGGTAAGAAATATAAATTGCCCCTTTTTTCTAGGACAGTTGTCAGTGTATGGTGTGATCACTGGTCAGCGTGGACTTGGTGGCCCGAAAGGCCCGTTTCCATAATGTATCTCTAAAATCAAGAAGTCTTTAAGTCTAAAGTATGTATGTAAAGTACGTGAATACACATATCTATCAATAAATGCACGTCAAAATACAATTATTAAATAGAATACTATATAAACTATACAGCCATTCTTATTCTGACTCATTACACATTTTCCATAACATCCAAAATTTCAGATCAACTTGGAATAAGTTTTAATTAGATTAATTGTATACAAGTTTTTGATTTCCCCAAACTGATTTGAATGAAATTATTTAAGATCGGCCTTTTCTAGGGAGAAAGGGATGTGGTAGTTTGGGCCAGCAATACATGGGACAAGGTCAAGTTATAAAAACCTAGACCTATCAGAAATTTCATATGGTTAATTGGGTCAATAAAATCTTCAAAGCTCTTCATTTTAATGTTCCCATTCACTTGGCAGAGTTAGAGGGATGATACAAACCCAGAGCGGATAGCCATTTAAAGTTAAGACGATTAGAGAAGGTGGAGGAAGGGATGCAAAGGTTTTCAAACCACCAGTGGCTGAATGCTTACATTGTTACTGTACTGACATAACAATGTTGATGTTCAGTCACTGGCAGTTTGCCTGTTCATTTTTTACTTTTAGTTTAGTTAAGTTTATTGTCACATGGAGAGAGCGCGAGCGAGAGCGCGAGAGAGAGCGAGAGAGAGAGAGAGCGAGAGAGAGAGAGCGAGAGAGAGAGCGAGAGAGAGAGCGAGAGAGAGAGCGAGAGAGAGAGCGAGAGAGAGAGCGAGAGAGAGAGCGAGAGAGAGAGAGAGCGAGAGAGAGATTACTGATTAAAACTTTCACAAGATTTTTTTACTGTTAAAATCATTCCTGCCAGCTTCCAACACACTTCGAAACAATGTTGCAACACAGGAACACTCTGAACTTTTCACCTCACAGGAGGGGGAGGGGGAATTGCTATTGCAACACACAGGTCAAGTGCAATTGGAATTTATTTTAAAGCCCACTGCTGAGGGAGGCAGGAGAGTGCTGGAATCTTATGTGCGGGAACGGCTTGAGTTGGAGACAATACCTCCCACGGGGGCTACATGTAGGGAACTGATGCATTGGGCGAGCAGTGCACTTGGTCTAAAACTCTCATATTGTTTGTTTGCGTGCGTGTGTGAGATCCCAAAACGATGCCGAAATGGTACATGATAGTGCTACAATTTTGGCACACCTTAGTCACCACTGACCTAGGATGTAAATGAAACAAGTTTTGTTCAGATGAATGTTATATTTTACAAGTTATTGACATTTTAAGCTTGACATAAATCACTTTTTAAACCACATTTCCACTTGCCCTGCCCATCAGCCGCATTCAACGTCACAATTCGACCTCACAAAGACATCACAGTGGGATCCCAAATCTCATTTACATAAAAAATTGCAATTTTCAAAAAACTGTTTTAATCAAATTCTTCATTTTTCACTAACAGCTAACATTGGGTTTAGATTTTAAAGAAAAACACGATTTTCATTGAGAATTTCATTCTAAAAACATTGTGATTTTCATTGTGGGGGTAGATGAGGGTGGGGGTAGCAGGGAGGGAACATTAATAAAAAAACATGATTTTCATTGTGAGGTGCGGGATTGGTAGGAGGTGAGGAGTGTGGGAGCAGGCGGATAGAAGGAGAGCAGGGGGCTAGGGAGGGGAAAGTGGAGGAGGTGATGAGGGAGAGTGGGGGAGGAGGGGGATAGAGGGAGAGGAAGGGCGGAGGGATGAACTGGGTGAGGTAGGAGTGGGGGATAGAGGGAGAGGAGGGGTGTGGGAGAGGTGAGGAGGGAGAGTGGGGGAGTGGGATAGTAGGGAGAAGAGTGGGGGAGCAGGGAGATAGAAGAAGAGGGGGTAGGGAGGGAAGAGCGATTATGGAGCGAGTAACTGAGGGTAGGGGAAAAGAGAGGGAGGAGAGATGAGGGAGGGAGTGGGGGAGGGGAGGGAGTATTGGGGTATGAGGGGGAAATGGAGGAGGATAGGGGTGAGAACAGTTGGGGGACGGTTGCTGTGACTCACGTCAGAACGAGAATCGCTGACATCACAACGGGAACCCCTCAGCCGCGCATGCGCAGTTGGGGGCTATAAGTGGAATATTTCCTTGGGGGATTGGCCCAACAGGTCCGCACCTGGCTTAGTAAAAATATATAGATTAGAAAAATACTGCAAACAGTAGAAAATTTGTGTCAAAACACAATTAGAAAACAAGTTCATGATAGTGCAAGAGTTGTTCATAGCATTTAGTTTAATTTAGTTTATTATTGTTACGTGTACTGAGATACAGTGAAAAACGTTCCGTTGCATGCTATCCAATCAGCAAGAAGACTTCACATGATTACAATCAACTGTCCACAGTGTACAGATACAGGATAAAGAGAATAATGTTTGGTGTAAGATAAATTCAGTAAAGTCTGATTAAAGATAGTCCAAAGGTCTCCATTGAGGTAGATAGAAGAACAGGACTGCACTCCAGTAAAATGGTTTAGTTGCTTGATAACAGCTGGGAAGAAATTGTCCCCAAATCTGGATGTATGCGTTTTCACACATCTGTACCTCTTCCCTATACCTCTTGTCTGTTTCTGAGGTAAGATTAGGGTTATGCAGGTCAGTTCAAGAACATGATGGTTGTAGAAAAGTAACTGTATCAGAACCTGTTGGTATGGGATTCCAGACTTCTGTACCTCCTGCCCGATGGTGAGAAGAGGATCTGCACCGGATTGTGGGAATCCGGGATGACAGATGTTACCTTCTTGAGACAGTGGATGTTTTCGGTGATGGGAAGGGCTGTGACCATGATGGACTGTGATGAATCCACCACACTCTACAGCCTCGAGTTGCTGCATGTTGGAATTGCCACACGTCCACAGTGCAATCAGTCAGGAGACTTTTTCACAGCGCACCTGTAGAGGGAGTATTTGGAGAGTGGACATTATTATATACATGAGACATGAGGAACTAAAACAAAATATGTGTTTATTCAAAAACACTTCATGGACTTGGGAACACTTCATAAAAATTGTGTTACAATGCAGAGAGCAGTTAGTTGTGCGACGCAATCTTTAAAGGGGTGATAGCCTTAAAGTAACAACTATTGTGGAGGAGAACTAATATATATGTTATGTCAACTGCAAGAAATGCAACACTTGTCCCTTCACCTCCCCCCTCCACTCCTTTCAGGGACCCAAGCAGTCCTTCCAGGTCCGACAGAGGTTCACTTGCACCTCCTCCAACCTCATCTACTGCATCCGCTGCTCCAGATGCCAGATGATCTATATCGGTGAGACCAAGCGGAGGCTTGGCGATCGTTTCGCCGAACACCTCCGCTCGGTCCGCAAAAACCAACCCGACCTCCCGGTGGCTCAGCACTTCAACTCCCCCTCCCATTCCGCATCCGACCTCTCGGTCCTGGGCCTCCTCCACGGCCAGAGTGAGCAACACCGCAAGCTGGAGGAACAGCACCTCATATTCCCCAACTACACTACATCCTCCGGAAGATTCACCGCTACAATCTACAATTCCTGTTCCACCTTACCTCCACCAAGGACCTGAAATTAGCCCGCCTCCAGGCCGTTCCAGCCACCGACAATCCCCGACTCGACCTCCCGCAAGCCCCGAGCCCCAACTCTGGCCCGAGCCGCCGGCCTGAGTCCCCCGACGCCATCTTGTCCACGAGGAGCGCCTCCAGGACGCCGCCTTCACCGACCTCCACGCCGATGCTGCCGCCGACCTCCACCTGCCTACCGATGATGCCCAGCCTCGCTGCCTGCTCGGTAACTCTGTTTATCTCCCCCACCCCGATTCCACCGCCCATCAACAGCACAACGGGACTGCCGAACCTCGCCGTCCCCCGGGACCACCTAACTCCATCGCCGCACCGGGCCCATCCAGCATCGCCGGTGTACTGGGCCCGCCGAAGACCACAGCCGCACCCGCCTCACCTTGCATCGCCGCCGGACCGGGGCCACCCGAACACGGCCGCCGCACCGCACCCCACTCATCTCGCCGCCTCACCGGTCGGACCGCCCATCCACCCACCGGGACCTCCAACGCATCACCCGCCGACCCCGACTCCACTGCCCGCGGACTCCTACCTTCGGGTCCGCCGACCCACGACACTCCACCGCCCTCCAGCAGCCCGCAGCCGTCGCCTCACCTGCAGACTGGACTCTGCAGTGGGCCTGAAGCCTCCACATTGCTAACTCCAACCCACCACTCTGTCTTTAACGGCACTGGGTCCTAGTGTCTGTCTCCCCAGCCCCAGTAACCTTAGTGGCTATTCCACTGGGTCTTCCCCATCCCCCCCTACCATGTAACCCCTGCTCTTCCCCACCCACACCACAGCCCCCATACCCCCCCACCGCCTGACCACCCTCCACCCCCCCACCACACAATGCTTCGTCCTCAGTCCACTCACCTGCCTTCCTCCGGCCACAACCCCCATCCTTGCCGCGTGTTCACCATCCCCCCGGACCTCCCCCTCTCCGACATCGAACAGTCTGTCCTCAGCAGAGGTCTCACCCTTTTCCCCCTCCGTCCCCACCTCAATGAGTTCCGCGCCCACCACGACTTGGAGCTCTTCTACCGTCGCCTCCGCCTCACAGCGTTCTTCCACGGGAAGAAGTCCTCGCCCCCCACTGATGATCCCTTTTCCTGTCTCCCACGTACCGCCTCCACTTGGACCCCCCCTCGTAGCCTTCCGGCTCTAGAACTATTTATCCAGAACTGCCGTCGGGACATCAACCGCCTCGACCTCCACCCCCCTGTTTCAATCCAATCTCTCCAGCTCTGAACGTACTGCCATCGACTCACTCCGTAACAACCCAGACTGGGTTATCAAACCCGCCGACAAGGGAGGTGCCATGGTAGTCTGGCGCGTCGATCTCTACAAAGCGGAGGCCGCGCGCCAACTCTCGGACACCTCCTCCTACTTACCCCTGGACCATGACCCCACTGACGAACACCAGGCCACCATCTCGAGCACCATAACCGACTTCATCAGCTCCGGCTCCCTACCCCCCCCCGAGCCTCCGACCTCATCGTTTCCCAGCCCCGCATGGCCCGATTTTACCTTCTCCCCAAAATCCACAAACCCGATTGCCCTGGCAGACCCATTGTCTCTGCCTGTTCGTGCCCCCACCGAAACACATTTCCACATACCTTGACGCCATCCTATCCCCCTTTGTTAAATCCCTCCCCACCTATGTTCAAGACACCTCAGACACTCTCCGTCGGCTCCGTGCATTCCATTCTCCAGGCCCCGATCCTCTCATCTTTACCATGGACGTCCAGTCACTCTACACCTCCATCCCCCACCAGGACGGTCTCAAAGCCCTCCGGTTCTTCCTCGACCAGAGGAGCAACCCATACCCGTCCACTGACACCCTCCTCCGCCTAGCGGAGTTGGTCCTCACCCTCAATAACTTCTCTTTTGATTCCTCCCATTTCCTCCAAACACAAGGCGTACCTATGGGCACATGCATGGGCCCCAGCTACGCTTGCCTCTTTGTTGGGTACGTCGAACAATCCTTGTTCTCGGCGTACCAGGGGCCCATCCCCGACCTCTACCTCCGTTACATCGACGACAGCTTTGGTGTCACCTCCTGCACCCACACACAACTGACTGACTTCATTCATTTCACCACCAACTTCCATCCGGCACTCAAATACACTTGGACCATTTCCGACATTTCCCTACCATTCCTTGACCTCACCATCTCTATTGCAGGTGATACACTCCTGACCGACATCCACTACAAACCAACTGACTCCCGCAGCTACCTGGACTACTCTTCCTCCCACCCTGCCTCCTGTAAGGACTCCATCCCCTATTCCCAATTCCTCCGTCTACGCCGCATCTGCTCCCAGGATGAGGTGTTCCACACCAGGTCATCACAAATGGCCTCATTCTTCAGAGAACGGGGATTCCCCTCCCCCACTATTGATGAGGCTCGCACCAGGGTCTCCTCCATACCCCGCAACACTGCCCTCGCTCCCCATTCCCCCACTCGCAAACAGGGCAGAGTCCCCCTGGTCCTCACCTTTCACCCCACCAGCCGGCAAATACAACACAGTCCTCCGCCAGTTTCGCCACCTCCAACGTGACCCCTCCACCCGCCACATCTTCCCATTTCCCCCCCCCCGTCTGCCTTCCGCAAAGACCGCTCCCTCCGCAACTCCCTTGTCAATTCTTCCCTCCCCTCCCGCTCTACCCCTTCCCCCGGGCACTTTCTCTTGCAACCGCAAGAAATGCAACACTTGTCCCTTCACCTCCCCCCTCCACTCCTTTCAGGGACCCAAGCAGTCCTTCCAGGTCCGACAGAGATTCACCTGCACCTCCTCCAACCTCATCTACTGCATCCGATGCCAGATGATCTATATCGGTGAGACCAAGCGGAGGCTTGGTGATCGTTTCGCCGAACACCTCCGCTCGGTCCGCAAAAACCAACCCGACCTCCTGGAGGCTCTGCACTTCAACTCCCCCTCCCATTCCGCATCCGACCTCTCGGTCCTGGGCCTCCTCCACGGCCAGAGTGAGCAACACCGCAAGCTGGAGGAACAGCACCTCATATTCCGCTTGGGGAGTCTGCATCCTTTGGGCTTGAACATTGAATTTTCTCAATTCTGTTAACCCTTGCTGTCTCCTCCCCTTCCCACCTCTCCCTCAGCCCTCGGGCCCTGGCATTCCCTCTATCTCTATCTCCCTCCCCCACCCCAGTCGCACCAGCTTCTCATTTTCACACCACAAACAGCTTACAATGGCTTGTTCCCTTTATCATCGATACTTTTTTGCATATCTTTCATTCATTGTTTCTTATCTCTCCACATCACTGTCTATATCTCTCGTTTCCCTGATCCCTGACCAGTCTGAAGAAGGGTCTCGACCCGAAACGTCGCCCATCTCCTTCGCTCCTTAGATGCTGCTGCACCCGCTGAGTTTCTCCAGCTTTTTGTGTACTCTAAGATTCTCCAGCATCTGCAGTTCCTTCTTTAACACATATGTTATGTTATTCAATGCAGCTTAGAATCTGCAATCAACGTCCATTTGCAATACCTTTATATCAGCCTCATGTCCTGAAATAATAGAACTTATTTCTGTTTCCTATGGTTAGAATTCTAAAAGCATCTTTGAGTAAAATTGATCGAAGTGGAATAGTAGAACATTTTGCCTTAAACAGTGGTGGCATCAGGGTTAAACTGGTTGAATCAATTTCATTTTAAAAAGCATTCAGTCAGGAAAAAAAGACTCTCCGCACAGCCCAAGTTGGTTTCTCTCCTAGGTTCCAGAAACAAGTGTATAGTGTTCTAAGTCATTGGCTTCGATTTTGCTGACACTGACAGATTGAAGTGACATAATCACCAGTAGTAATCAATTTCCACTTGCCAATAGGTCATTTCACTACTGCCAGACTGGAGTAACTCAGCGGAACAGGTAACATCTCTGGAGAGAAGGAATAGAAAGCAGTATATATATTAATGCCAGCAGCATTAATTAATTTGAGTCATTTCATCAACACTGTTAAAAAAAAATTACTAATTTTGAAGTTGTTACCTGATAATAGCTTTTTCCAACTGTTTTGAGAAGATAGGTATTCTTGCTTGGGAGGGAGTCTGTTGGCTCAGCTGTTTGCCTTAGGCTTAGACCATGAGCAAAGCTACGATGAGGTCCAGTTTATTCCAATTAAGATAAAGGATTGTTTCCTGTAAAATTGCCAGGAATTCAAAATTAGTGGCTTGAAAATTCAAATTTGCTGGAACACATTTCAGCAAATTCATGACTAATCGTAGCCAGTGCAGATCACACCTCAAATTCTTCGGCACACTTTGTTAACATGATTTTAGTGATTTCACCATTGCGACTTATAACATTCTTTCATGGGATGCGATTCCAGGAATCATTAGCACCAGCTGAAAATCAAATAGGCAGTGGTGGAAGTCACGGCTTCACTCGGGGAGACAATGTGCAGCTTTTGAAAAGTTTGCTTCAGTCTTCAGACTATGTCAAGGATTGCAGTTGTGTGATGCTGACATGTTATAACACAGACATTAATATATTTCTCTCTCGTCTGCAAGGGTGGTTTACATATAACTGCTATTGACAACAGGAGACATGATGGGCACTGCTATTGACATAGTGGGTGAGAGGACGCTGTGCTGCCACAGTATCTGAGGTTAATATTGGCGCAGAACCCATGAGACACAGCCATGCTGGCCAGAATCTTTGTTTCCTTTGAAGCAAGGCAAAATCTACGTTTTTATGTGGAATCTCATTTTTCTGTTCTGCAAGAACAGAGTACTATCAGAGAACCAGGCTCAGGCTTTCAGTGTTAGTTTTTATTGTTATTACAGCATGCCCCTTAGCTTTTAATAAGAATGCTGACAGCAATGGCTGGTGTTAGTGGCAGCAACTCCAAAAACCATGAATCAGCCATCCTCTCTCATTCACTGTGATCATCCACAATCAGTACCTGTAACTGCCTTTTCCCCATATCCCTTGACTCAGCTATCTTTAAGAGTTCTATCTAACTCTTGAAAGCATCCAGAGAATTGGCATCCACTGCCTTCCGAGGCAGTGAATTCCATAGATTCACAACTCTCTGGGTGAAAGTGTTTTTCCTCATTTCCGTTCCAAATGGCCTAACCCTTATTTTTAAACTGTGGCCCCTGGTTCTGGACTCCCCTAACACCGGGAACATATTTCCTGCCTCTAGTATGTCCATTCCCTTAATGTACGTGTATACAAGCCCAGTCGCTCCATTCTTTCAACACATGACAGTCCCGGGAATTGACCTTGTGAACCTATGCTGCACTCCCTCAATAGCAAGAATGTCCTTCCTCAAATTTGGAGACCAAAACTGCACACATACTCCAGGTGTGGTCTCACTAGGGCCCTGAACAACTGCAGAAGGATCTCTTTGCTCCTATATTCAACTCCTGTTGTTATGAAGGTTGTTATGTTGTTATTCAACTCCTGTTGTTATACAGTCCGTCTGTGTTTTTTAAAAATGTCTTGAGGGGAGTGGGGGTGGGGGAAACCGTGAATCTCTTCCCTGTGTGGGGACCCGACTTTTTCCGTCGGGTCTCCAATGTCGTTGGGCATAACATTGTGGAGCCGGCGGCGGCCTCTGGCCAGGACCAACCTGAGGGCTCCAGTCGCGGAGCCTGCGGACCTGACATCGCGGAGCTGGCCGACTTCAGAGCGGGAGGAGCTGTGGTGGCGCACGGCTGCGACTCGACTCCGGAGGCTCCGGCCGCAGGCCTGGTGGTGGACAAGAACATCGGGAGCTCGCAGGTCCCTGGTGGGAGACCGCATTTTGGAGCTCCCGCAATGGCAACTTCTCCCGCTGGAATCGCAGGGATTAAAGGACTCGGAGCGGGGCCTAACATCGCCTGGCGTGGCTTAAACGGCCATAGGACTTACCATCGCCCACCTGGGTCTTTAACATTGGGAGCCCCAGTTCGCCTTGACGCTGCAGTTGAACTGCTGGACCACAGGAGATGAACAAAGGGAAAAGATAAGACTTTGCCTTCCATCACAGTGAGGAGATGTTGGATAGCCGCTGTGATGGATGTTGTGGGTCTTAGTTTTTTTGTAATGCAAGATGGTAGAAAATGCAATTTTGTTCAAACCAAGCTGTTTGAATGACAATAAAAAGCATTCTATTCTATTCTACTATATTCTACCTTCATGCTTACTTTCAGTGATGATGAACAAGGACACCGCAATCTCATTGTACTTCCCCTTTTTCTAACTTGACACCATTCAGATAATAATTTGCCTTCCTGTTCTTGCCACCAAAGTGGATAATCTTACATTTATCCACATTAAACTGTATCTGCCATGCATCTGCCCACTCACCCAATCTGTTCAAGTCACCCTGCATCCTCATAGCATCATCCTCACAGTTCACACTGCCACACAGCCTTGTGCCATCTGCAATTTTGCTAATGTTACTTCTAATCCCTTCATCTAAATCATTAATGTATATTGTAAATAGCCTTGTGGTAGCCCACTAGTCTCTGCCTGCTATTCTGAAAGGGATCCATTTATCCCTACTCTTTGTTTCCTGCCAACCAATTTTCTATCCATGTTAGTACCCTATCCCCAATACCATGTGTTTTAATTTTGCCCACTAGTCTCCTATGTGGGACCTTGTCAAAGGCTTTCTGAAAGTCCAGGTACACTACATCCACGGGCTCTCCCTTGTCCAAAAATTCCAGAAGATTATTTCCCTTCGTAAATCCATGCTGACTCGGACCGATCCTGTTATCGGGAAGAAAAAACATGAACTGCGGATGTTTGATTCCTTTGTATTCTTTTGTTTCAAGAGATGCAGGCAATGCTGACAGGTTAGTATTTATTGACTATTGCAAACTTAATTTGAGGAGGTGCTGCGAGGATGGCTTATTTTCCCTCTGCAGTGTTTATGGACAAGGATCTCCTGCAGTGCAATAAACTGATCAGTCCATGATATGCAGCCCAGCAACATTTAAAAATATCAAAATATATTTCTATGTACTGTATGCAACTAGAGATGGACCTGCATGGCATGGTGGCATGCCCATGAAATGGTCGCTCTTGTGCTGAGGTCATGGAGGTTATGAGTTTACCTGTTGCCATCAAGGAAGCTTTGGCAAATATCCAACATCATTTAACAGCGGACAGACACTGCAGTCATATTGTCGATGGTAGGTTGATGTTGATGGGTGTCACAACATGTTAACCATTATTTCTAACTGTGTGGTTAATGCCGCCATTAACTAAGTAAGTTCAGGACATTCTTCAGAGTGATTAGAGCCGTCATCATCCAGTTAAGTTTGGAACATGATAGTAAGATTAAATGAGAACTTACCAGTTTGAAGTTTGATCTTGATTTTTTTTTTTTTTTTTTTTTTTTTAAATTTTTTTATTGTAGAAACAATATATACCGAGTACACTCTTATACGGCAGTGAAAATTATATAATATACAAAATTATATAATATTGATTATCAATTGATACTGTTTGTGTTAATTGTAATGTTATCCATTATACATTTCCTGGTTATTTATTTTGTATAATTGGGAGTGTATGTAGTATATTCCTAAAATAAGCAATATACTCACACTTCTCATACCACAGATATTCTTCTAATTACCAAATACACATCCCCCTAATATAACTACATAATACCCAATCTTAACCAAACTTCTATGATATTCATAATATTTTCATAATATTAAGAGT
This sequence comes from Okamejei kenojei, assembly GCA_035221665.1. NCBI lineage: Eukaryota > Metazoa > Chordata > Chondrichthyes > Rajiformes > Rajidae > Okamejei > Okamejei kenojei. Next base: position 35,593,745 of record CM069137.1, read on the forward strand.
GTTTGTATTATTATTAACTTTATATTTCAAAATTATTATATAGTTGAAAATGCACAATTTTATATAATTACAAATTTAAGACATCTATAATCTTTTCATACAAACTAATAATAGGTGTATTCATACTAATATTAAGAATATATATAATATGTTTCTATACTTTTTTTCCCTAGTTAAAGATAGAAAGATAGAGAAAGAGAGTAGAAAATAGAAAAGAAAATGTGAAAAGTTTGATGGAGATTAAAATATTACTAAATAATCCATTCTTGGAGATACATTCATGGTTTATTATATGTATTTCTTCATCCATTCAGATATTCAGGCCTCAGTCAAGTCCCTGCGCCGAACCATTATGACCCTGTAGATATTTAATGTATGGAGACCAAATCCCTTTGAAGAGATCTAACCTGTCCATAAGGACAAGTCTCAATCTCTCCAAGTGAAGTGTCTCCGTCATTTCTGTATTCCACATTTTAATTGTTGGGGATGCAGGGCCTTTCCAAAATTTTAATATTAATTTTTTCCCAAATTATTAAAGAATAGTCGATAAAAGTTCTTTGATTCCTTGTAATTATTTGTTCTGTTTCCGGTATTCCAAGTATGATTAACTTTGGATCAGGAATCATAGTAATATTAACAACATTCGAGATTATCTTAAATATTTCATTCCAATATTCTACAATCTTCGTACAATTAGTAAATGAATGTGACAAATTTGCTTCTAGATTTGACATTTATCACATATAGGTGATAATTTTGGAAATATATTATGTAATTTAGATTTGGAGTAATGTAATCTACGTAAAATTTTAAACTGTATAAGAGCATGTTTAGCATTTAACGAGCAGTAATGTATATGTTGTAAGCTTTCTTCCCATATTTCTGGGCTTATTATTTGACCTAATTCATTTTCCCAACGCTGTCTGTGTATTTCCGATGATGGAATATCACTTTCCAACAAAATATTGTAAATGTATGATATCATTTTTTCTGTATTTGGATGTTTATTCAAGCATTCATCTAAAATTTCACTCTTTCTATTTCTGAATTCTTGTGTATTTGCAGAGATATAGTTTCTGATTTGTAAGTATCTGAAATATTCATTATTATGAAGCCCGTAAGCTTGTTGTAATTCTTGAAATGAAAGAAAAGAATTTTCCTTATAAAGATCCCCTATATTTAAAATTCCTTTATTTTTCCATTGTATAAAAGCCTTATCCATCGTTGAGGGTTAAACGTAAAATTGTTGGCAATAGTAAGACCTAGCGGTATAAATTTTAGTTTTAATGTTTTCTTTATTTGTTTCCAAATACGTATTCCACTTTCTATTATCAAGTTTTCACTATAAATTTTCTTAGGTACATTAATATTAGCAAATATTATAGAGCTAATTTCAAATGGAAAACAGTCTTCTCTTTCCATTTTTAACCAGTTTGGTTTATTATCTGTTTCTTCTAACCAGAAATTCATATTTTTAATATTAACTGCCCAATAATAAAACATAAAATTTGGTAATGCTAAACCCCAGTTTATTTTAGCTTTACATAAGTGTTTTTTTATTTATTCTATGGTTCTTATAATCCCAGATAAAGTTAGTGACTATAGAGTCTACTTTTTTAAAAAAAATTTTTAGAGAGATATATCGGGATTGATTGAAATAAATATAATAATTGTGGGAGAAAAATCATTTTTATTGCGTTTATTTTACCTAACATTGAGATAGGTAAACTTTTCCAGTATAAGATATTTTTATTTAATTTATTCAGTAATAACGGGAAATTAGACTTAAATAGAGAGTCAAATCTTTTTGTAACAAAAATACCAAGATATTTAATATTTTCATTTGTTATCTTAAAAGGAAATTATTGTAATATCTGTAAGTTATTCATGGTTATTGGCATAAGTTCACTTTTATTCCAATTGATACTGTATCCTGAAATTAAACCAAATTCCGTTATTAGTTTTAACAAATTACGGATACTTATTTCCGGTTTAGTAATATAAAGTAATACATCATCCGCATATAACGAGATTTTATTCTTAGTATCTTTAGTATCATATCCATATATTTCCGGGTGCAATCTTACCCTTTGGGCAAGAGGTTCGATTGCTAACGCAAACAGTAATGGTGATAAAGGACAGCCTTGTCTACAACCTCGAGATAAACTAAACTTAGTTGATAACATATGGTTTGTTGTTATTCTAGCTGTTGGGTTTGCATATAATAATTTAATCCAAGTAGTAAACTTATCACCAAGCTTAAAAGCTTCCATCACCGAAAATAAATAAGGCCATTCCACCTGGTCAAAAGCTTTTTCTGCATCCAGCGAGATAACTACTAAGTCTTTTTTATCACTTCTTTTCGAATATATGATATTAAATAACCGTCTTAGATTATATGAAGAATATCTTTTAGGTATAAATCCTGTTTGATCAGGATGAATTAATTCGTTAACAACTTTGCTTAATCTTTGTGCTAGTATCTTTGTTAAAATTTTTTGATCCGTATTTAATAAAGCAATTGCTCTATATGATCCTGGGTCATCCAAATCTTTATTTATTTTGGGTATAAGTGTTATAATAGATTCGTTCAATGTATCTGGTAATTTCTCTTGTGTATATATCTGTTCATATAATGATTTTAAATATGGGACCATTTGGTCATGAAAAATTTTATAAAATTCCGAGCCTATACCATCTGGTCCTGGAGTTTTACCATTTTTTAATCATTTAATAGATTCTTGGATTTCTTTTATTGAAATATCAGCATTTAATAGTTCTCTATTTTGTAAATCTAATTCTTTTAAGTTACATATATTTAAAAAGGCATCTATTTCTGTTTTATTTACTGTCGCTTTACCAGTATACAGATTTTTATAATATTGCATAAATCTTTCATTAATATCTTTGGGTTGTATTAATAATTCACCGTTTTGTGATTTAATCCTATGTATAATTTTTTCAGCTTCAATTTTCCTTAATTGTCGAGCCAATAATTTTTGGGGTTTGTCTCCAAATTCAAACAGCAATTGTTTAGTATGTTGATAATATTTTAAAACTTGATCAGTGTATATTTTGTTTAATTTATACTTCAATGCTACAATTTTATTATATATTATTATATCTGATTTTGTTGCATTCTGTATATCTAATTGTTTAATCTCCCTTTCTAAGTCCTGTTGTTCCTTCCGAATCTTTTTATTATGGAATGCTTGTGAAGAAATCATAATTCCTCGAAGATATGCTTTAAATGTTTCCCATAATAAAGAGCGAGATATTTCTGGTTGATCATTTATTTCAAAAAACATCTTAATCTGAGTTATAATATATTCCTGAGTGGCTTTATTTTTTAAAATTTGTGGGTTAAGTTTCCATTGTCCTAGATTTTCTGTTTTACCATTTATTTTAATTTTAAATGTTAATGGCGCATGATCTGAAATTATAATATTATGATATTTAGATTCGTAAGTAAGTGAAATAAGCTTTGCATCTACCAGAAAGTAATCTATTCTTGAATAAGTTTTATGTACTGGCGAGTAAAAGGAATATTCTCGACCAGTAGGATTTTCTGTTCTCCAGACATCTTTAATGTTAGTCGTTTGGATGTATGCGTTTAATAAATCACTAGTATGTGATTTAATTTTTCTTTGTTTTGAAGATCTATCTAATAAGGGTCTAATGTACAATTAAAATCTCCTCCAATTATCAAATTGTAATGTGTTAATTCCGGAATATTATTGAGTACTTTCTTAAAAAAATAAAGGACTATCAAAATTTGGTCCATAGATATTAACGAAAATCATTTTTTTCCCTATTTATTTCTCCTATCACAATAATGTATCTGCCATCTTTATCAGATATAGTAGATGTATGCTTAAATAAAGTACCTTTACGAAATAATATTGCTACGCCTCTTGATTTATGCGTAAAGGAGGAGTGATATTTTGTCTATCCATTTGGCTTTCAGCCTATTTTCAGCGTCTTTCTTTAGGTGAGTTTCTTGAATATAAATTACATCAGCTTTAATTGCCTTTAAGTGTGTCAATATTTTTCCTCTTTTTATTGGTTCATTGATACCTTTAACATTCCAACTGCAAAAGGTTAATCCCTCATTCCCCATATTTCTTTTTAAATCCTGCATTTTAAATTTGTGGGAATCTAGAATAGAGTCCAAGGGTCCGCGCAGTAGACCTAACCTTACACCCGAACACCGAATAGATGAATTTTAAATCTCTTTTATGTACTTCACGAATATATCTCCATTGTTCCAGTGTATAGCTCCATTCAAACTGAAAGATATAATAAGCATAAAAGGATAGTAAAGAGTAGATAAAGAGATTAATAGAGTGCATAAAGAATGAAAAAACTACAAATGAAATATTTGTAGTTTGTGTAAGCCATACTATATTGGCTATCCATCTAAAGGCTTCCGGCATTGATGTTATTAATTTAGCCAGCTCCTAGATTTAAGGAATTGTTATTCCATAATAATATTTTAACGGGGATATAATATTAAAGAAATGAAAGGAGTGATATTGATCATCATAAAAGTATGTATATCTAAAATTAATTAAAAAAATCTAATTATAAAACCGCAGGTAAAGAGTTTTTAAAGTACAAAAAAATAAAAATCATTATTAAAAAAGAAAAAATAAGGGGAGGGTATCTCCAAATTTAACAAGACATAAGATATTAATTATTAGTAATATTAATTAGCAATAGTGAACAATCTTGGTTAATAATAATCATAGTGATAATAAAACCGCGTTATGATTTTAGTATGTGTGTTATTTGTTTGTGTTAGTTATATATTATGACTAATTGTCAATGTTCAGCGAGCATCTTCCAATCCGGGAAAACATTTCGTTCCATACGACATTGTCCGTTCCTTCTAGTTTCTTCTAATTCCATATTATCGTATGAAGTCTCATAGAATGTTAAGAGACCGTACTAGATCTTTAAAAATAGTAAAAGACAGTATGTTTGCTTGTAGATGGTTTTCAAGTGTGGAACTGCTTTGCAAATTCCATTGCTTCTGCTGGAGTCTTGAAGAAATGTTCCACGTTGTTATAAGTAACTCTTAGGATGGCTGGGTAATTCAAACCGTATCTCAAGTTTTCTACACCCCTCATAAGGTTTTTGGCTTCATTAAACGCTTTTCGTTTTCTGGCAACCTCTGGGGGATAGTCTCGATAGATACTGATTCTTTGTCCTTGAAATATCAGATTCTTTGTTCCCGAGGCTCTCCGCATAATATCCTCCAGGATAAAATCATATTGTAACTTTACAATCATTTGTCTTGGGGGGGGCATTTGTACTGGTCTGTCTTCTGCCGACTCGATGTGCACGAGCTAATACAGGCTTATCATCCAAAGATAAAACAGCTTGCAGTAATTTAGCAGTGAATTCTCGAGTGTCTTCGTGTTTCTCTAGACCTTCAGGAATCCCTGCAATCCTCAAGTTCTGCCTTCTCTGATAGCCTTCTAGCTGAGTGCATTTATCTGTTACTTTAGATAACAACTCCAGTAGACGTTCTTGTTCTGTTATCAGCTTTGCTGTAGACACAGTACTAGCCTCCGCTATCTTTTCAAGGTTTTTCATGCCATCTGCCTGTTGTTCCACCACATTTGCAATAGGATCAATCTTATTTTGAAAGTCTTTTTTAACATTTTCAAGTTTAACCTCCATCTTGCGTTCCATATTATTGATCATATCAATAAATTCATTCTTCAATTTTTCTGATTCTTTCTTGAACATTATCAATTTGTATCTTTGTATCTTTTTGAAATTCACTCCATTGATTTTTCATCAAGTCCATCTGATTATTAATTTGACAAATTTCTTCCTTTATATCTCCCTTTATTTCTTTCATTTCTTGCTTTATATCTTTCATTTCTGCCTTGAACTCTCGCTTTAAATCAGCCATCTGATGAGAAATAAAAGCTCTCAAATCCTCACCTTCTGTGCCTGCTTTCCTGGAGACATCTTCCAGGGAGCTGGCCCTACTCGAGTCCGAGGCTTCTCCCAGGCCTTCTCCCGCTCTCGCCCGGGTTTTTCGACCTTTTGTCTTGTCGGTAGGGCTCCGTGCCGTCATGGTTTGTCGCAGGGCTGATGACGTCACCCGGTACCGTCGATATTGAGGCGGCAGACAGTGTAAAGCAGGCAGCCGGTAAGTCTTTTTAAGTCCCCGTTTTTCCAAAATTTTTACGGAGCTGGCTGGCGCTATGCTTTAAGACTCCATAGCGCCTGATCTTGATTTTATGAGTAATTACGTTTGTGATTACGTGAAAAATCCCCGTCTAGGCCGCATGCGCGTCAATCTTCAAAGCAGCGGTATGAAATCACAAATAACAAACACCAAAGTGACATAGTAAGATGCATGACTCGAGAACTACCAGACGATATTTATGAGAGAGGGTTGGGCGTGGCGGGCACGTAATCACCAACATAACTCCTCATGAAATCAAGATCAAACTTCAAACTCGTAAGTTCTCGTTTAATCTTACTATTTTACTTCGGAGTCACGTGAGTGATTCCGTGAAGATTTCAAAGCTTTGTGATTTCATGCGCAGATCGAAATCTCGGCGTCTCAATGCATCAATTGACTCAGGATGAGTGAATAATCAAAATGCATTAACATGATATTGATTCACATGTATTAATGGTTTACGTTAATAAATAAATCAATAGCAACCACTGTAACTCAGGGGAGGCTAAAGTGGTCGCAAACAAAATGGGCAAAACCCTGTGTCAGTAACCGGCCTATGAAATTGTTTTTAAAACAATTTAGTTGACCATCCTGCGGTCGCGAGGATATGATCGCTGGGCATGTCCATTGCCCTGGCCGCTGATGTTAATGCAGACCTGGTGGAATGAGATATACAATTGTCAGTGTTAATACCTGCATAACCCAGATCCTGCTGCAGCACCTTGAAATAGTCTGAACCGACCTTCCTTTGTGTAGTTGTTTGTTGATAATGGAGGGGTATGGTCTGAGTGCAGGTAGATGGGTCTAGGGGAAAACAAATGGTCAGCATGGACTGGAAGGGCCGAGAGGGCCTGTTTCCGTGCTGTAATTGTTATATGTTGATAACAAACAATGTTGATTCCACACTTCTTAGGATTCTGGTGGCCTTGATAACAGACTTGAGACCATGGGGTATCCGAAAAATGATCTTAAATCATGCCACCCCTGGTCTGGTCTGCTTGTGTAGACCAGAATGTAAAATGTAATGGCACCTACAGCCAACTACATCCTATCTAGCCACAGCATTTGCAATGTTTGCCGTCATTGTGCTGATATAAGTGTCATGACTAAGGATGTAGCTGGGACCCCTTGGTGAAGTAATGTTCAGACATTTTCAATAACCAACTGCATAATCTTCTAATGGGAGAACTTGTTTCAAGATCTTTTTAACAACTCGATACCTGGGTTGAACCCGGCAGAGTAGTTCCGTTTTGTTGCTGCTATAGTATCTCTATAACTGAATTATTGTCAAATACCATTTAAGAATGAACTGGAAAATGTCAGTAATCTGTACCGTATTAAAAGTAACATTAACATCTAAACAAAATCACTTCTGATCCTCCTCATTAGGAATGTACTGCTTTGAGTGCTATCCCTGCACTCTGTAGTGAGCACATTCATGGCTTGATGTGACAACCTGAGGCATAAGTCAATCCATTCAAAATGTGTAAGTCAATAATTGTTTTATTGTGCAAAGGTATTGTGCAAAAGAATGTATTTCTCCGCACTGTTGTGCCACATATTTTTGCAATCAGTGAATAAACATGCACCAACATGTCGATATTCGATGTAGTATTGAACCATACTTTCATAATACTTTCAGATCCAATACCTATTCTGTGTTGCCATCGAACTGAACTGTATGAAACAGTGGCAAAGGAGATTTAGGTAATTATTACAGGATACTTTTACTTGATTACCATGTGACTAACATATGTCACCATCGTAGAGCAGCAACTTGAATTTGAGCATGTAGAATAGTAAGTTTAAACGAGAACTTACCAGTTTGAAGTTTGATCTTTATTTTATGAGGAGTTACGATGAGGGACTATGTGAAGAATCCCGTGAAGCCGTTCATGCGTCAATCTTCAAAGCAACTGTGTGAAATCACAGGTAATAGTGACTGAAGTATAATGGTAAGAACAAAAGACTAGAACTACCAGATGACAATTATGAGGGTTGCGAGCGGAGGGCATTCATAGTCCCTCATCGTAACTCCTCATAAAATAAAGATCAAACTTCAAACTGGTAAGTTCTCATTTAATCTTACTATTTTACTTTGTGAGTGACTACATGAAGATTTCAAAGCTCTGTGATTTCATGCCGTGTGAAACGAGTATACACAACCATAGCTGCTTCATTGACAAATGAAGGGAAAACATTCATAATGCCTACAGTCATGACATACATGTAAAACATGTTGATGCTGTTTAAATTAAATAATAATATTTCCATCTCTCACCCAGATGGAAAATATAACCAAAACATAAATAGAATTAACAAATACCCCTGGTTCCGCGATGGGTTACTATAAATGTTTGGAGATTCATTCGTTGGACCTTGCTGCAGCTGTAACAATGTGACCCAGTGGAACACAACTACCCTTGCTGCTGATGTTGTAGCAGCCCTGGTGGAATGAGATCTAGAATCAGAATCCATTCCTACATAACGCAAACTCCGTTTTTATCATCTGGAGTGGCTTGACAAATACGTTCTCCCAAATTTTTGTGACTAACAACATTGCTAGTCCAGAACCTCCAAGGCTCTTGGTGAATTTGACGTATTGTTGTATATATGTGTGCTTACCTTATCAAAGGTCCCCTGGCATGCCTGTGACTATTTTGAGACTTGACCCCCTTCTGGTCTGCTCAAGTATTTATAACATATTATAATTTACAGATGTAATCATCCTGTACCATCACAATTATGTAGTGACTAAACCTGCTGTGCTAAACCAGCAGCAGATGGATAACCACCTAATAAACTCTAGCCAAATTTAAGGAAATAGCTGGAGCCTCCAGCTGGTGAAATAGTGTTCACAAATGTCAACATCGCATATGGCATTGTACTGCTTCTAGGAGACCTATGTTGAAGATATCCTACCACTTGATATCCGGCATGGACCCGACAGAGCGGGTCTTGTTTGCTGCAGCCAACTCAATGAGAAAGCAAATTGACACAATTAATGGCCGTACAACTCAATAATTAACAAACGATCATTTAACATGAACTCCAAACATTAGTAATTTATACCATTTTCAATGTATCATGAGCATAAACAAACTCTTTCATCTCCTGGAAAAGAAAAGTTCTGCGTTTTGGTGCTATCCAAGCACTTTGAACACATAGAAGGATAGATGTAACAACCCAAACCTTAGGGCAGTTTATTAAACCTGCCGAACATAATTTGAGTTTACCATGCAACAGCTGATTTCCCAAGCCCCAGGCTGAACCAGCAAAATTACGTTTAAAATAACCAAATAAGGTTATATTATTATTCCTGACAAATCAGGAATCAATTTGCATAATCACACAATAGGGACCTAAAACGGCCTCTTAATGAATTTATTTGAAACCTCGATTGATGAAGCAAAATGGAGAGGGCCATAAAAGACCTTCCTTCTCCTTGTCGTGAGAATGTATCTCTCGCCACTGTTATGCCACACATTTTGCAACCAGTGAATAAGCATGAAAACAACAAAAAATATCTACATCTCTACATCTATACACACACACACACACACGTGTTCCATTTAACTAGAATTTCATAATACAGTGTGATTCAACACCAATTCTGTATTGCCATTAACCTATACTTGATGATTCTCCTGTGGCAAACAAGATTACGTAACCATTCCAGGGGTCTTTAACTGATTGCACCATCATGACTAACATATGCCATCATCATAATGTATCAACCTGAACCTGAGCATGACAATATGCATATTTAACCCATACAATGCCCGTAGGGTCTATAGATAGTTGATACCAATAACAGGAAAATTGGTAAGTCATGCAAGTCTGCTCCACCTCCAGACTCAAGATGATATTTGCAATTTGGTATCTGCCGTAAACAGCAACTGTGTTTCTGATTTCCGAGCCAGTCTTGCAAGACAATCTTGGCCCCCTATACTGAACCTGTCCAATTCTAACCTGCTTGAAATGCTAGTATTGTCCATTTTACATGGTTAAACCCCTCAAAGTAGCTGATAATGTCTCAATCATTTGCAATGTATAACTAAGTGTACACCTTACCAAGTTGTAAGTGGTCCCTTAATTGTAGAGTAGCACAGGTACAGTGCGTGGAACCTCTGGCCAGCTTTATGCTGCCACCAACTTCAGTGAACCGCTTACTGCCGATGAAGACATGGGGTGCGTTGTCGCCGAAACTATGAAACCTTGCTCATTTCCAATAGTTTGTGCTTCGCCTATGGAAAGGTCGTACCTGAATAGAAGATTCGGCGGCCAACTGCAATGTCCCCGAGTGCGGTGTTCACTGCATATGTGTTTGGGATGGCAACTTTTCTGCCAGACATAGACCTCTGGCGCGTGCCCTACATCTCTTGGGCATGCTCTATGGCTTTACCCTCAGACTCGGCGTTAGACTATACCAATCCCGCATGCTCTCCTCTTACATGAGGGAGCCATTAAGCAGCCCTGTTACAAGGTGCTGCATGCACGGCTTCAGCAATACGCTGACTTTGCCATGGCCCCAGCGTCAGACTAAAATCCTACATGAGGGAGACTTTAAGCAGGCCTGCTAAAAAGCGCTGCTGATGCAATTTCCCATCTAAGGCCATTAGCACCATTTTGCAATATAATAGTAAGATTAAATGAGAACTTACCAGTTTGAAGTTTGATCTTGATTTTATGAGGAGTTAAGTTGGTGATTACGTGAAGACCCGCCAGGCCCCATGCGTACCAATCTTCAAAGCAGCGGTATGAAATCACAAATAAACAACACCGAAGTGAACAGTAAGATCAGTGGCTCAAGAACTACCAGGTGATCGTTCATGAGAGAGGGTTGGGCGTGTTGGGCACTTAATCACCAACGTAACTCCTCATAAAATCAAGATCAAACTGCAAACTGGTAAGTTCTCATTTAATCTTACTATTTTACTTTGGAGTCACGTGAGTGATTCTGTGAAGAGTTCAAAGTTTTGTGATTTCATGCCGCAGATTACAAACTCGGCATCCCACTGCATTGATCGACTCGAATGAGAAATAATGCATTAGTAGTAACATTACATTCAATGTAGTAACAGGGTTTATTTAATAATATAAACAAACAATAGTTTTTCTTTAATACCAGGGCATTTAAACAGAACTTAAAATGGCATTAGCAAACAGCCCTGGATCAACAATCGGGCGATGATAAAAAATTCTGAAACATCAGCTCATTTGCCCATCCGGCGGCCACCATAATATGGTCGACAGACACATCCTTCGCTTTGGCCGCCAAAGTAGCTGCTGCCCTCGTGGAATGAGATGTAAACACATCTGATTTAATACCTGCATCAATCAAAACTTGTTTCAGCCACCTGGAGATAGTGTTAACTTACTCTTTTATGTGGTTTTTATTTATAACTGATAAACAATCCTGTCTCCATATTACATCAATTCTCGGTCACTGACATGTATTGCATCAAATGTGTTTTTACGTATAAAGCTGGATCCGTAGGATATGCTGCAAATATTATTTTCAAACCTGTGACACTTGGCCTGCTCTGTTTGAGGAGGTCGTAAATGTAAAATGTAACATTGTCCACAGCAGTTTCCATTCTGTCTAACTGTAATTTTTGTAACGTCTGTACCTTTTGTTCTGAAACCAACGCCATAAGCATGGCCAATTTTATGGTAATTTTGGTCAACGTCAAAGATGATATAGGAAACCACTCACGTATTTTCTTAAGGACTATACTTACATCCCAAATAGCCATATATCTAGGTTTGGGAGGTCTGGAATTGAAAATGCCTTCCATAAATTGAACCACAAGAGGGTGAGATCCAATTGCATGATTGTCTGATTTCATCACTTAATGTGATGACAAAGCACTTCTTGCTGTATTGATTGCACTATTACTTAGTTCTTCATCACAGTAAAGAGTTGACAAAAATTCAAAAACATGTGAAATACGTGTTGTACAATAATCAATATCATTTTGTACACAGTAAACTTCACATTTCTTTACATAACAAAAATACTGCTTTTGAGTACTCGATCTCCAAGATGCAGTAAGCATGTCGATAGTTCGACCCGACAAACCTTGTCCCAGATATGGCCTTCTTAGAATCTGCAAATTAACAAATCAATATGGTCTTACAATGGATGACATTCGCCAGTCACTGGATTCACCAATAAATTCCTTCGTTTAGGAACAACCATCAAAGGTTGTGTCATCAGCTGTCGGATCAAAGGATACCATGGCTAAGTAGGCCAGTCGGATATTACCAGTACCCCTGAAGCATTGTCCTGCTTGATTTTAAGCGGACATCAATTTATGACAGAAAGGTGGGAATGCATAAATATACATACCACCCCAATTCAGCGAGAAAGCGTCAATCGCTACTGCCCCAGAATCTGGTTCCCATGACACATATTTGGGAAGCTGGTGGTTTAGTCTAGATGCGAAGAAGTCGACATCTGGTGTTCCATATTTGGCAATGTGGTCTTTGAACACATTGTGATTCAGCATCCATTCTATGTTGTCATGGAATTTCCGTGATCTGGTGTCTGCCACTGTATTAAGTTTTCCTGGCAGATAAATAGCTGAGAGCCAAATGTGTTTATCAATGCACCAGATCCAGATTTGGTTATCAGTCTGTCACAAGATACCGACTTTATACCACCCATGTGATTGACATATGCCACTGCCGTGTTGTTATCGATCTGGAGCTGAACATGCAGACTGCTCTTGTTAGAACAATAAGCTTTGAGCCCATGAAATGCTCCTAAAAGCTCTAAATGGTTTATTACCCAAGTCTGTAGAAGCCCAGCTTCTTCTGAACTCCATCTTCCTCCACAACTTGAATTAGTGTCTGTGGCACCACATCCAAGTGCACTTACATCAGTCTGCAAAACCATGGAAGATTGTTCCAGCTCTATCATGCTAAAACTACTAGAGACATGTTGAATCCACCATAAAATATCAGTAATTGCTTCAGCTAATAACTGCATGGGCCTATCATAATGCCTAATTTGTACCTTAAGTGCCTGTTCTTCTGCTTTTTGTAATTGCTGATACTGCAAAGGCCCAAATTGGACTGCTGGAAATACTGCTACCATTTTCCCAAGAAGTCTCGCCACTTGCCTAAATGAAGGTTTACACTTGTTTAAAAGTGTTACACATTCCTCAATTAGCTCTGTACTTTTTCCAATTGGCAAGGTAATTACCATTTTGATAGAGTTAATTGAAAACCCCAAATAATCAATTGTGGTAATTGGCGCAAGTTTGGATTTCTCCAAATTAATGACAAACCCCAGTTTTTCAAATGTGGATTTGACAACTGCCACTGATATTTCGGCTAAAGCTTTTGTTTGTCCAATTATTAAAATATCATCCAAAGAGGCTATAATCACATGGCCTTGACTTCTAAGCAACCCCAAAATTAGTTTTAACAATTTGGTGAATAATCTAGAGGCTGAGGTAAATCCATTTGGCAGTGCTTTATACTGCCATCATTGATTCATCCAATTGAATTTAAAATACCTTCTATGCTCGCAATGAACAGGCACTGAATAATAAACGTCCTTCAGATCTATTGTGGCCATATAATAACCTTTATAAATAAGTTGCTTGGCCATAACCAATGTTTCCATTTTAAAGTGTCTGTAGAGTACAAATGTATTTAATTTTGTCAGATCCAAAATGATTCTACATCCTCCGTCCCTCTTAGGATGGGGAAAAATATTTGACACAATTTGACGGACTTGATGGTCCATCCTTTCAATTACACCTTTGTTATATAATTTTGTGAGTTCAGCTTGAACCTCTATTAACTGTTTGTGAAAAATAAAGTGTTCTGACAGGAACACGTTGGAAAGGTAAAGTAACATTTGGAATAAATTCAATCCGAAACCCTTGAATGACACTCCTGATAAATAGATCTGAAGTAAGCTGCTTCCATTTGTTATAAAAAAGCAGTAATCTACCACCAATATTCTCTTGAGTTATATTTAATATGTTTTTATGAGAACCAGGTCCACTTACCTCCCTGATGACTGGTACACCCTGCTGACTCCAGCCTCTGGCAGTAGCTCCCATAGTCGCTCATGCTCCCACCGAGGGATACCATCCACGTCCCTGTGCTGAGGGCCGGCTTGTCCCTGGATTAGCTCCAGATGCTGAGGTGGTTTTGTAGGGATACTTTCTCTTCAGCTGCCTGCCGGGCATCATTGGTCTCATCAGACTCTTGTTTTAGCATCTTCATTTATGTATTTAACTGGTTTGGTTAGATCTGCGCCAAACAGCAGATCAGGTGGTTGAATGCTTGCTGGCTTGCAAAGCGCAGCATATCTGGAATTAATGGTTGGCCCTATAGCCCTTTTCCTGAGATCATTGATCTCAAAAAGTGTGTTGCATAACAACCCTAGAGCCTCTTGGTGTGTTCTGGTCATATAACCACCATCCATTGTTCTTGCGAACGCTGTAATGCCAGCAGCCAATAATTTTAAAATTATTTGCATTTTTATTTCTTGGCTTCGCATACCTGGTCCCATCTGACCCCAGATGACTTGATTCACCGTTGGAACTCTTAATACTTCACAGTTGCTTGGAGGCTCATGTTTTTTGGCTGTCTCATCCATAGTAAGCTCCTGAAGCTGACGAGACCCCATGTAATTAATTGTGGTAGCCAGCTCTTCACCTTGTGGCTCACCTGCTCCTGATGGGACAGCAAATGGAAGTGCCAGTGGTGGAACATTGGGTAGTTCAGTTTCTCCTGGCTGAACTTCCCCATCAGAATTGGGCTTAGGACTTTTCTGGCCCATTGCACTCTCCTCAAATTGATAAGGAGTTTCTGGCAGCATTGTTGCTGCTGGCGCTTCTTTTCCTAAGCGCTGACACTCCTTCTCTTGGAGTGAAATTCTTTGGAGGACTGTATGCAACAGTTCCTCCACTTGGGATAGGCATGTACACACTCCATACAGCCCCAGTGAGGAATCATCCCCCGACTCCGTGATCCTAGCAGACGTATCTGTTGCCTTGTGCCCTAATGGCAACGGCTCTGTGTTGTGTAACACTAAGTCTGCAGTCGCTGTTTCTGTACTTAGCGACTGAACAGGGGTATGAGGCAGGGCTTCCAAGCCTGAACTGCCGTGGGCGGTTGAAACGCGCCGCTTTCCCTTCCCTGTTTTTTCCATGCTAGCACTCGGTATAGCGTACCGGCCAGCACGGATTCAAGCTCCAGTGGAAAGTTTTTAAAACTTACCAGGAGTCTGCATACTTACCGCTGGAGGAGCTCCGTTTCTCGCAGCCTCCGTGCGTCAAATGTGCTTGATGTACTGGTGCGCATGCAGCCTGGCGGGTCTTCACGGAATCACTCACGTGATTCCGAAGTAAAACTAAAGATTTACCTAACAACTACTGGAGCCATAATGAATACTGTTTGTCCTTCATTGTGAATTTATTAATTTCAGCTGTTGATAACAAGGTGTGTTAACAATGACCTACATGGCACTTAATAGTTAACCATTTAACAAGATAACAGTTGTCCTACTTGCACAGCTTAACCACATCTATACTATTAACAATTAGTCTAACGACTAGAAAAAGCTGTTTTATAACAACAAAACTGTTACCAGACTCCATTGACTGCAATCTGTTGCCCAGGTTGGCGTCACGGCCAATTGAATACCTAAAAGTGAATCCCAATGTCCTACAAGTCTATTTGATAGGAACTTAATCTAATTGGATAGAGGAACCCAATTTCTCAAATATAGTTTGAGACTTAACAGTGGATTTTAGCACATTCATAACCAGTGTTTTTGAACTGTGAATAGTTCTCTTTGAATGCTTTTTTGTCATCATTCTGTTATATTGCCTTATCCTTGCAATGCCTCCTCATCCTCCATGATCACTGTGAATGGGAATACCCTACTAAACAGCCTATTCCTATGAAGCAGCCCTGAACAAGGTACTGCTGGCGCCCATGAAGCAGCCCTGAACAAAGGTGCTGCTGGCGCGGCCTCTCCAATAGGCTAGCCTGCCATAGCTTGGCATCCTCCTGGAGCAGTCCTGAACAAAGGTACTGCTGGCACAACCTTTCCCATAGGCTGGCACTGCCATAACTTGGCATCCCCATGAAGCAGCCCTACCCAAAGGTGCTACTGGCATAGCCTCTGCAATAGGCTGACACTGTCATAAACTTTACTGCTAACGTGGGCACACACGTTAACCCACGCTGACCCAACTCCTACTGAAGCAGTGTCTGTAAATTCATTCCCAGAGGGGAATCCTCCCAACATCTTTCCTTATTGTGCTGACCATTTTTGTCAGTTGTCCCCATATCCTGGGGATTACTGCGGTTTGGGAACCGCATAACTGAATTTCCCCTCCCCGGGAATGAATATATATGAAAATATATATTTCATCGGGGACTATATATATATATCACCCAGGCTGATCATTTAGGTGAGTTTAACCCAATTTCCTGGGGACTACTGCATTCTGGGTACCACATATACTTGGGTTTCCCCTCCACTGGGAACCCAGCCTAGCCGTTTAGGTTAGTTTTAACCCCATCTCCTGGGGACTACTGCGGTCTGGAACCACCTATTCTTGGGTTTCCCCTCCACCGGGAACCCAGGCTGACCGTTCAGGGCAGTTTAGCCCCATACCCTGGGGACTACTACGGTCTGGAACTGCACTATTCTTGCATATCCCCTCCCCGGGAACCCAACGTGTGGAGTCACTGACCACGTTATCAGTGACTGCGATCGCGAACCCGACTTTCCAAGCTCTCCGCTTCCACGGTCGGACCAGGGTTTTTCCCCCAAAGCCCTAGGCTGGTTCCCTCGTCGGCCATCGCGAACATCCCGCAAAAAACCTCAGAGGTTCCTGCAGGAGACCTACAACAGGTAAGGACTAGCACTTACCTGAAGTTTAGACTTACCGTTGGAGGAGCTGTGCTGCTCCACAGTCGTCTGCACGTAAGCGTCTGACATAATGACGCACGAACAGCTATACGGGGTTCTTCATGTAGTCACTCACGTGACTCCAAAGTAAAATATGCATATACGCTCAATAGCCCCTTACCCATGGGGTGCATCTAGTGTATATATTTAGTTGATACCAACAATTGAAGAATTGGTAACTCATGCAATCTCCAATACCTCCAAGTTGAGATGGTATTCGGAACTTCTCATCTTAGAGTCCTTAGCATCAGTTTGTAATAACTGAATTTGACCGACCACACTACTGTAGCGAGTTTTAAGTTCAAGTTCAAATGAGTTATTGTCATGTTCAGCAATGCTGAATACTGTTTTTTCATCATTGTGACTGAGGTAACTTCAGCTGACAATAGCATAAGTTTGTTAACAGTGGTCTAATTGTCCTTTGAGAGGTTGATACTTGCACAATATCAGTTCCTTGATTTGCTCGGCTGAAGCACAGCTGCTATATTGCCAATTACTCTAGATGAAAATAAAACTCAGTTTTATAACAGATTGCTATTAACTCCAATCCCTTGCCACAGGGTGGAGCCAAGGCTAATAATAATTAAAGGTAAATCCCAATGACCAACAAACAGTTTATCCCATTCCGTAATTAGCAATTCTATTTACTGTTATCAGTACAATTATATTGTCTTTGATAACCTCTGTAATGGGATTTGCATAGCATGGATCTTTGACCCTACAAATCTGTTGTTAGTCAGGAAAATAAGTTTTCATATTTGGAAAGTTCATATGCCCTCCATTCTTCATAATAACATGCCACTCCTGCCTTATTCCATGGGTGGTTTGCATGAGAACTTGTGCCCAATTTCTGAACCTTAACTTTAAAAAATAACCCTGGCCATAATCCAAACTTGCTTGGAATGCTACGACTGTGCCTCAACCAGATATTTTTACCCTTTGTGTGTTGTACAAAACAAATGTAAATATTACTACGTGCACTAGCCATATTTTGGAAGTGCTAGACCCATTTTGTTGAGTAGGATTTGTAAGCTGCATGGAATTTCTGAGCTATCATGCTGCCCCCAGCTCCAGTGAAACGATTACTGCCGATGAGCGCCTGGGGTACGTTCTGAAATGATGACTTTTGCCCGCTGTTGGCCTAATTGATTCGTCTGCCAGGTTTTCTTCCCCTGTTGAATAGGCCTACCTGAATAACAGATTCAGCAGCTGGCTCTCACATCCCCCTGTTGGCGCTTGTTCACATATGTGCTTTAGTATGTTCTATTGACTTCTTTAGAACCTGGAGTCAGTTATATCTTGACCTTTTGCTCTTCCCTCCTCAGAGAGGGCGATTCATAGGCAGCCCTAAACAAGTGCTGCCGCGGGCCGCAGGATATCAATACTGATAAGAACCCATTGGACCTAACCCAAATAGAATATTCTGCTGGGATGGTAACTTTGTTGTCAGGAAAAAGGTACCTCTGACACGTGCCCATCATCCCTTGGGTTATGCCCCATGGCCATACCCTGAGACAGTGTCAGCAGGATACTGACCCGTCTTGGTCTCTGCCTCCAAGAGGGAGACTTGGATGATCAGCCATGATCATATTGAATGGCGGTGCAGGCTCGAAGGGCCTAAACCTGCACCTATTTTCTATGCTTCTATGAGACCTGTAGCAGCTCTGTAACTGGAGCTGCTGGTGCGGCCTGCGGAGGTACTGTCTCACCCTACCATCAGAATCGGTGTCCGAACTAATCCTCATCTATGAAGGTACTATCAAACAGTTCACTACCAGATACTGCTGGTGCCTTTTTTGTGCATAATGGCGCTGACACTCCTCCTGTTGGCGTGTACCCTGCTGTAGCACTGTATGCAACAGTTGCTGTATTTGGGGTAGTCGTTTCAAATGCACTATCCAGCTCCAGTGAGGAATTCATCCCCCGACTCCGTGGGCCTTGCTATCCAGCCCCGGTGGAGAATCATCTCCCGACTCCGTGGGCATAGCAGATTATGTGTGAACTTGAGCAACCCTGTCCCAGGCGTTGCTGGTGCCGCCTTTCATAAAGGCCGGCGCTTTTTGACATGAAACAGCCCTGCACCAGGTGTTACTAGCACGGCTCTCTCGTAGGCCAGTAATGTCACAAATGAAACAGCCCTGTATCAGGCACTGCTGGCATGGCTCTCCCGTAGGCCAGCACTTTCATACATGAAGCAGCCCTGTCAGGCGCGGCCTGTCCCGTAGACCAGCACTATTACAGTGTAAGCTCACTAAATCAACATTTTTAGTGTACAGCTTTACTTGTGAAGGATTAAAACAATTCACAGCAACTTGTGCTAAACAACAAAGATTACATTGTCAGAGACATATAACAATAACTTTTTATGACTTTAACTTTGCCGTTAGCTTTTAACTTCAAGAAAAACACTATAACATACATAAATTTTATTATTAAGAGAAACTCTTTGTAGCCCGACTCTCCTGAGTCCAAATTGGGCTGAATGAGTCCCATTTAAGACTTGCCTGGGGACCAACATCTGTGAGCCACTGACCCCACTGTCAGTGACTCTAGCGTCACTTCCTTGCCGTTCCAATGGCATCCCCACAGGCTGGGAGCCGCTGACTGCACTGTCAGTGACTCTGGCTTGAATTTCTTGCCATTTCACGGCATCTCCGCAGGCTGGGAGCCGCTGACTGCCTTGTTAGCGGCTCCTTATCTCACAACCTGATCTATTTGCTGGTTATCTGCTTCCACGGTCAGACTGGTTTTCCCTTCAGTCCATAACCGGCACTCTCGTTGGGCTGCGAAACTGGCAGGAAAACCTCTGTGAAAAGAGGCTCCCGCCTGAAAAATCCTGGTAAGTAAAAACGAACTTACTTCGAGGTTTAACTTACCGCTGGCAGGAGCTCTGTTCTGCCAGTCTGGTGCTTGTGGCCAGTGCGGCTCACGTACTGACGTGCATGTGGCCTAGACGGGGTTCTTCACAGAATCACTCCGAAGTAAAATTTTACAATCCAAACTTGTACCTTATGGATTCAGGAAAGGTTTGAAACAAATCAGGAACTGAGGCCCTTGCTGCATCAAGCCTTCAACTTAATTTGTAGCCACAGAACTAAGCCTCCAATCCAGCACAGTTTCTAGTCAATGATAACCTCAGCACACTGTGAATCACACTGTCAGTGAATCAACCAATTATACCATTACTGAATGCTAAGAGTCTTTTATTGGAGAGTTCACCATGACAGCTGGTTTCAAGTAATTAACTTGAATTTACTTAATTTCAAGTAATTAAGTAAATCTGGACTTAAAAACAAACTAGTCTCAGTGAAGGTAACTATGAAACTTTTTGACTAAACTAGAATTTGCATGGTATGGTATTGTGAAGAAGTGTCCTGACCAGAAACATCATCTGGCTATTCCCTCCGCAGATGCTGCCTAACCAGCTGCGTTCCTCCAGCACTTTGTGCTTTGATTCTGTATTGTTCATCGAGGAAGGAAATCTGCTTGCATTACTCAGCCTGGCCTCTATCTGACTCCAGGACCATCAATATTGTTGAGTGTTAACTGCCTCCTTTACTTCAGGATAACTTGTGATGGCCAGTAAGTATTGGTATTCCAGTGAGGCTCACATTCATGAAGGAATAAATAGATAAAATCAAGAAAATCTCCAGTGCATGTAAAATGGAATTTCAATTAGTGGACCTATTTAATTCAAAATATTGCTGCTCTGTATCAGAGACTGGTGTGGATCACAACTACCATCCGTGAAGTATTAAGAATAGTCGTTTTCAAAAAACTTTCTGCCCAGCACTGCGCATTTTATCAATTAGTCTTAGTTGCATACCATATTATTAGTTATAGATCCAATTTAAGATTACACTTTTCATTAATTAACCGACTTCCAGTTCGAATGGCAGTTACCTTTCTTGACGCTGAAGATTTTCATTTCTATGCTCACCAGCCATTTAGTTTTCAACAATTCATTTTAACTTTCAGAGAAAACATTTAAATAAGCCCACTAATTGAAATTCCATTTCACGTGCACTGGAGGTTTTCTTGGATATTTCCGATTTATTCCTTCATGAAGGTGGTCTTTACTGGAATATCAATATTTATTGTTATCACAGGTAGCCCTGAAATAAATGAGGCAGTTAAGATTCCATGTTTTAAACAAAACAGCCCAAGCTTTTGGTAGCAGTTCGAATCTTTGTCAGACATTTGTTTAAGTGGATGCCATCAATGTATGGAAGAAAACAAAACAATTCTGTTAAAATTGGAAAAATAATGTTACTACTTCTTTTTCTTCCAACATCAGAACATTGAGTAATAAAATATGCAAATACTTGCACTTGATTTTCTTGAGAGTTCCCCCGAGCCTCCTTTGCAATTTTTGTATGGGACCTTATTGGAAATTCAAAAGAAAAGGTGTAAATTCAGCTTTCTAGTAATACATCGCCAGTAGCAAACCTTAAACAGCGGTGGCAATGCATTGTACTTTGTTTCTCAAATTCTAGGTCTTGGAGGTAGAGTATGATACATGGCTGTCATTGTGCAATAAGTTTAGTGCTTTCGACCAGAGAAATATTCATCTCTGGGTTCTGCTGCAGTGATAATGAGATCAGGAAAATATCAAGGAAATTTCACAGGTTTGTTCAACCCTCTATTTTCTCCAATTATCCTTTCATCAGCTTTTGTTTTTTCATTTCCATTAATTAAAACATGATTTCACTTCTTGTCTAAATATATTGAGAGCATTGAACACAAAACAATATAATACAGGAACACTGACTGTGCTGAACAGGATGCCAAATTAAACTAATCCTTACTACCTGCACATGATTCATATCCCTCTAATCCCTGCATATAAATGGATATATCTATATGGCTCTTGAACATCACGTGCATATCTTGTCCACCCGCATGTGGACGTGGCGTCGAAGGATGAGCTGCCGAAGCAAAGAATTGGAAGCCAAATAACCGAATGGAAACTACACCAAAAGGCAAAATATCCAAAAGGGCGCAAGGCCGAAAAGCCAAATAAGCGAACAGACGCAAGGCCGAAAAGCCAAATAACCGAACGGATGCAATGCCGAAAAGCCAAATAACTGAAAGGACGAGATGCCTAAAAGCCAAATAACTGAAAGGACGCGATGCCTAAAAGCCAACTAACTGAATGGAAATGACACCAAAAAGCCAACTCACTGAAAGGGCGAGACGTCAAAAAGCCAAATAACCGAAAGGGCGGGATGCCTAAAAGCCAACTAACAGAACGGAAGCATAGCTGAAAAGCCAAATAACGGACATGACTGATCGGGGGAGATGGGAGGGTGGGGGTCAATTTTAACTTTTCCTTCGCCGCTCTTGGACTTGTAGGCCAGTGGTCCTTTTGGGTGTGAATCGAAAAACCAGACGAAAAAATATATACTTTTTTGTAAAGAATATCTTAGCTCCCTGAATCGGTACAGTGATATGAGTAAATGTGAATCGGCATGAGGTATTGTCAGCGTACACACCCGAAAGACGGGAAGTGTCCGCGCTGCGCTGCCTCAGCTCTTTATTCCCAGTAAGCAGAAGTCTTCCAACTTCTGTGGACCTCCAGCTGAACCCAGCTCGTTCTGCGCTCGGCGATTTCCTTTGGGTTAGAAAAGTGGGTCAGTTGTAGAGAAAACCTTTATCAAATGCATTGGGCGAAATTAAACAAATTTTGGAACTAGCTTTTGTCTGATCTAACCGACCACTTCAGCTATATTCTGCTTTCAAATAGGAAATACACTCAGGGGAAATTGTAAAAAAATGTTGTATCAACAATGCCAACCATTTGCACGGTTTGTAACTGAAGGTGCAGGGTACAAAAGCAAGGAGGTTGTGTTGAACTTCGTTAAAACATTGGTTTCATTAAGGCTGGGATATTGGGTACTGCACTGTACAATGCGAAAGCACGGCAGAGAGCGTAGACAAGATTTACTAGAACAGTGTAGAAAGGAACTGCGGATGCTGGTTTACACCAAAGGTTGATGCAAATTGCTGGAGAAACACTGTGGGACAGGCAGCATCTCTGGAGGGAAAGAATGGGTGACGTTTCAGGTCAAGACCCTTCAGAGTGAACTGAAATCTCGTCAGTGAGAGTACTTGTGATTGTCTGAAGAAGGGTCTCTACCCGAAACATCACCCATTCCTTCTATCCAGAGATGATGCCAGTCCCGCTGAGTTACTCCAGCATTTTGTGTCTATTTGTCAGTGTGAATCAGCATCTGCAGTACCTTCCCACACAAGACCGCCCGGGGCTGGTGGGTGACTGGGCATTCTGAACCCGAGCTCCAAGGTGTAAGCGGCCAAAGGAGCGCATCCTTCGGGACAGCCCGCACTCTCTTCCCGGGGTCAACGCTGTCCGACCACAGCCACCTTCCACCTCAGCTGGGAATCCACTCCAAGGTGCTATGATTGCCACAGAGGCCTTTGGCTGTCATGTTCGTCCCCCGCCAGATTTTAAGCCAAAAACAATCTGGAGCGGAATGCACATGAACCCTAACTGATAACTCGGTATGAAACACTGAAACATTTTAGAAAAGCTAAATTTGCTGCACGAATACACAAACAAATTTACTATTTAACTAATTAAAAATGTAACAAGATACAACAATTATCTAATTTGAAATGTAACAAGATATAACAATTTAACTAATTTAAAATGTAATAAGGAACAACAATTTTACTAAATTAAAATGTAACAAGGAACAACAAAATAACTAATTTAAAATGTAACAAGGAACAACATAGACATTTCTTTACGAGATGCACGGTAGTGTATGTAAATGCATTGTGGTAGTCAAAATATAATTGTTACAGGTGGTGTAAATATCTCTGGAACCAATTTGGATTATTATTTTGTTAAATCAACCGAAAGTTCCAATCATATGGGATTTTATTTTATATTCAGGAAAGTCCAAGAGCGGTGAAGGAAAATTAAAAATGACCCCCACCCTCCCGTCTCCCCTGGATAGTGATGTGATGGATGCGGGGGTCTGGACCAATCATTGAAAAGTCCCACCTCCCGGCGATGTCTTGTCCGTTATTTGGCTTTTCGGCGATGCAACCGTTCGGTTAGTTGGCTTTTAGACGTCCCACCCTTTTGGTTATTTGGCTTTTCGGCATCCTGCCCTTTCGATAAGTTGGCTTTTTGGCGTTGTTTCTGTTCAGTTAGTTGGGTTTTAGGCATCTTGCCCTTTTGGTTATTTGGCTTTTCGGCATTGCATCCATTCGGTTATTTGTAGGAATGTTACAAAATTTCGAGATTTTAAAAATCAAGCCTGTAATTTATCCCATCAGATAATGCATAACAATAACTTTAATTTGATATCTAATTCACTTCCATATCTTCAATATTAAAAAAGTTATGGTAATTTTCTTACTCGATAATTAGCATCTTGTTCCCTATTGCTTTTTCATTGACTTAACACAAAATGTGATCGAGGACAGTCAAAAGCCCATAACTTTCTTAAAAATTAAGAAAACTGAATTAAATTTTCAGTTATTATAGATTGAAGCATTCTGTAACAAATTTGAAACACATTACTTGGATGACCTGAAATTAAAGCATATAATTAGTTTGTTTCCTAATTGTAGCTAATTACAAAATTGACCGTTGTGACGGAAATAGTAATGAAGACCCAGACTACCTTGAAAATTCAAAAACGTGATATTCTCAAGATCAGAACTTTAATATTATTGCATTATATGCCATAAGTCCGTAACAGACAGATAAAGAAATTACAATTTCTAAAAAAAGACCAAGTCTTTATGGAGAAGATCAGTTGCTAGCTGGTACATTGGCATATCATAATCAGTCATATCACCATACCCCTCAGATTGTAACCAATAAGCAACTCTGTACACCTTGTTTTTCCTCAAATTTTCAATTTTGGCATTGTAAACTACACGTTTCTGCTCTTCAAACCATGCATAACATGCCTTTCTGCCCATTGCTTTCCCATTAAGAATGTCCTGTGGATCATCATATTTGGAGTAGTGAAAATTCGGATAATCTCTGCAAATGCTGTCTACATCACTCTCTTTTGTGGGGCATTTCGATTGACAATTTTGCATTTCTTCTTCAGAGACCTCTGTTTAAAACAAAAACACTGAACAGCATTAACAGAAACAAGTTATTATTTGCAATTTTAGAAAAAAAGTAGAAATGATAAAGTTAAACGCTAAAATGAATAGTAAATACCCAACAAAAAAATCATATTCATCAGTTTCATTAAATCAATTTAATTAATCTAATCAATTAAATTCATCTAAATTCAATTATTAGATCTAAACATCTATCCATTTCTTAAGAAAAGGCTAACATTTTTATATAACCTAAGTATCCAAATAACAAATAACAAACTGATCCCATTCACACAAGAATTCACAATTTTTAAATCTCACTTTGTCATGAACTTAGATGCCAAATGGAAGGAATTTTAAGTTTCCAGAAGTATTCCAGAAACATCCACTCCCAAGATAATCAAAATCATTATTTTTTGCACAATACATCTAAAACTGTTGTGGATATTTAGCATGAAAATATAAATCATGGATAGACAATAACACAAAATATAGATGATTTAGATGTTCTTATGACATGATTGTGCAAAAAAAAATAAAAAATTGATTATCTTGAGAGTGGATGTTTCCGGAATGTGATCAATTGCAATGTCGCCATTGCCATTAACTATCAGCCACTATCGGCAGGCAACACACACCTGATTCGTATGGTGCCTAAATAACATTTTCGCATCATAAGATTAGAATTATACCACACCAAAAAGCAAGATAATATGTTAAATAAACATACCTTTTGTTTTGTCCTGATATTGCGATCCGTGATGTTGAAGACGTTGAAGGCATAAGAAGTTGCCTTTTACTTCAATAGAGCGAATAAATCATCCAGCAATTAAAAAATAAATAAACTCAGAATGGAAGCCCGAACGATTTTTCTTCATCAACTATCAGCCCGAGGAAATCTCTCTCTGACAGCCAATACAAACCTGCATTTTAATCCCCCCAAAGCCTCAGGAATCGCCTGCACAGGCAGTGGCAGATCTGTAACACCGCTGATCGTAGGTTTTGTAAAAACGCTATTATTTGGCTTTTCGACCTTGCGTCCATTTGGTTATTTGGCTTTTCGGCCTTGCGTCATTTCGGTTATTTGGCTTTTCGCTGTCATTTCCGTTCAGTTATTTGACTTCCACTTCTTCACTTTGGCATCTCGTCCTTCTATGCCACGTCCGGGCACCGTCCTACCACCTCCATTGGTAGCACATTGTAGGCACTCTGTGCAGAAAAGAAGCTTGTTCTACATATCTCCTTTAAATTTCTAACCAATCACTTTAAACCTATGCCTTCTAGTGTTTGACATTTCCACCCTGGGATAAACAGAGGAAATGAGTGTCTCAGTGTTTACCCAAACCAAGCCTCTTATACCCCTGTCTCACTGTGCGAGTTGGCCCACGAGTGACCCCGAGTTTTCACTCGTGGTGATCACGTAGCGGGAACGTCGGAACTCGCACGAGCAACTTATCGACTCGTTGCGATAACGGCAGGTACTCGGGAAACTTGTTAACTCGTGAAAAAAAATCAAACATGTTTGATTT